>WPDH01000065.1:0-412161 GCA_019137255.1 Corinectria fuckeliana | reverse complement strand
TAAAATATAAAATATATTTTATAAGTTAACTATAAGAACCTTCTTATTATTTTATATAGCTATAATACTAGTTATATAAGTTATAATAGTTATATTAGCTATATTAATAAAAGTATTAGGTATTATTAAGATAGTCTTATTAGAAAGAATTATTATATTTTATATAAGTATATATTTAGTTATTTATTAGGTAAAAAATAAGTCTATTAGATTAATAATAGAAGTAAATAAGAATATAAGTATAAGAAGCTATTAGCTATAATTAAAATAGTATATAATACTAAAAGACTATTTATAAACCTTTAAGTAGGTAATTAGTTTATTTAGATAAAATATTATAAGTATAAATAAAAAGAGCCTTTTTATAATAAAAAAAAGAAAAAGAAGAAAGTATAATAAAATATAAAAAGATATATAAGAGTATATAGTTATATATAATTTCTTTTATTATTAATTAGTTACTATAGTAATAAAAACTTTAATCCTTTTATATATAAATAAATAAGATAAAGATATAGTCTTTTATTATAATATAATATTATATATAATTAAATAAAGCTTATATAATACAGTAAGATGACCCTAGTGTGAAAATTTAAAAAAAAGTTGATATAAGACACCGGGCCCTATAGCCTTCCGTAAGGTATAGCATTTAACCCCACCCAGCACGTATCTAAGCGTTAAGCCTATTGTTCACTATTCAAATATTTGAAGACTTGCGCGCCCTTTACCATGACGGGAATCTCAAGCTGCCACGAGTAGCGTCCGCGCTTCTCGCTCGGACAATATCCACTTCTACTGTGCCATGCAATCGACAAGGAGATGTGCGATAATGGCCTTTAAAGCCAAAGAGATAAATGGAAACGATGGTGTAGAGCGCTAGGCTGTTTAGATTAAAACTTCTTTGCCATTGAAGATGCAGAGCAAGACCACCATGGCGACGGACGAGACTATGGAGTCTAAGATTGCCTAGTACTCCAGGGCCCACGGCGCCCATGTCATCTCGCGTGCTGACTTGAACATTTTGGACAAGCTGGGCATGGAGTTGAAGGAAGATGAAGGCGCAGGACGCCCGAGCCGAGAAAACTGCATCAAAGAAGCTGCCACAGCTGAGCTGAAACTGGAGACTCGACAGCAGCCTGGTGGTTTATTCTTGTCGCATGCTGAATATCAGCCCCAGAGCGTTGAATATCTTAGAGAGTTGTACATATACTCGCTCGTTGAATGCATCATGGGTGCGACATCCTGGTCACTGTGGTGGCGATGCCCTTGGAGGAATGTAAGCATGAAACGAGGGACAGGATCAGAGAATCACGTGGACTAGACAGTGGTTCTTGTGTAAGAATTCGAATGGATAAATAAATAGGTCTCTGTATGATAGCTAGTTCATGTTGCCCGAAATAGTATTCCAACGTCTCGCATCTTTATCGCGGCTAGTTTATAACAGAGACTCTATGGCCTCACAAGGATCCGGTTCGTTGAACTCTCTGCAGAAGAGGACACCAACATAGTCCTCCACGCGAGGCGGGTCGTCTGGTACCTGATTCGAACGAAATCGTATGTCTTGTCGCATCCTTGAGAGTTGGTCAGTTTCGAGGATGTCAAGTTTACGCAGAAAGTGGCTGGCGGTCCGAGCTTCCTCTTCTTCGGTGCTGAAAACTATTTCGTCCCTCTGGATCTCGATGTATTCCCGGTCGCAATCATAAAACACCTTGGGCGGCTTCGTTCGTGAGCTTGACAGCCTCACTTGCGACGTGCGGATATTCCGATCAATCAACCAAATGTGGTAGCCCTGAACCGATAAGGCACAATCCATAACTGCGCGAGCGATGAAACTGCGAGGGCTGCCCTCTGAAAACAGTTCCTAGATGCTGGATGGCAAGTTGATGCTCTAGTTCCGGGCAAAGTCGACTGCAATATGTTTGACAGGCTCACAGAACCTTCTATCGACGGAGAAAGTGAATGAAGCAAAACAAATCATTGTAAGGGCTGACCATGAGCTTCCAGTCTTCGCCGTTCAGTGGTACCGTCATTGAGAACGGCTTGTCCTTGTGTTCTGGACACAAGTCGCTTTCCCTGTAAACCCAGGTGCCCAGGGGGTCATGCCGGCTATAACAGGGGCATTTCGCGTAACCCCATCGTTCTTTTCTGAAGACCTTGATCATCACCCTTCGTGACTCGTGACACGCCGTCCAGAGGCCAGCGTCCCAGAGGTAGGCCGACCGGTTGCCTTTCGTTGGGACGGTAGATACACATTGGTGTCCGTAGTTGTCTCACCCGCGTGAAAAGATAGACTGGTCGCTATTGGGTGGACGGTCGCCTCCCTTGGGATCGACTACGAGGAATTGGTGCAGGCCCTGTTTGCCGCCAGTCGGACGGGTTGCAAGCTTCCAGATTTGCATCCGAATTTCGGACGGAAGGCTCTGGAAGCGATGGAACGTTGACGGAGCCATTGGGGGTCGCGTGGATTGATTTCTTCTTGACGTAAAACGACTCGTGGCAGAGTATGAAGGTTAGATGAACAAAACAGGGAAAGGGGCTGCACTGTCATCTCAAAGTCGATGGTGATTCATGTTAACAGCCACGGATCCGATTATCCGAGAGGGCGAGGAGTCTCCCGCCCAACAAAAACCAGTTAGCAACGACTTTCATATGCACCCGGGTCGAGGCTGCAGTACTTAGGGATAAGTAGGTAACTACCTACCTAGTAGGTAATAGAAAAGAAATCCCCGACATTTCCAGAATGCATATGGCGCGGCACTTGCCCGCCCACTCACTAATAGTCTTACCGGTACAATTCAACGCCAGTCAGGGCTCCTTGGGCTTCCCACGCAAATAACAAGAAATGCAGTCATGGCATTGGCTTTAACCAGGTCTTATCTTGTATGTTTTCCTCCATTCTACGTTATCTATTCCAGATGACTGATATTCGTACACTCAAGGCCGTGTCATTACATTTGCCCAGTCCTCTCTTTGCCCATGCAAAGGCATGTCCGCCAGCGCCCGTTAAAAGCACCATCCTCCTTGTCATCCTTCGTCGGCAGTCTCTAGCAAGCTCCGCATTTGATGTCGTTACGCCCGGGTGAGTACCCACATGAAGAAGAGCTGCACAATATACGAATAGAAGAAGAGGAATTGGGTCCGCTGGTTGCGCTTCGCTCGCGAGTCGGTCTGCATGGGGCCTCCGCTGCCGTCCGAGGTCTCGGGGAGGAGAACGTACTTGAGAGATCGCATCTGATGCCTGATTAGTATACAATGTGCAAGCTCGGCGTACGGCGAACACGTACCAGGAAGAGTGCGTTGGCCAGGAAGGTGTAGAAGAAGACGAGCCAGCCAACCCAGCCTCCAGTACCCTGGCCACCGCTGAAGATCTCGGCAATAACGATCGTTACAATAATGCCGACAAACTTGTATCCCGAGTATGCGATAAGATCGAATAGTTGCGACTGACTGGAGATGCTCAAGAGGTAGCATCCCAGCTTGAGGGAGAAGATCTCAACAAGGACGATGAGCAAGGCTGTCGTGGCGGTGTATCCGAGGAGCTCGGGTTGGAACTGGCCTCTCAGACCGGCGATGAGGGTGGAGAGGAGGATATACGTCACTAATGCCATGACTGCATTCGTCTCTGGTCAGTTTCGTCCCCTGGGACAATGGCAGCGGAGCGACAAACCTGGAATATACATATCCGGGCTGTTGATGTCATCCCGCGGGGGCAGATACCATCCCTCCTGTCCATTTGCGCCAACGGCTTGCTTGCGCGACCAGGGCTTGTGCCTCCAAGGGAAGAGGACCAGGAACAGCTTGTTGACGACGTACGAGTTGGAGACGTTGAAGTAGTGTTTGAGCGCGGAGACGTTGACGAATCGACCAAACTGTGGCACGGTTAGCAGCTCGAGCTGTACGCGCCGGCGGACCCTGGAGACCTACATTCTGTTCCACGTATTCCTGGCCGTGCTTGAAAGCCGTCTGTCCGAATTGCGCCGCCACCTGGGCCGTAGGGTCGTTCATGAACTGACCGTACGCGCCGAAGACATTCCCGGCGGTGCCGCCCTGCTGCTGATACGGGGTGCCGCCGTAGCCCTGCTGCTGCGACTGCGCAGAGCCCGGGGGAGGCGGTGGCGACCTTAGTTGAGGAACGGTCGAGACATGCTGGGGGACTGGGTGGTGAAGGGGGGGCGACTGGGCGAAGGTCGCTCGCTGCATGGCGAAGGGAGAGAGTGTGGCTGATGTAGAAGCGGAAGCGGAAGCGGAAGCTGGAGATGGCGGCGAGGTTCAACTATCAGCGAGAGTGTTGCGTGAAGGGCCGGCAAGGGAAGGCGCAGGAGGAAGGTCTGAGTGTGATCGCCGTGGCGGCGCGGAGGATGGGCGAGCTGCAAGCTGGTGTTTGTTCAGGAAATGTGGTCGATTGTCTTTCATTGGCGCAAACGTCATGGCGCCTCCGCTGAAGGCACCAGCCACTCAACCACTGCAAGAGTTACGCCACAGGAGTCTATCGGGGGCTTCCGCACGTGAAAGGCGGGGCCTCGGGGATTTTAAGTGGCACCTAGACCCTACTGCCCTATCGATAAGCTCGGAGCCCGTGCATGCAACTAACTGCGCTCGCGGTATCTCCGAATTCCCCATCATGGCACGAAGAATTCCCTCCTCCCCGATTTCTCCTTTGTCGTACCCTCTCTCTGTCTTCTTGCCACACATTGCCTGTCGCATACCTCGTGCCAGTGCGCCAAAGAAGTCAGCATGTTGGATACCTTCGAGATCCTCACCACATCGGGCGTCGTCGTCTGGTCGCGTACCTACTCGTCCATCAACCCGTCCGTCATCAACAACTTCATCGCCGACACATTCATTGAGGAGAAGGGCGGCGTCGTCGCTGTCGCCGACAAGTCTGCCGCCGCTAACCCGGCATACAAGAGCGACCAGCACACTCTTAAATGGACTCTGGTCAAGGAATTGGGCGTCATCTTCGTCGTGAGTACTCCTCGTCTTCCTTCTGGCCCGATCTTCGGCGCTCACATATCCACTCTTCCCCTAGGCCGTCTACCGATCGCTCCTCCACCTCTCCTGGGTCGACAAACTGCTCGACAACATCAAGACCATTTTCGTCAAGCTCTACGGCGAGCAACTTACGAAGCCGCACACAACCTTGGTCGAGTGTCATGCCTTCGATGAATACTTTGACCAACAGCTCCAGGAGCTCGACAAGACGAACGCAAAGGCCGCAGCGCCCGGCTCAGCCGCCCCCATTCCTCTCGAGGAAAACACATTGAAGATAGTATCTGGCAACCATGCCGGGGCCGCTCCTGTTGCGCCGGGACTAACATACCGAGGGCGCGTCCTCAATGGCATCCACGAGCCTCCTTCGCCCGAGTCCACCCCCGCCATCACCCCCAATGGATCGCGACCAGCGACCCCTAGCAGTAATCATCTGTTGGTTGCCAAATCCGGCCCCGTCGCCAAGATGTCGAGACGTGCGCGCAAGGTGAAGAGCCACTCATCAACGGCCGCATCCTCCGGGGACGAGGCGTCATCCCAGAAAAAGGGCAAGAAGCCAACCAAGAAGGGTCGCAAGTGGGATGCCGATGGCTACGCCGACGAAGACGACGATGTTCAACTCGACTATTCCAAGGCCCCCAACAGCGACTCCGAAGCCGAGGCGCGATCGACGGCCATCGAAGAGATTGATTCCAATACCTGGGGCTCGCGCTCCAAGGGCAAGTTCGTGCTCAAGGACCTGGGCGACGAGGTCCACGAGATCCTCGCGACCGAGGCCGAGAAGGCTGCGGGTGCCAGGAAGTCGCAGCCCAAGTCTGGCCTCTTCGGTACCGGAGTCAACGCCATCAGCGGCCTCTTCCGGAACGTCGTGGGTGGAAAGACGCTGACCAAGGAGGACCTCGAGAGCGCCATGAAGGGCATGGAAGAGCACTTGTTGAAGAAGAACGTCGCTCGTGAGGCTGCCGTCCGGCTGTGCGAGGGCGTTGAGAAGGAACTGCTGGGAGTCAAGACCGGCAACTTCGAGAGCATCAACGCGAGAATCCAGGCCGCCATGGAGGCGTCCCTCACCAAGATGCTCACCCCTACGTCGTCCCTCGACCTCCTCCGCGAGATTGACGCCATCACCGCCCCCTCGGCCACCTCTCTCCGCAAGGCCCGCCCCTACGTCCTCTCCATCGTCGGCGTCAACGGCGTCGGCAAGTCCACCAACCTCTCCAAAATCTGCTTCTTCCTCCTGCAGAACAAGTACAAGGTCCTCATTGCCGCCGGCGACACCTTCCGCTCCGGCGCCGTCGAGCAGCTTGCCGTCCACGTCCGCAACCTCAAGGAGCTCACGGCCCGCGAAGGAGGCCAGGTCGAGCTCTACCAGAAGGGCTACGGCAAGGACGCCGCCACCGTCGCCAAGGACGCCGTCACCCATGCTGCCCAGGAGGGCTACGACGTTGTCCTCATCGACACGGCCGGCCGCAGGCACAACGACCAGCGCCTCATGTCCTCCCTGGAGAAGTTTGCCAAGTTTGCCCAGCCCGACAAGATCCTCATGGTCGGCGAGGTACGTTTTCCCCTCCCTAATCCTGCATTCTCAACTCCTCCCTGCTAACAAATAACAAAGGCCCTCGTCGGCACCGACTCCGTCGCTCAGGCTCGCAACTTCAACGCCGCCTTCGGCGCTGTCCGCACGCTGGACGGCTTCATCATCTCCAAGTGCGACACCGTGGGCGACATGGTTGGCACACTCGTTAGTCTTGTCCACGCCACAAACGTCCCAGTCCTGTTTGTCGGCGTGGGCCAGCACTACTCAGACCTACGCAACTTTTCAGTCAAGTGGGCGGTAGAGAAGCTATTAAGCAGCAATTAATCAGTAACGGGCATTATATAAAGCAATCAAGTAGATTAGTGATGTTGCAATAAGAGTCGGAATTCAAGCTCCATCATGACCCCAACTTCGATACCCAATGAACGATCATCATATATCCCTCCTCCCTCAGTGACTATCGCATCAGTGCAATCACCATGCTCGAACAAGTCGCTTTCGTAAGAGATGTAGTAACCCTCCATACCTGAGTGTAGATTATAATTATATATGTACATAACGCTCCGCGTCTTCGTCCTCAGCCCAACCAGGCGACCACGCCTCCACGCCGCTATGCAAAGGAAATGAAAATACAAAGCCCATCTCTCCGTAAGCCGCACACCTTCCGTATCATCCATTGAGCCTTTTTTTTTGTTTATTCTTTTTTTGTTTCATGTCGGTCTCCCCTTTTTTCGACTGCCTCGAGGTCTGTGTCGCAGAAACACGCGGTACAAAGAAAAAGGGAAAAAATCGGAACCGACAGCAACAAGGGGGTTTCGGTTTCAGCTAATCCCCATCTGTGTGGCGTAAACGTCAATCCAAAGGGGTATCTTTCTAGGTTCGCAGTCTCGGGTGAAAGTTGGAGTAATGTGCAGCGTGTGTATGCATCGGCCGTAGTTTCGACGATCTTGTAACAAAAGAAATGGTTCAGTCATATAGTGTTTCTCCTCCTCTTCCTCTCCTCCGCCCACGGCCTTAATCCTCGAAGAAGTCGTTATCATCAAAATCTCCCGGCTGGGCATCAGAGTCATAGACACTGGACCGCATCATAGGCGGCGTCCTGGGCCCTGAGTCCAGTTGCTTAGGAGGTGGTGTGCTGCGTCCGGACATATCCGATCGGTGCGAGGTGTTCGAGATGCCTCGTGCTCGTGAAGACATGGTGCCTTGTGACGGGTAGCGGCGCCCGGTACTGGCAAACGCAGTAGGTTGGGGTTTGCCGATGTCCACGGGGGGTGTTTGGCGAAGATTTGAGGCAGGGGGGGTCATGAGACCACCCAGAAGGCTGCCTTGGGGGTTTGGACTACTCCTCGAAGGGGTAGCATTTCTCCCAGCCGCTGGTGAGTTCAGGACGCTGGAGAGGCCGCTGAAAGACTGGTTACCTTTGCGCCAGTTACCCCAGGCGGCGGCAATAGGGCCAACGGCCTGGGCGACACGAGGGGCAGCAGCTTGGATGGTCTGAGCGACGTTGGGCAGGTTGATGGACGACCCGCCATTCATAGCCCTTTCTCGTTCCTGCTCCTCCATCTGGAGGTTGGCCTTGAGTCTGATGGCGGCATCCTTCACAGCATCACGATTGTATCCATCGCTCGAAAGTGCCGTGATAATATCCTGCAGGTTTTCGTGCCTAACCTCAAGGAGCTCGCGCAGCCAGCTAATCTCATCGTCACGCTTGGTTATCTTTATGGCCGCATCGGGATCTGCCTTTGCAACAACTTGCTCTAGCTCCTCGATCCGTTGCTCGCGGGCCTGGAGCTGCTCCTGGAGGACCATAATGGTTTCTCGGAGAGCCTGGGGGGAGATCCTCTCATGTTGCTCGAGGCTTCGAGGGGCAGCAGGCCGATGATGCCCGACGATGTTGGCCGGTCCAGCATCAACACCAGCAGACTTTGCAGCTTGAGCGGCAGCGGCAGCAGCCTGCTTGGCAATCTCAAGCTTGTCCTCCAGGTGGAGGATACGATCTTGGAGGTGCTCGGTCTTCGAGGTCGACAGGCTGAGGCGCTCCAGGAGGTGTTGTTCGGCCTTGTGAGCGTCCTCCTGGGCATTGCTGACTTGTCGCTCATATCGTGTCTGAAGATCCTCAATGTCGTTCTGGTGCTTCCGACGGAGCTCCTCAATCTCAGAAGCCTTGGTGGTCTGGGCTTCCTCGAGGAGCATCTCGTTCTGGGCGTTGGCTGTGTCGGCTTCGAGACGGATATTGTCAAGCTTCGCTTGCAGCTTGGAGTTCTGCTCCTCCAGCTCTTCGCGAATGAAATTGACTTGGTTGTTGGCGGAGTCAACCTCGGTCTGCAGGGCCATGCGAGTCCTCTTGACCTCGCTGAGGCCAGATTCCCTAGCCTCCTCAAACTCGCGCTGGTAACGCATGGCGGTCTGCTCAAGCCTGTTGTTCTCCGTCCTCAATTCGTCCAGTATGCTCTCGAGGCGCTTGCATTCGTTAACGGCACGCATACCGGAGCGCTCGTTGTCTTGAAGACGCTCCATCTCAATCTCCAAGCGCTCGCGAGTCTTGGCTTCAGCCTGGAGACGGGCATCTAACACGTCCTGCCGAGCGAGCATAGCCTCGTCCTTCTTGATACGTCTGGCGTTATCCTCAGCGATCTCCCTAGCGGCCTGGCCCATATCCTCCTGCAGCGAGATGAATTTGCCCCTCCACGACTCACGGAGGCGATCATTCTCTTCAAGCTGAATGGTGAGCGTCGTCAGAGACTTCTGCATGTGTTGGTTCTCCTCGAGAGCTCGGGACAGCTCGCTCGACTTTTGTCGAGCGGACTCGTCGGCACGCTCGAACTCGGCACGCCAGTGGTGGTTGTCCTGGCGGACGTCCCGGAGCTCAACGTCAATAGCGTTGGACTTGTTTGTCATCTCAGTCAATGACTGAGCCGAGTTATTTTGAGCAGCTTCTAGCAGAGCCATGCGCATTGAAGTCTTGCTGTTGGACTGCTCAACTGAGCGAAGCTTGAGGTCCTTCTGCTCAATGGTCTCGCGGAGTCGAGTCGCTTCCTCAGCAGCGGCTTCATGGTGGCATCGAGCCTCGGTAAGCTTGTCCTCGGCTGCGCGTCGTGCGTTGACAGACTCCTCACTCAACTGCTCATGGTGTCTGAGTCTCTCTTCAAGGTCATGAACGCGCTGATCAAACACGCTTCGATTTATGATTTCGACCTCAACGCGCGTCTCAGCAGCCTGGAGCTTTCGCATAATCTCTGCGGCAAGATCTTCTGCGGCTCTGCGTTCCGCGACTTCATTTTCAACCTTGGTCTGCTCAAAATAGAGACGCTGCTCCAGATCCAAGATCTTGGATTGCATCTCCTCCATATTGGCGTTGTGGACCTCATCGGGCTTGGGGAGGGCAGGCATGCGACTCTCAACCGCCTGCTCAATGACCCGTTTGAGGTCATCACCGAGCTGCGCGTTGGAGCCAAGAGACTTCTTCATGTCCTGCAGAGCCTCGAGAATAGCAGCAGGCGCCTGCTCCGAGACGGCTGGTGGGACAGCGGCCTGGTTGCGCTGTTGGGCATTGAGGGCGTCCATGACAGCAATGCGGATGTGGTCCAATCGACGGTCTCTCCGAGGGCTCATGGAACGACGAGGAATAGGGTCCTCGTCTTCGTCGTCGGCGTCGCTCTGCTGGAGCTCCGCAGACACGCTCCGCATGTCGCGACGCGACGAGGGTGTGCGTCGAGCCCGGGTTGCCAGGACCTGCTGAATAGAAAAGAGGGTCTTCTCCAGCGGCTCCAAGCGGGACGCAAGCAAGGTACCAACCACCTCGTTGACACGGCCGTCAAAGAATTGTGCGCGGTTTTCGAGCTTCTCGTGTTCATCTTCAGTGAATGCACCATCCCAGTCACTAGCTGGTTGGCTTGTGCCGTCCATGGCGGCAGCATTCTCAGGTGTTCGCGCAAGAGACGGCGGGTCAACAAAGGGATCTTCCAACTCGGTACTTAGCATAGGCTGTGCAACGCCAACGGGGAGAGCGTGGTATTCCCGCGGTGTGGCGCTGGCTTCGTCGCGAGTAAATTGCACCAGTCCCGGTTCCAGCCGGTACGGTGATGCAGATGAGTTGTCAACTGCAGTAACGGGCAGATTGCGAGCGGGGCTGCCGTGCGGCCACTCAGTGGCCTCTCCCAGCTTGTTGACGCCCATGGAGGGATCGATAAACAATTGGTCCATGACAGCATCAATCTCCTCAAATGTAGGCTCTCGGTCGTCGCCGTGGCCAGCCTCTGTCTCAAACTCGGCATCAAACCCGTGCTCAACCGATTCCATGACATTCTCCTCAACAGGCTCAGCAAGGTACAGCTCTTGCTCGGGAGTAGGGCTCTTGGCAAATCGAGAAGCAGCAAGCCCCTTAGGCTTGGGTGGCGGAGATGCGAATCGAGAGGCGCCCAGCCCCCGGGAGACGGTCCTGGGCTGTGATTGACCAGAGCTGAAGCGGGAAGCAGCAATGCCAGAAGCAGGGCGGGCTGGCATGGGGCTGGCAACAGGTGAGACATCTGACTGCTCATTCTCCTTATCAGTCTGAGAAATGGATCCGTTAGATGGAAAGCCAGGGACGAAAGGCTGGGCGGCAGCCGAGAGAGTCTTCTTATGTTCGTGCTTGAAACTATCCTCGCCGAAAGGTCGAGCGTCATTGAAGCTCTGGACGTCAATCTTGGACTTGAACTCAAACGGCTGCCAGCGGTTGGCCTGCTCTTCAGCGGGCGAGGTTTCTGAAGGAGTGGCGGTTGTCTCCTTAGTGTCGAGCTGGTCCGAAGTGGCAATAGAGGACATCGAGGTGTCGATTGGCAGGGTATTGTCCGCCTCAGCTGCGCTAGGATTATCCTTGCCAGTTTCCTTAGCCCTGGACTCCTGCGTGTTGACACGGGCGTCCTTGGGTTGCTCGGCAAAGAGGGGCACATCATCGCCGTCGGGCGCAGAACTCTTCGCACGCTTGATACGAGACTCGTCAACTAGAGGTCGGCCATCTAGATCCTCCTCATTGACCTTGAAGGAACGGGCAGACGATTTGCTAGACGGTCTAACAATGGGAACGGCCTTGGTAGATTTCTGCGAAGGCTGGAAGATTTTGCTCGTCGTAAGATCGATGCTACCAAAGATGCTTCCACGCTTGCCCACGCTCTCAGAGCCCGATGCAGGGCTACTGTATGAGTCAGACAGCGGTGTGAACTCGGGCGCGACAGGATTGAACTTAGGACCGGAAGCAGAGAAGCTGAAGTCGCTTTGTCCAGGAGAGAATGATGGCGCCTTCGCATTGATCTTTCCAGGAGTGACAAAGCTAGACGCGATCGCCGGAGGAGAGGCAGTAGGGTTGCTGAAACCTGCCTGGAAGACACCGGGCTGGAAGGGAGCAGGCTGGAAAGGAGCGGATTGGAAGGCCGCAGGTTTGAATTCAGGAGCCTGGAAGTTGGGCTGGAAGTTGTTCGGCTGAAAGCTGTTCGACTCAAAGCTGCCGGGCTGAAAGGCTTTGTTGCTGCTGAAATCGAACTGGCCGGGCTTGAAGGTGCTCTGTCCAGGGTTGAACTTGAATTCGGGAGCCTTCACATTAAGCTTAGACAGAGAAGCCTTGCTGCCGTGGCTAGATCGTCGCGCAGGACCGCTGCCAGAGGAAACACTGTCATTCCAGGGATTGCTAGCAGTAGAGAAGTTCTTCTGGTGTCCGACAACCGGGAACTCGAAAGTCTCGACGGGGGTTCCCAGGTTACTGGGGTTCGTCTCGATCTCGTATGCTTCATCGACCTTCTGCGCTTCGGGAATCTCGTTGACGCTACGGAGCGTCGGAAGGTTGCCATCTTCGGTCTTCTCCTGAGCGGCCTCGATTTGGTCACGGAAGAAGTTTTGCGTAAGTGAATGTCCACGGCTATGAGGCCTTGGGTGGTGCAGGACAAGGGGCTTAGATGGGTCGTTGGCGAAGCGCTCTGGGGCCGGGAAGTGCTCCGAGACCTGGCGTTCGTGTGCAGGGACAAATGGCTCCGCGGTGGGAACTGGAACCTGGTGCTGCGGCTGCGGGTTATAGTCCTCGTGCTCCAGTTGGTTGCGCAATTGCTCCTCCAGATGGTACTCGGCATCGTCGATCTCAGCCTGCAGACCATCGGGGTTCTGCTTGGGCGGCTCGGGAGTCTTGGAGGGGCTCTTGCTGGGAAGCTGCTCCTCCTCATCCTCCCGGACTTCTTGCAGGCGGGGCGAGGCTCTGGCTGGTTGCAAGTACTGTAACTGCTGCTGATGAGGCAGCATGGGGTATTGAAGAGACTGGTGGCGCTGGTGCATGTTGAAGCCGCCGGGGCTCTCGGGACCGTATGGCGACTGAGGGGACATGATGCCGTTCAAGTTCATCATCGAAGGTGAATCATGTCGGCTGAGACCGTGCAAAATACCAGCCTGGTTCTGCCAACCCTGCTGTTGCTGCTGCATGCCAAAAGGCGATGTGCTAGCCGGCAGAGAAATGGATTGGCGAGGGTTGTACTTGCCATGGGCTCCGCCAAAGGACACTGGCGAGGCTCCGATTGAGAGTCCTGGGCTGTGGCCCACTGATCTCCCCGGTGCAAATTGTCCGGGAAAGGGGAATCCAGGCATGCCATGGCTGCTAGATGCAGACGAGGTCGGAATGGGCGGGGAAAACGGCAGCGGGGGGTACTGGGCTGGTGTTTGTCGACTTAGATCCGTGGTGGCTGGCGAGATGGATGGAGGCATTGCAGGTTCGTCGTCGCCAGAGAAAACGCCAAGCGCTCGTAGCTTAGCTTCCTGAAGCTCGTTCTCATACTCCTTCCAGGCATTCAGATCCGGGAGGGTGACCTTGAAGACTCGCTCCGCGCGCTCCTGGTCGACCTCGGCGAAATTGGGCCAAGTATCACGGGTTTGAGAATCGTCAGTGTCCGGAGGTTGGTATCCCTCGACCTCGAGGTCAAAGCCCGAGATGTCGTATCCAAGCTCCTGCCATGACGTGAACATCCGGTTGATTTCATTCTGCCTCAGAGGGATTGGAGCCTTGCCGGGCAATCCTCGTTCATCATCGCGCGGAATATGCACCATGATATTTTTCCCTTTCCATGGCACCTTTCTCTTGATCCTCGGCGTCGTCGCGAAGGATGGCGCTCTGGGCAGAGGCTTCTGTGTGCTCTGGGTGCCTTTGGTGGGGGTCGCGGGCAATCTAGGCTCCCCATTCAAGACGGGAATCGCCTTCATAGGGCTCTCTACGACAGGTTGTTCCTGCATCGAGGCGGCCTGAGACCTGTCGCTGGTCGCGTCGCGGGTTGCCGGCGCGGCTTCGGAGGTCGCCATGCTATTATTTTGGCCCGTGGTGGGGCTGAGTATATCCCCTACTCGCAAGGTCTCGGTGCTGGATCTCGCCCGGGGATGGTGTCGAGACCCTTGTCGAGACGCGGCGTTTGATTTACGGGTGGCACGGGTAGCTCGGGGCGTGACAATATCGCCTTCTTCCTGCCACCCACGTTCTGAGCCGCTCAATGAAGAGTGCTCACTTCCACTTCCGTCACTGAACCAGTGTTGGCTCTCAGAGTTATGAAGATCGCCGGTGGTGTGGGTGCGTATCCAATCCTCGGTGAGGCCAAGGGTCTGACGGCGGACACGGTTCGCTAGGACGGCGGCGGCGGCGCTCACAGTCGATTGCGGCTCGGTCTGCGATCGCACAAGCTCGGGAACCGGTCGTAGGAAAGGGGTCTCGATGTCCAGCTGGTGGATTGGAGAGTCGTCCGATGGCTCGCTGCTGAAGCTTTGTCGCCGGAGATTGCTATCGGACTGAGGATATGGTGAGCCCCAACTCGCGGTGCCGAATTTGCTGTCGGTCGGGGTGCCAGGGGGCGGCGTTCTCAGCAGTTCCAAGGTCCGTTCCGGGAGCCTGGGAGCTGGGAGGGGAGGGAGTACGGGGGACGACTCGATCTCCTCTTCGCCGTCGACGGTGGATGCGGTCGAGAGAGCAGGAGATGCCGGAGATGCAGGTCGAGAACGAAAGGCTCCAGAGCCGTCCTGTGCCAGCGCAGCAGCAGGAAGGCGAGCAGCCGGCGATCGTGGAGACGACGTCTTCACGGAAATCTGTGAGCGCCGGTCAGTATTCGGTTGCGATTTGGGAGGTGCTGTCGAGACAGCTTATCGGAAGGTGGGAGCTAGCTTACCCAGGGAGATCAGCGCAGACGAAGAACGTGTCGCCTGCAGCTGAGTCTCGAATATCGCGTCTCTCAAGGTCCGTCGCTTCTCGATGGGCCAGGGCGGGCAGTCTGAGGGCCGTTGGGATGAAGCGTCTGTTCACACTGGTGGTGATGGTACGCGACGCGTCCAAATCCGACTAAAGGGGGCGAACGACGAACGGGCGGGTTGCGAGGGAAATTCCCAGGGGACGTGCCTCCAGGGGTCTAATAATTCAAGAACGAAAACGGCTTCATGAGAAAAGGAGCGGCCAGACAGGGAAGAGGGCGGGACGATGCGGCCGGACACATCGAGCGGTGGTTGTTGAGGGTCGCGATCGAGGGAACGGAGGGGACAAGGGGGAAAAGAAAGGAAGTGTCGACGATGAAGGCGAGGAACGAGATGAGATGAGAGCTCCAGCGGGAGAGTACTTCGTACCTGATGGAGGTTGGAAGCGAGAGGTTCGAGGCTAATTACTACTACCTTAGAGCGGTTAAACCACCTTACAGCAGCCCTCCACCTGGACTTTTTTTCCGGCAGTGGGTGAGTTTTTTGGGACTGGACACCTACCTACCTACAAATTAGACTAACGTTAACCTTGGGGGAACGTCCCTGGAAGGCAAAGCCTGACAGTCGGCTTCGCTGGGAAGGGAAAGCGTAGGGGAAGTGTCCACTGAAAGCGCCACTGACAGCAGCCACTGAAGACGTTGGAACCGCCAGCGCACCTCCACGAGCTCCCGTCCTCGACCCAATCCTTTAATGAGGCGCCCGGGGTAATCTCGCCAAGGGGGTTGCGCGGGATGGGGCAGATTGACAGCTGGGCTGATAGGATGTACATGAGCTTCTGTGTGGCACCAAGGCGCATTGCGAGTATCTGCTAAACATGCACCGCGTCCCTGGACCCTTGGGGCTAGCAGTACTAGTAGGAGCTAGGCCCTGCAGGAGAAGTTGTTGCTTCGCTGGCAGCAACCATTACCAAACCTGTCCACCCGAGTTTGATTGCTTTGCTGCCAGTCACCACGTAGCCTCTTTTCTGACAGACCCAGCTTTGTCAGGAGTGCCTGCGTTTCTTTCTCGAGACTCGCTTCACAATGGATGATGCCATGACCACCAGCCCCCTGCCCCCCCGGCACCAGGATCAGCTCGTCGAGTCGATCGAGTCTCAGATGCTTCACCACCGAGTGGAATGGTCATCGCACTACCAACCGCAGCGTCAACATGGTCCTTGGGAATGTAGGCGGAACCCGAGCGGCCGGCCGGGGGGGGCCGCGCCGTTGCGCGACTAATCCGAGCCAGTTTTCACGTGGGACTAGAATGCGAGCTGGAGGTGTTGGTCGTCTTGGCTGCCGACTCTCGCGCCTTCAATCTCATAATGACAACTCGAACAAACAATGCGTGAACAAAGCTTTGCAGTAGATATCGAAACTGACTCCTGCCAAAGAAAGATAAGATTCAATGGCCTGTCCTTGCCAATCTCGAAGATCTACCAAAAAAACAAAACGCAACAAAACAAACCAAACCAAAATACGCATTGCAGCCCGCCCGGTACAGTAGCATTTTGCTACCCATTCTCCCCTATCACCCGCATCTCCATGCACCTTGAATGGTAGGGGTTCTCTCTCCACGCTAGCACAGGGACTCTCCCTGTGCATGGGCAGCCCCCCCTCCCCCCCTCTCTGTGGCTCTGCTTTGTCTCACGAGAACTTCGCAACTCCCTCAGACAGCTTGCTTCCGGCCGTTCAAGCCACCGGGCATAGGTCCCACTTATTCCGGGGACGGGAGCGGATAATGGCGCCCGGAGGATCCATTCCAGCATGGCGGGACTAGCCGGCCATGGAATTCGAGAAGAAACATGCTTGTTTCTTAGTTATCTGCACAAACTCTATATGTGGAAAATAATCGTGAAAAGAGGACCGTAGAAAATCACTTGCAGTGCGTTTCTCGTATTCCGAATATCTCTTCTCAGAGGTGTGCTTCGTACTTCGTATCCAACGCTCCCAGGGCCTCAGTCTCCGGCAAGTGTCACGTCGTCATTGTCTCAGGTCATGCCCACCCACGCCCAAAGCCACATTCTCTCCACTCCGGCCCGGCCCTGAATGATGTCCCAGACATCACAGCAGCATGTAGATGTCAAGATGTCGAGCTGCGCATTTGACATAACAGGCGGCAAGGTGATCTGCCCTTCGGCCACCCCTCCTTAAACTCCCTCACTCCTTTCGGCGATGTTGACAAGAGGCAAGTACCATTCAAGTCTGCTTCTCTTCTCTCTTGGTTGGAAGGGTCGATTCTTTTCCCGATAGCTCGCTAGCTTGGCATGCGCCCTCTGACTAGGGACAGTAGAGCTCGTCAAGCTGGTGTATCGAATAGGCTTTCTCCTTGGAGAACGACTCCAAGAAGCCAGATTGACCGACACGCATAGGCGTGTTGCTGTTGACTCCGTTTGATCGCTCCAGGTGTCCGACTTCGCGACCTGTTTTCCTTAAATTAGCCTCGCTCGCCACTCAACGCCCAAGCCGGCTCGGAGCACACGCACCGCGCAGTTCGACTCTTACTCTTCCAAGTAGATGCGAGTTCTCGGTTCGCATTCTCAAGTCTCAGTCACACTACCATTCGCCAAGGCTCCTCCAAAAAGTCGAACGCAATGTCCAAATCCTCCGTCAAATCCCATTCGTCAAATAGCTCCATGCCGACAGTTCTGGAGGCGAGCACCAGCAAGATCGGCAGGGGTAGCCATGTATAACGACGGAGCATGTTGGAAATTTGAGAGTGAATATATGTAGCTGCCAGTAGGCTGGAATGCAAAATTGTCTTGGAGATTGAGAGCGCTACCTTGAGTTTATGTGTCTAGGACCGGTCGTTCTAGATGAAAGTTGAGAACCCCCGCGTCGAAACCTGCCGACATGCCTTCCTACTCGTGTAGTTTGATCAACCGCCATGAGGGCTGGCGATGTGACTTCCAATTGCCCATCACGCAGCAACAAGAAACACCGGTGAGGCTCACCTCGCGGACTTAGGGTAGGAAGCGAGCTGCTGAAACACGCTCAACCACCAATATGTATCGACAGTCTCATCAGGAGCTGAGACGACATAACGCCAGCTGAAACACTCGGCTCCTCCTGTGCAATTCCAGTGGCACCTGGAGTTTGACCAACGAACACAGCATGTAATGAGGGAGCGATTTACCGCGATAGAAAACATAATGCAGATGAGAATCACATTAAAGCCAGAAAGCAAATAAGAACGTTTGGGTTTGACAAGCCACGCTTGCTATGTTGGAGTCAAATTATTATCTTTAGTTTAGGTAGATACAAATGCCTGAAGATCAGGATTGTACGGGGCCAGTAGTCGACTGGTGGTGGAAGGGGAGACGTGTCAGATGGTCTGGTTTCATGACGAGGCAATAGGTCTGACATGTTGAAACTGCAAAAGACCAGGTCTACGCCAGGTTCGAGGCTCGGGGCCAAGTGAGCTTCTCCATGGACTGGAGTCAGATGGGGCCGGGTGGGTGTGTGCTGCGCCAATCGGTCACAGCCTTGAGGCTTCGTAGCCGTAGTTATCAAACTCGTGCAAAGCACTCTCTATTTCCCTTGGAAAATCACAATACGCCGTGCCCGAAACGCCTATGTGTGGGTAGTGAAGAACCCGTTCAAGTAGGTCGATGGATTTAATTATGACGTAGGAAACTTTTTTTTCGTAAAGAGACGCTGAATGCATCGCCTTTCTGCAGGCACAATCGTCAAAAGTTGGATGAGGCGTTCACCTGGGTAGGCTGGTGATAGCTTTCCAAGTTAGCCTGGAAGGGGCTTGCTCGAGGGCCGCTGTCGTTGCCGGCGCTACCGGGCTCGTTCTTCTCGACGAGGCCATAGCCGCTGTGGTAGGCAGTGCTGGGGTTGCTGTTGAAGTCCATCAGACCGTCGGCCTCCTCGGCTTGCTTCTTACGCCCCCAGATTCTCCAGGCGACGAGACCCAGGACACCGAGAACGATGAAGCCGCCAACACCGACGACGACGCCAATGACAGTGTTCCGAGTCTTGGTGGACATGCCGGAGGAGCCGCCGGAGCCGTCCTCCGAGTTCAGGCCCGGCGTCGAGGTAGTAATGGTCGTCGATGTCATGATCTCCTGGGAACCGTCGCTGTTCGTCTTAGTAACCACCTCAATCTCGGTTGACGTGACCAAGCTTGCAGTCTGCTCATCGCCGCTGTCGGACTTGGACTGGCCATTGCTGTCGGACTTGCTGTTACTGCTGTCGCTGCTCTCGGCGTCAGCCGCTGTTGACGTCGGGTCCGGAGCGGCAGTCGAATCGGCAGGGGAGTCTTTGGAGGCGGATGCACTGGTAGCCTGAGGCTCGGAGTCGCTCGAGGCGGCGGTGGTGCGTTCAGCCACGGCACTGGATTGCCTAGAAGGGTTGGATGCGGCGGACGAGGCCGCGGCGGCAGTGGTCTCGGCGGCGGATTCTTTGGTGGTCGGGGCCACTGTGGCACTAGCCTTCTCGGAGGTAGCACTGGCCTTTTCTGAGGTGACCTCGGCAGCAGCGGTGGTCTCGACGGCGCTGGCAGATTCCTCGACCTTGGTGGCAGTGGGCTCGGCGGCCGAGGAGGAGTCGGCCGTCGCGCTGGCTTCGTCACTCGAGACGGGGGTCTGTCGTCGAATGACTTGTCGCCCGTTGTGGTAGTTTATCCGGGAGGCCTGGGCAGCATAGGCGAGAGAGAGGGCTACCAGAAGTAGCTTGAAGAGCCGCGTGGCGTACATTTTGTCGGTTTGTTTGTCGGATTATATATCGAGAATGAGAGGAGAGGTACGAGTCCCTGTTGCGGTTGTAGGTGCACTCTCGGAGGACCGGTCGGAGTCAAGTCGACGAGGGGACCAAACGCATAAAAGCGCCGGGGAGGCTGCTTGTCGCGACTCGTGGACGCTCCTAGTGTTTGGTGTGGTCGATCGAAGGTAGGACAGTGACGGTGAGACGTTCGATGGATGAAAATCGACTGAGCGAGCGTGATCGGAACAGGACGATGTTGCGAGACTGTCGGACAACGAAGGGAAGGCGACGAGAAGCCGGATTATTACAGGTTGGAGAGAAATAATGGACAGGAAGTAAAGGAGAAGAGCGAGTGAGAAGGATATGACAAGAATAAAGAGGAGTCGAGAGGAGTCACGAGAAAAGAGGCGCAGGCCAAGGATTAATAAGAAAAAGGCCGGACCAAGTACGAAGTATTTATGAGGGGAACCAGGGTTGGGTGGGCGTGTGTGCAGGTGCAGCAGAACAGGTGCGTGATGCAGTGCAAACAAAGGAATGAGAGAATGATGAATGGGTGGACAGGACGGGATGGTGTGGATGATGATGATGGATGGTGGATTTTCTGGCGTGAAGGCCTCTCTCGTATTCCCAAGGCGGCGGACAGCGGAGGACCCATCGCAAGGCACCCCGAGGACCCCGGAGGCCCAATGGGCTGTGGCGCTGGCCCAAATGGGGTCGCTGACCCTTACCCGATGGGGAAGAGATGGGATGCAATGCAATACCGCCTGTGATGCACAAACAACTGGACCCAGTTGGCGTTGCGGGTTGCACAGTGCTGTTCGCCCGTAAACTGGTAGTTACCCGTTCGTCTTGATAACCAGAGTTTCGTTAATGATTAATAGGTCATCGCGCTGCGGTCGTGTTGTGCACGCGTGTTGAAGCCAGGTTCCAGGCCAAGTCCTAGGCGCCTCACATCGCCAGCCCCAAGGCCTAATTCCAGCCCAGCCCAGCTCAGTGGAGGCCAAGCCGGGTCCCAATTACGCCTCAGGGCACCTCGAAACGCCCTCCCCCAGAAACCAAAACCCGCCGGCCCAGGCGGCGGCCAGCCGGACCCTAAAACGCTCTGAAGAACGAGGAACAGACCCCCGAGCCGGCCTCGACCCTTCCAGGGGACGATCGTCCATTGGCCAGCGGGAGCTCTCAGGCCGCGACCGTCCCCTGGAAGCCCGCTGTGGCACCCGCCGGGTGTTCCCTTGAGACACTTGCTGGGCGGCCTGGCCGCGGGCTGGCAGACCCGCTGGGAATTGATGAAGGCCACTCGTTACGCCGCAGGGACCGCACACTCCAGACAGCACGACGGGGGCTTTTACTACGTACTATGTAGGTAGGTAAGTATGCTTCCCAAAGTCTTCTAAAGGACTCGTGTGCATGGTGCTCAAGCTTACGTATAGTTATGTAGCAAGCATACCTACCTAGGTGCCTACAGTTCCGGTGTAATACGTACAGTGCTGAGCACAGTGCCAACAGGTGCCATTTGTCCGTCCGAGTCTGTCCCTGACATGTGTGTGCATGCCCGTCCTGCACCGTGGTGGACTCGTGGCGGCTTGGTGGCGCTTGTGCAGAGAAAGTATCTCGGACTTTGCACTCGTGGCAGAGACGACTGATGATAGATACATGGTTGCACATGTTTGTTTGGATTCTCGCTCTTTCAACCTGAACGAGCTTGCTTGCCTCTGCGGACCGGAGGAGATCCCTGATGGCCAGCCAAACTGGGCTGTGCATCGGAGAGTTCCATGAGTTAGTCTAATAAGTTGCGCGTCTGTGCGTCCTCGTCGTCAGCAACGGGATAATCATGATGGCTTCCTCCCTCCCTCCCGCTCCGACTGCCACCTATGTAGACGTCAGCGAACGGCCCTGCGCAGGTTCACGGCAGCAAGGCCAAGGCCAAGGACTGGGCGGGCAATCAGGAGTCCATCTGCCATCCGGGGCCAACCAAGTCCCAGCGCAACAAGCGACAGCGGCTTGTCAGTGATTTAGAGTGTCAGGATATCGTCGTGTGGTGCCAGGGTATCGGGATTGGAAGGCCCGGGATACGCTTCCATTCATCCTTAAAATAGCAGCAGAGCCAAACCCGCCCACATGCCAACCAACCTCCCTTCACCAGCCCAAGGCTCGCCCGCAGAAACACACAAAGAACAGACAGCCACATGACACTCTCTTTCTTCAATTTTTTATTTCCTTTTTGCTCTCCCCTGTCTTTCATCCTCGTCTCGGCCGGGCAAGGAGATAGGTCTAGATGGAAACTAAGGACAGCGTTGGACCCTCAGCCCTCCTCCATGAACCCTCCACTGGCCAAGTTGGCTGCATCCACTCCCAACTATCGAATCAAGGTTAACCTTAATAATTCCTCCGGATGGTGTCAACAAGGAAGCTCAAATCTATCCGAGTCCATCAATATTGTCCATGTGCCGCGGTAGAAGTCCTCTCCCTGCATACAATAGATAGCCAGGCTTAAATTTAGTAACCATCGCCAAGCTCGGCTGTCTGCAGACTAAGCAACAACAAATAATCCTGTGACCTATACTGCAGCCCTCTCCATCTCTGTGCATCCCCTAACCCTTCTCCATCTCACCAGCCTGTTTTTCCCTACCATCCGTCTGTGTCCTCCCATGTCACCCTTCCCGCCGATCTGTCCAGGAGGCTGTGTCCTTTAACCTTGCCCCAGCCGTCGCTCATCGCCCATCTTCCGTTCTTCCAACCCTCATCACCAGTTGATGTAGTTGATGTGGTCTTTCGGGGGGGGGGGGGTTCCCTCTAGCCAGTAAGCTGGATGGTTACCTAGCCTGTCATGGGCGTGTATGGCTAGTGACCTGTCTACAGCGTCCAGCCCGTTGATCCACTCCCCCCATCTTAAAGCACGCGACTAAAAAGCCACCCTAGAGATCATCTAAAATTATGCCCTCGCCAACTCACATCCATCTTCTGGCGTACGAGAAAGAATTACCAGCGTATACCTACACGTCACCTCCCATCAAAATGGAGCTCCCTCCACCCTCACAAAAACTGCATCGATAAAACTCGCAAAACTCCAGTCATCTCCCTTTAATCAAGCACCTTGACATCGCCACTATGTGCCATTGGTGCTCCTGTGGGTCGAACCACCGCCGCATGCCAGCATACGTAGGCACTTACATGTCACGACCCAGCGGCTACTGAGGCATCATCCCAACGCGGCCGGCAAGCGTCTAGCTGAAAACTGCCAGACTCTTCCTCCTCCGATTTCCGCACGCATACGCACCCTCGTCAGAAAGACCGACTTCCGTTGAGCCCACCCACCGACCTCCCGAAGCATCCTTGCTCCCCACATCAAATCGCCAGCCCGCACAAGCTCCTAGCTCCGTGGTCCCGTACGGGTACGCGTACTCCAACAGTTATTCATCCCAATGAAACGCCGCGGGTGACGACTCACGGCCCCATAACGTTATCCTGTGGAGAAGGAGGCATCTCAATTAGGATGGGCGGTTCAATGCCACGTCCCAGGAGTTTGCGGCCGGAGCTCCCATTCGTGATCCAAGTCAGGAGCCGCCGAGATGATGACGATGATGATAAGAATCACCAGCAGGAATTTTCTTTCCTTCGCATTCTCTCCCTAAAAATCTGAACATAGACCAATTCATCTACGTTGTTAAGATCACATCGCATAATCCCTTAAAGTAAACCTCGAGCTATATAGTCGATCGTAGCCGCTGACCTGATGACTTAGTTCTTCACTGTTCTACGAAGTAGAGCCTAGTATTTGACTCACAATGACCTATATCGCCTTAATCATTGCCTCTCATCCGCCTGCGCTTGTCGTCGTCGTGCCGACATCCTTCATTGGGATATCCTCGCCTTTAGGAACAGCTTGCTGGCAAGTCAAAGCTAGGACAGTTTTTGTATCTCTTTCCCTGCTATTAAAGTTCTCATATAGTATGAGCACGTTAAAATCCCAAGTCACAACAATCGTAGCACTGCCGCTGCCGAGTCGGGCTTTTGCAGCAAGGAAGGCCGGATATGGCTTTGTATTGTGATGGGCTATTTTAGCCCCTTGGTGTTGTGGTTAGTTGGCTTCAGCTTCTCGAAGTTGGGCGCCTACTTAAGGGCACAATTGTCGCCCTCCCAGAAGGGACGCCTTTTTACCTTCTGAAAAATTGATTGCTTGTTTTGCCCGTCTTTCTAGTCTCTATTTGACCTTTCCTTTGTTGACCAGCTTGATCAAACTGACCTTGACCCTTGTGAGCTAATTCTAGCAGCTGAGCCCGAGTTGTGCCTTTCCAATCCATCTTCCTTGGCGGCAAAAAGCTTCCTTATTGTTGCTGGGCTGTGGTCCACTGAATGCGCTCGCCACCATCAAGGTGTTAAAACATAATCGTGTCTCAATTCTAGCTCTAGCTAGCTAGACCAGCTAGTTACCTTAAGTAGGTAGGTAGGCGACTTGCACTTGGCATACCTCTTCCGACAATTTCAGAGTCCCTGGCCGAACTGACCTAAATTTCCAAACCTACACCACAGCACATGGTGGTGTATCCCAGCACGAGAAGCGAACACATAGTCATCTTAGTCTCTACTTTGTGTCTAACATTTGTGAGCAGCGAAGCCAACTAGGAGAATTGCTTGGTTTTATGTATGCCTTCCTCAATATTTTCTTGGATAAAGAAAACAATACAGTAAATAATACACATACAAAAAAACCTATAAAGTACTATACCCAGTACCATGAAACACAGTAACCTTTTCCCAGTACGTAACTCAGTTTATAAAGCATTAATCTTAGACCTTGAGGCATGCCTTTGCAACAATAAGGTACGATGAAAAGCAATGAAAACAAACAAAGTTTAAATCAACGCTTGAGATGCAAGATGCAATGCGTGACAATGCAGTAGCTACAACACACTAAGTTACCTCATCGAGGGATCCATCCATCCATCAGTCAACGATTAACCATCACTACTACCATCACCAGAAATGAGTTTAACTATCTAGATCCTAAGTGTCTGAGAAGCATTAGTATAGCTTCGCCATTTCCTGAGAATTATTTGACTTACGTTTGACAGGTCCTACACTGTCCGACCAAACATCACAAAGTTTGATGTTCTAATCATCCATCGCCTGTACTATGGTATCATTGCCATTCGTCACTCATCTTCTTTCATGATTCCGCGGTAAAATGTGATAGGATCAGTAGGGAACCGGTACTGAAGTTGGAACTCTTCTGTTCAACACTTGTCGGATGGGCATGTTGTTTGGATAAAATCGTCTAAACATTGTGGATAGATAAATGCTGAAATTAATGCTGGATGGAGGCGGTGTATCTGAGGGCTGAGTTGTCTGGTAGCTTTCATGGAATGGCTGAAGTTGTAGAGTTGAGGAAATGGAAAACGTTAGGGGATAGACAGATTAAATATGTGCCATGATAACCGTTTTGATGCCTACCTTGCTGAGTTCGTATCGTCGACTCATCAAGGTCAAACCAGGCGGGGTTTAGGAAGGCACCAACGTCCAGGGTTTCAGCAGTCGCGTATGCTGCCTCGTTGCCATTTTCAGACAACGGGCTCTCCTCGCGAATGGTTGTCTCGTTTGCGGCCCCCGCAAGCGCCTCAAGACGGGTTCAACACTCTGAAGAGACGCTTTCGGGGAGACTTGCTCGTGTTCGTCATGATTGTGGAAGTAGGCGCTGCGCGACCAGGATAAGACGTACGAAATTTGGGTCGGGCTGTTACCAATTCTCCTTCTATTTCGATCGTGCATTCGGGCCTTGGGCTTCGTGCAGGCGACCCGTTAATGATGCGTAGTGAACCAAACTTCATGCCGCCCAACTGCTGGTATTCGGCCTCGCAGGGCGTCACGGCACGCTCGGGGGGGTCAGAGCCAAAGTTCTCCGGGAGCGCGCTTAAATGTCTCTCAGCGTCCGATTCTACGACTGAGTTGTGTCTTGTTCGACTCGGGGTCGACGGCACACTGCTGTGGAAGCTCGACTTGGCCGAAGGGGGGCCGGCGCGTTGGGCGCGAGTGGCAACACCAGGCTCATTGACGAAGGATCGTCGACGCACTGGCATATACGCCGACACATCCGAATTCGACCTGGTGATGGATATGCTCGAGGGTCGGGCGGGGTTAGAGCTCTTCCACGTAGTTTCGGTGACCTCGCTGACTGGGGAATGGTTTTCGGGTGCCATCATGGGAGACTTGGTCATGACATCTCGATCCAGAGTCAGAAGTCGCTGAGCTTCATAGGTCCTCCTCACATCAAAATTAACAGAGCCACGCCTCCCTGCGCTCTGTAAACTGGAGAGGAGGTGTTAGCGTTTTGTCTCATTTCTGGCTCGGTTTGTGGACCAACCTTTCTGTACGTGCATGTGGCGATGGGCTACCGTCAATATTGAGGGAGTCGGGTCTGGGACTGGGACCAACAATGCTTGACCTTCGACGTGATTGCACGGATTGGAAAGACAGGGTGCGAGAAGCAACACTCGACCGGCGCGAGTCTCGACGGGTGGCTGAGCGAGCACCTGGAGCCATCCTATTCTCGAGCTCATCTCCACCAAGTGCAATGCCGATGCCGGGGGACTCTGATTCGACTGAGGACGTCGATGTCGGGGAGATTGGGACGGAACTGATGAGATATGAGTTGGAGAAACGGCCATGTTGAGAGTTGGAGCCGATAGCGAGATCGGGCACACCAGCTACCGGAGCATGGTGGCCCCGACGCGTCTTGGACAGCTTGTGCTGAGGCCGGTGGGGGCCTGAAGAGGACTGGAAGTTGCCCATGAGGCCGGTATGCCGGAGTTCGTCAGGAGAGGTGGGTTGAAGCTGAAGCTTAGAGCTTGAGCCGGGGCCGGGGCCAGAGTCGGGGCCGGAGCTTGTAAATGGAAGGGGAAAAGCAGCTGGGAGGTGGAGGGAGGGAGCTCCCTCGACCAGCTGAGGGGGGTGCTTAGGATGAAGGTGAGCCCGTCATGCCGCCGGCGTTTGACCTAGCGTCGAGCTTGATATCCCAGCAGGTGTATATGGCAGGGATGTAGCAGCTTGTGAGCAGAGACCTATTTGGTGGTGGTGATAGGGTGTTGGTGTGTGAATGTCGAAATGTAGAGAGAAGAAATGGGGGTTTATGAGAATTTAAGATCCAGGATGAGAGTGCCGGGTGAGAGAGAGGGCAAGAGTGCGGGATCTAAGGTGAAACGAGAGAGTGAGGAGAAGGAGACATGGGGGAAGTATTTACATACATACTAGTAGTAACTGAGAGGAGCGAGGTTGGAGACGGAGGTGGGGCCGGGGGGTTGTGATGCCGGGATCCATGACGGGTGTGGTGGAGGGGAAGCTTCAGGGAAGCGCCAGGGTGAAGATGGACTGAGGAACAAAGACGAAGACGGTGAGGTGAGGGTGAGGGTGAGACGCCGAGGCCGAGGCCGACGCAGATGCAAGCAAGACGCCGCCCATCCGCAGGCGCATAACGCAGAACCAGAAACAAAACCAAAAACTACACTACAAATGCAATATAAATGCAGAACCCGAGACGCATCACCATCGTCATCATCATCGAGCAGGAGATCAGTCAGCCACAGTCCGCAAACAGAGGCCTGGATGGATGGTTGCGCGGGGTTTCATTTGCTGGGGCCCACGGCAGCTCAGCTCAGATCATATCATGACTTTGATCCAATGGAACACCAGCCTCCCAAGGGGAATAAGGCATCTCACCCAACTACCAGCAGTAGTCGCCCGAACACGGTCACACAGGCCGTTTCCAGGGGTGGGGGGCCTACCACGACGGCTTGCAACTGGCTGCAAGCGCTGAAGAAACTGGAAGAGGTCCCCCCGTGCCTGTAGTTACCCCCAAGGTGTCCCTGAGGCCCCCCCCCCCCCGTCTGAGACAACAATAATAACAACTTCGTCTCGGGGAGATTCTAAGACCTGGACATTACCGGTTTGTTTGCGGTGCTGCTTGGCCGAGCTTGAAAATCGGGAGAGCAACTTGGTGGAGATCCGACGCTTCCGCCTCCATCCTCCCGCGCGCTGGAATGTGGAAAATGTCCCCCAAGCTCTCAGGCAACTCAATCCGGATTTGGATTTACACACAAGATCCTTCGTACCACCTCGACCCAATAAACGAATGGCCCTTTGCTAACAGTCGGGTCGGTCTTTGCCACGGATGGATGTCTTCTTGCGAGTACGTACTTAGGCCTACGCGTTGCCAGACCCAGACCCAGACCCAGACCAAGCCCCAACAGAGTTTCCCAGTTTGCAAGAGTGCAAGTTCCAAGGTTTCATCGTCATTGTTGTATGTCCTCTTATTTCTTGTTACTACTATGTAATTACTATTACTAGTTTTCCTCGGTTCGGTTGTTTGTTGGCGGCCCTGGACGGGCGGGCAACAATCAACATTCTCCTCCCCCCCCCCCCCCCCCCCCCCCCCCCGGGCATCTCTCGGGAACACTAAAATGTCCGGGGTACCATCATTCATCATCATCGTCGTCTAAGACGAGATGCGGCGCTGCTGCTACTGCTACTGCTACTGCTGTGGGCCAACGATCCAATGCTACCGCGTTAGTTGAACCCAGCATTCGACAGATTCGGGCGTCTTGCAGGCCATCCTCGCCTGAGAGGCTTTTTCTCCTCAGTGTCGATCTCGTATGTGCTGGGTAGCTTGTGTGCTTGAGCGTTTACTGCCGTGCTCGCTTTTATCGGATCCGTCCGTGTGCAACTCCGTTCTTGTCATCGATCTGCAGTAGGTTGCCTTGCATCATGCCATCCTATCCTATCACTCCACCCCGGGCTCCCTAACAATCACCAAGCCTGCGGTTTCAGATTGGCGTAGACACTATCGAACTCACTCAAGTCTGGACCGCGCATCCACCCAAACACCATCAACATCAACATCAACAACAGCAACCTGTTTTTTTTGTATCATCATCTTGATGCGAGCAGGTGGCTAGACCCGCATGCAACTTGCATCTTGGCTAGGTCTACCGTACATTTGCATCTGCATTAGCATAGCACCCATGGAATCATCTTCTTACTCCGTCTAACATGCACGCCGAAACCCAACGACGCGCCATCTCCATGTCGGCAGTCTTACTGAGTAGTCGCACAGCGTCTTTTCAGCCAGCCTCGTCGCTCCGCTTTCACAGTGTCTGTCTGTTCTGATCACAACCCTCCTTCATTGCCCCGGAGAGGCGAAGAGAAACTTCACGTGCAGCTTCTCTTCTGGAAAAACAATAAGCTACGCTCGGGTGCGTGACCTCCGAGAATACGAAATGGCATCACGTCACAGGAGACTCTGTTGGGGGGCCCTTCCGAGATTTTCCATTGCTTTTTGAAACCGTCCTTGGTGGTTTGTTAAGTTAGTTAGAGCAGTTTTCCGCCACCTCCTCTCCATGCGAAAACTACCTGTTCTCTGTACTACATAGGTAGGTAGCGTCCGGCCTCGGTTAGTTGTGCTTCCGACAACAACGATCGTCAGGCCGCGTCAAGGGCAACCACACAACTACACCCAAGTCGACGAGCACAAACGAGACCATGTCGCATCCAAGGTACGGCCTTGTTTGATATTGTGGGTGCGGCCATGTGGGGAAAGCCTCGCTATCGCTGGCAGCAGCAGACTAGTGGCCATCATCGATGCAGGGAACCAACGGATCTAGGCACCTCAGGTCCAGGTCTGGACGCGGCGGCAACCCTCATAGTCTCCCGTCCAATCGCGATACAACATCGCTCGACCAGCTGCAACTCTTGGCCGTGCTCCGTCAGATACGAGACCGCATCGGACTTTAGGCTCGCCGAAACCAGCAGCATTCCTCCAACGCCGGGGAATATCAACGGACCGACAGCGGCCATTTCTCATATCGTCGCAAAATGACGTATGGGATTGAAGGAGTTGAGCTGCATTCGTATATCATCACTCGCTTTGACGGGCACGTGTTCGGATTGCGATAAACATCCTAGGTGAGACGTTCTAATGAATCGTAAACGCATCGGGATTGCGGAGCACGACAATGAGATAGATAGTTAGTAACGGTTGGTCGCCAAGATGGAAACAGGCATTTATACAGCTACCAAAATATCGCATCCCCGAAAACAGAAGACAGACACAAGACCACTTGAATACTTACACGTGAAAGCTTACCCCTCTCTCTATTCCCAACAGATTTATCGGCATCCATCATTCCAGTTGCCTTCTTGTCCCAAGGTCTCAGTCATTCGCGGTCGCGCTACCCTAGACTAAACCCCACAAAAGGCATTAGCCTTCAGTGGGTAGGGTTGAATCTACCTCATTAAGAACTAATCTTTCAACAACAACCGGGCGAATGGTTTAGTGGTATAATACTCCCTTAGCATGTTTCGTTCGAATATCTGGGAGTGGTCCAGGGTTCGATTCCCTGTTCGTCCATTACAGGTGGTTTGAATCCATCAAGCATCCTTTCTTTTTGCTTTTCTGGCCTTTGAATGCCAACCGACTAGAGCTGGATCTTTCAAAGAGATACTTTTGTCAGCGGATAGTATCCATACCCGGGTTCTACCTCGCCACCTTAACCAATCAACGGAATGACTTCGAACCCTCGTGGCTGGTGTTATCTACTCAGTCAGGTCTGGGTTGATGTCCAGGTCAATGGCCTTAGTGAGAGAGGCACACATTATTGATTGGTAGACTAGCTCTTTCGAATCGTTCGTTACGTGTCCACATTCGTCTACTTCCGAAAAATCCTCCATGGACTTGCGCCTACTCTCCAATCACATAAGTGCACCCTTTACTCCCAATGATAACTTCATGGACCCTACCGGCATCCACATCCACCCGCGCCCCCACCTCAAACGTCGTCTTCTCACTGTCCTTCGCGCGCGGATACCACAGCGTCATCTCGCCGTCGACAATGAGATGCGTCGTCAACGCAGCGTGCGAGTGTGGTGGGTAGTGGGCGTCGCTGCATCGTGGTTAGCGCCGAGACTTCGCCGGAGCCAAAACCTAGCAGCCACGGGGAGGAGAGGGGGCTCGGGGCGCATCGTAGGCGGGCGATGGCAAGGCAAGGTGCAGGAAGCAGCCCAGCCTCATGCTCAGCCATGCCGCCCTGCAGGATGATGCAGAAAGAATGGTACGCCATCCTGTATATCAGGGTTAGGCTAGGTTGACTCACGGGGCGTCAGTCCATGTGAAGACATGGGCGAAGCCCCACGATCGCACCTGATGCTCGTGCTCCTTGTCCATGGCTGTTTGCTACAGTAGTCTGAAGTTTTGGCTCCCCACACGCAAGACAAGACAAGCTCTGCACTAGCGCTCTGGCGATGGAGTTGTTGGGTATTTGTTGGTGAGGCTCTGCTGGGCGGGGGAAATGGGTAAAAGCCTGTGACAGAGCTATGACCTCACGGTTCCCGGGCGGGCATCCACAGTGCCCGCGGCCCGGACTGCGCCCCGCTTGCCCCACTCGCCCCGTGCCGAGAGCCCGCAGTACGGCGGCGATTGGAGTTGGAGAACTGCTTAGTACTTCAGTCGCATATACGAAGGTACGAACACATCATTTGAAAAAGGGGCAAGGCAAATGCTAATGTCGGGAATGGACTGCATAAGAAAGAAGTCGGACCTGTGTCAATTAGCGGTGAAAAAAAAAAAAAAAATCCCGGCGGTTACATGCACTCTGCAAGAACTGCAGGTTTCCGGGGGGGGGGGGGGGCACAAGCCTACACACAGCCTCCATTGACCCTCGCCTAACAAATAATAAAGCTGACAGGACAAACAAGAAACACTCCGCGTGCAAGGCTCCATTGTTTCGATCCAACTCGAGGTACCGCACGCCGTAAGCCGCATCGCGCATGCCCGGGGGCAATGGATAATGGGGCAATCGGGGCATGGAGCTCTGTACTTCGTACCCCAATGGCCCAATCCCTTGCTGCCCATCGCCAATCATCGCTCGCACCCGCCTGGCTGGGCCAGCCTCAGCCCACTGTGCTCGTCGTTGGGGGCCGGTTAAGGGCTCATTGAGCCCCCGGGAAGCCTCCTAGGGCTGGAGGGCTGTGCTGGGATTTAAGGGACAGCTGGAATGCTAGCGGCGGGCGGGTTGTCCCCGTTGGGGTGGCGAGCCGCCATTGGGATGCCGTTTCCAGCGTTGTTCATGGGGGAGGCCAGGCGAGGCTACTCCATCATACTGATCGCACTGAGCAATCCGTTGTTTGGCTCGGATCTTCACCTATCAGACCCTTGTGCTGACATTCATCCCGTCCTCCCATCCACGCCGGTTTACCTTTCTTCCAGCCGTCTCCCTTCAGCTTGGATAATTTTTGCACTTTCTCAAACCACAGGTTCTCCCCTTGCTTCCAAACCACACCTAATACTGCGGTGCCACTCGCTGAAGCGCAACCGCACAAGTCACCCTCGCGCCTATATCCATCGAACGGACCGCTCTCTCTCGCCCCCGATGTCCCTCGACGACTAGCCGTCCGCCGCCCGCCGCAGCGCCTTGTCAGCTCCTAAGCTCCTGAGAATACCCTCGCAGCAATGCCTCTGCTATGTTCTCCCTCCTTTGTACGTTTCCCCCAAGTCTCCGAAGACCGACCGCCGTTGTCGCGATTCGATCCGCAAGGCTGACCCTCCTCCAGCGGCGTCGCAGGGTCAAGGACGACACTGAACGTCCACCTCTGCGGCGGCGGACAATGTCCATCTTCGGGAACTCCAACCTCCAGTCTTTCAGTATCATCCGGCGAGTGGTTGCTGCCACCACGGCCATCGCATCCCCGACCCCGGCCCAGAATCCCTTTCCCCCAAAGGAGATGTCCCCGATCCCGGACGAGTGCTCCAGCGGCACATCGACGCAACCCCCGATCCCCTCGACTTCCCAGTGCACCACCTACGCGTACGAGACTGTGAAGCCACCCCAGTTCACAACCCAGATGCACGATGCCATCGAGCGAGTCTTCAACGAATTGCGCGGCTCCGACAGCATGTTGTCTCGGGATAAGTTTGCCCACTTCTTGGAGACTGTTCAGGGCGAGTCCGTAGTCGAGCTGGACCAGACGGAGTATTCTTTGGGCCAATTTTTCGGCACCTGGGTCCACGATTACCCATTGGAAGCTGCGGGACCTCTGCCAGAGAAGGATCTATCTAAACCTCTGACCAACTACTTCATCAACAGTAGCCACAACACGTACTTGATCGGAAACCAAATCACCTCGAGGAGCTCAGCAGAGGCATACAAAAACGTTTGTGGGCCTCCGCAAATGGACTAGATGTCTATTGCTAATGTCTTGCCATGTATAGGTTCTCCGAAGAGGATGTCGATGCATCGAGATCGACGTCTGGAATGGCGATGCCGGTGTCGAAACCAGTGTCCCCAAGTCTGCCAGGGACCACCAGCGCGGCCTCTCGGGCAGTTCATTTCCTAATATGGCCTATACTGTAATTGATGCTGTGCAGGATGGCCGTGACACGGCAAGGAACTACCTCGGCAACAAGACAGGGAACCGGTCGCGCAGTGCTAGCGCTACCAGCCGCTTGGACACCGAGCCATCTCCCAGGTCTAGCACCCAGTTCTCCGTGGATCCCAGGGATTCCTATCACCGTCTCGATGTTTCCCAAGGGACAAAGACACGTTCTCGACAACCGTCCCCAAAGGGCGAGCCCATTGTCACGCACGGCTGGACATTCACTGCTCCATGCGGCTTTCGAGAGGTGTGCCAAGCAATCAAGGAAGCTGCTTTTGTGGGCAACGACCTGCCTGTCATCATCAGCCTCGAGGTCCATACAGATACAGAGCAGCAAGAAGTCATGGTGAAAATCATGAAGGAAGAATGGGGGGAGTTGCTTTTGGATAAAGCTTTTGAGGGCTGCGACCCCAGGTTCAGGCTCCCAAAGCTAGCGGACCTCCGCAACAAGATCCTTGTCAAGGTCAAGAAGGCACAGGCAAGGATTGTGGCCCCCTCTACTTCGATTGATCTACCGGCAATCTATGCCGATGATGAGGATGCTTCTGGTTCTGAAGACGAGCGGCCGCCTCTCCTCTCGGCCGCCTCTGCACCAAGCTCCACCCTGCCGGAATCCAAGAGTGCCAAGGTCACCATCTGCGAAAGCCTTGGTAGCCTGGCCGTCTACACGCGAAGCCAGCACTTCAAGAGACTCGAGACTCCGGAGGCCAAGATTCCCCCCCACATCTTCTCCATCAGCGAAAACCGCATCCTCGAGCTCTTTGAGAAACAGCACCGCGAGATGTTCACGCACAACAAGGGATACTTCATGCGGGCCTTTCCTGCTGGCCGTAGAGTTGACAGCTCCAACCCGGACCCCAGCCTGTTCTGGCGTGGCGGCGTCCAGATGGTCGCTATGAACTGGCAGAAGCAAGACGAGGGCATGATGCTCAACCACGGCATGTTTGCCGACGAGAAGGGCTGGGTTCTCAAGCCTCTAGGCTATCAAAGCTCCAACAAGTCAGCCGAAACCCAGAGCGAAGCAGCCGAGGGTTGCACGATGAACCTCAAAATGGCCATCCTTGCTGGTCAGCAGATTCCCGTTCAAGAGGGTGACGTGGGTAGCCCCAGCAATCTCCACCCTCTCATCAAGGCAGAGCTCCATGTGGGAAAACCGGACGAGACGGAGCGAGACGGGCAGGTGCATGAGTGCAAGTACAAGCAAAAATCGGATGTAGGAAAGACGGATCATCCTGATTTTGGGCCCCAGGGCTCGCTCCTCCAGTTCTGCAACATTCCAAAGGTCGTGGAGGAGTTGGGCTTCATTCGGTAAGTCGGTTTTTTTCTGTTGCTTCGCCCCCGGTGTCACCACTGTTCGTTATCTCGCCCCCCCTTTGATTGTGCTGCTCTGGAGAATGTGCATTCACCCGCCCGCCTCACCGCGGGATCGGGAATGGTTGATAGAAGTGATGAGCCAACACAAGTTCCCTGCAGTCTATTCTATTGGCTAGGAGCGACGATTGACGTCCTTGCTTTTATGCATCCTACACACATTATGAGACACGGAGCATGTCCCTAACTGTGCGCGGTGCTGGGTTAGTGGCTCGGTCACCTGGTTTGACGAGGCAGTTTAAGGCGTACACGTTGGGGGCACAGAGACGGCCTCAAGTGAGGTAGTTGACAAGTGTCATGAGATAGACTCGCCGACGAAGACTAAATGTTTCTGTGAGCCGTAATTACGGTCTGGCTGGCTGCACATCCATCACCTTTTCGCATGACACTGACTTGTTGGTCTTACCTCAGGTTCAAGGTTGAAGATGCATCGAAGCTCGGCAGCTCGCCACTTCTCGCTTGGGCGTGCATCCGCCTAGACCGCCTTCGTAACGGCTATCGATTCGTTCGGCTCATGGACTCTCGCGGCTGTCCTGTGGATGGCGGGAAGCTGCTCGTCAAGATTGAGAAGACCATCGGATGAGCCAATGACTGTTCACGATCGACGTAGCACATATGCTGGAGTTCCGGCAGGCTGTGACGCATTCAACCGTCTCACCGACTCTGCCGCGGCTTTGCCCAGACGCAGGGCGGCCACGGCCCGATATTTGACGGACCGCTGATCGGGTTCCTTGAGACCAATTACTCGCTGGTGCGTTGTGCTACACGGCCGGCTGTCACCGCTCTCGGCATGTTGTCCCTTGTCTATTTCGGGCCTAAAACTTTGGCGTTTGGGATACATCGTCTTCATTCTCTTTTAGGGGGTGAGCATTCTGACTGATAGACATACTTGCAGCTTGCAGCGAGCTTTCCCTTTGTGGGAAGCGGGGTTAGCAGTTAACACGTACTTAACTTGGGAGACAGGCGTGATTTAGGAAACACTTTTGGGAAAGACATGATTCGGAGAAAAGCAATACTGGCCGGAGTTAAGGATGTCTGGAGTTTCTGGAGGGCTACTTCTGAATTGTGCCGCCTGTTGGAAATTTGGGTTGCATCCCGGCGGACCCCACGATGTTTGTTACTTGTCAGAAACTGTTTAAGCTGAAAGCCACAGCTTGGCGGCGGCCTCTTGTTTGCCTATATTTTCGGGCAAGCGCAATACCAGGACACATGTAACAATGGATACGGAAAGTGGCTTGGTGGCTTGCATGCTGAAGCGTTTCCCGACGACGCGCCGCTGGAGCATGGTCCTAAACAAGCCCTACCCTGGGAGGCGCCGGTCCCTGACCTACTTTGTGTGGCTGCAGTCAGCCTTCATGAGATGTCCAAAGTGAGAGACAAAGAGGCACATCGTGGTGGCTGTGCCCGATCGAGACTACGGTGAAATGGTGGGCCTGGGGGAGGCACAATTACTGTCCCCCTTTTTTGAGGCGGTGCGATGTTTCGGCTGGTGACAGTTGTCGTCCTGCCCCAAGTGGCCGGGAACACAGCCAATTAGCCTAGGTAGATGCTGGAAGTCCAAGGATACAAACGAGGCCTTCAATATCGTGTAGCAGTAAGGGGTAACCTCAAGAGTTTCTGCGGCATCTCAAGGGGAAACTCACTTGTCGGTCGGCGCATGTGGACTCCATGTCGCCGTGACTGCGGGTTCCGTTCCGTCCCGCCCAAGCACACAAGGAAGAGGCTGTCGCGGCTATGAATGAGCCCCGCCTGTCGAGGAAAGACTGGACGACGCCCCCTTGGGACATGGATGATGGCGCTCCCTGGGACAGTCGGGAGGGGTGAACAAACGGTGTGGGCGACAAGGGTGGCATTGGGCAAGCAGATCGATAGTTCCGGCGGGTACGTAGTGTGTAAACGCTGAGATGCGAGTACAGTACATGATTACTATGCGTTGCAAGGCTTGAGAAGGCTGACGTCGACCGGGCCGTGACTAGACTTTGTCAGAGTGGTTGATATCCTGTCCTCACGGGAGCAAAGTTTGGTGCCTTCTTTGCTATGGGAAGGAATTTCCCTCACTTGGCTAACTGGTCGTCACCAGTGCTCACCGGTAGACTATCTAGGCTAGTTTTCGTATGCCCGTTTTCGGGATGCCAGACTTGCAAGCAAGAAAGGGGCTCGAAGGGATGGGTGTGGTGCCCGTCGGGAATCTATAACAGATCGTCGAGAAACCCGTCCCGTGTGGCCATGTCACTGCAATGAACTATCCAAGGCATCCTATGGCTCATGCGGGGGCCAAAACCTGTTGCGTCTCCTCTCCAGTGCTGTTAGGTGCATAAACACTCGTAGGAATGCCGCTGTTGTCACTTTGGCTGACTGGGGATTGGCTTCGCAAACGCCGGCTGCAGCACGGCTGTGACAACCAAGTAAGACTGCAAGCAAGACCCGCTGTTGGGGGTGCCTCCAATGCAAACTCAAGAAACCCTGTGTGATTCGGCCGGGGTGTCTATTTCGTAATGCGCCGAGTGGCTCAGAGTAGCTCTATCGACCCTGAACCGAACAACTGTGCTAGCATTCGCTTGATGTCCGTGACTGCGTCCCAGGCTTCGTCTGAAGAGTGATACTATCGGGCCCGCGATGATACCCATCTGTGTGGTCCATATTTCTTCACTGCTGAAAGGGCCGGCGCCGGCTCTAACAACGACTGAAATCACGGTGTTGTGCATTGGATATAGCTTGGAGGCAGACCATGGTTGGCGATCATGTTCCGTGATCTTTGGTGGGTCGAGGAAGGAAACGTCGCGACTGTATACGCAATCTGGCAAATCGGCCAGCAACGGGGGGGCGAGCGAAGGTCGTAAATGGTGTGGTGGTGTACTAGGTTGCTTCTGCGAGTAAGAGTAAGCAACAGTCTCTGACTAGGGATGACTTGATTCAAACAAGGTATAATTTCTGAAGAGCCCCCCCTGTATCATTTTGGTGGATCAGCCATGATCAGCGTCTTTTGCTCCCCTCTCTTCCTAGTGGAAGGTGGAGGTTTCCGCTTAGTTCCCGTAGCAGAAAGTGGTAGCCCAACTTTCTGTGGCTAGGTTGCTAGTTTAGAAGCTCACTATGGAATTGAGTAGAATAAGTCCCTAACGCTGCTCGTCGTCAGAGTGTCGGGGTATGCTCCGAGGACATGCGGTAGCACCCATCGAGGATGCCTCGGTAAACCGAGCTTTCCCTAGAACAATCATCCAGAAGAGATACTAATGATATGCTAGCTCTTGATGCGGTCGCCAGCTAGACCTACGTTAAAGCGCTGCTTTAGAGCATACAGACACTAGTTGCCAGAGCGAGCGACTGGCTACCGTTAAGTCGGCACTGGTTGGTGATCTGGAGGCCGGGAATGGAGGGTTAGCGGTGATGCGGGTGGAACAGCAGCAAAAGCAGCAGCAAAAGCAAAAGAAAAGCGCATCGCAGAGCCGAATGTGCAGCCAATACATCGTTGGAAGAATATAACTGTCAGGGGTCGAAGATGGTAGTCGGGCAGATGCCGTGCGTGGGTGGGGGTCAAAAAGCAAGACTACACTTCTCCAGTGCTCAGCTGGCTTGGGGAGGATCAAGAAGGCAAGCGTGTGTCCACTCTCACCCGCCGTCTTTCGCCATGGGACTTTCTGTCCGGCAAATGCGGGACGAGGCTAGTAGGGAGTTGACAAGTCATGGAGCTGTTTCTGATACGTCGCTGTGCGAAGTAGTCGGAATTGCCGACAAGCGGCTACTTGTCCGAATGTGTGTAAGTACTATCTACTTAGTATCCACGGATCCCGAAAGGCAAAAGGCGGTCGGTCTCACGACGGATGGCTGGAGGCGGGAGGCGAGATGATGATGCCGTTGGTTGGTGGTGAAAGCCAGAGACCTGGAGCTACTCGCACACTTCCAGATAGTCATGTGCTGCTGCGGCCCGCCGGCAGTCGATCAAGGAAGGGAGTGGCAACTGTAGCCGCATGTGCTGGAGGATGATGGTTGGGTGCTGGGGTGCTGGCTGGGCTCCTGCTGGGCTAGACTGTAGAGTGGAGAGGTGTTGGTGATAGAATGACCAGCATGCATCCTATTGTGGACGGAGTCTCTTGATGCAGAATGTGCTGTAATCGAACCGGAGGTCAAGGCGGCTACGAGGTAGTCTAGGGAGGAGCCGTAGAGTTGCACGATGTACGATGCACAGAGGACGGAGGATGGAGGAGGACGTGGATTGGAAGGGTGTCCTGAACGTGGTGTCACAGGCACGGCTGTGATAATCGACATGTAACCACAAGGTCGGCGACTATCTAGAATGTTGAAGTTATTTGATTCCGTAGGGCGGGTGGGGGGATGTGATAGGATGGAGCCCTTGGAGTTGTGGCAGCAGAGAACACTGCAACACACGACGTTCCCTGTGGGGGGTTTCGATTTCGGTTTGCAGGTCTCGACGTCACTAATGGGAATTCGAGTTCGGCCGAGAAACGAATTTGTCGACAGGCAATGGCGTCAGCTCCTAGGGGGGGGCGTGTGCGTGGTAGACTGCCGGGGCCCGGTGAGTAAAAAAGCAAGGTCGGAGCTATCACTTGGATATGAAAAGGAAGCAAGGGTTAATCTGAGAGGGCATCCGAAAAGGCGGAGAGGGAGGAGAGGGAGGAGAGGTCTGGGGGGTCGAGAGGGTCCCGTCGAGAGGGGCGGTGGGCAACACAGCGTAGAGTAGAGGATGGAGGTTGGATGGAAGAAATGCGGATGCAGGCAAATTGGCCTAGATACTAGGCCGCATGCAAGATGGGATGGGGGAGGACGAGGATGCATGATGAGCGGGTGGGGGGAGGGGAGGAAGTCTAGCCCATTTCTTGGGAGTGGATAGAGTGGTTTAGTGGGTTGTGTGAGGATCGAGGGAGATTTGATCCATCCATCCATGAGATTTGTGAGATCACAGATGCAGTGCAATGGTCGCATCACCTACACTTGTTTCGTGCCCCTGTAGCAAACACCCGCCAAGACCTGACTTGCCGACGGGAGCTAAAAGCCTGCACTGCTGAGTCGGGCTGGATGGACCTTACTCCCATTTCAGGCTTGCTCGCAGGGTTGGTACGAAGTATTTAATGTGAGCGTCGAGTAGTTGCTAATTGCGTGGGAAGCGCGAAACCCGGCCGAGGCTACTTACTACTAGTACTAAGTAGACTACCAAGTACCTGCTTAGGTGCTTCCATACTTATCTATTCGTACTTGCTCTTAGCTCAAACGTTTGACGCCAGGCGTAATACCGTGTAACGGCACTGGCGTTCTTTGCCTCTTCTTGCGTTTGCTTTTTTGCCTTGTCTGGCATGCCGGCCTTGGCAAATCTGACCGCACTTGCTGACCAGTCAGATGACGAGATCCGGACGTCTCGAGAAGGTCGGTGCACCTGCAGTGCCAAGGTGCAAGGTGCAAGGTGCAGGGTGCAGGGTGCAGGGTGCAAAAAGGAAGACAAGTCAGCCAGCCCGGTGCTACGGGAGGACGAATCCACACGGCAGACAGCCCTGCCTACCAAGGTACGAAACATTACGACCGGGCCGACGCCAACCCCACGAACTGTTAGCCTGGCTAGGGGCGAGGCTCTCTCTCCACAATCAGGCGATAATTCATCTAGACCCAGACCGCAACAGACGCATTCAATGGATGCTTAGTCGACGCGCCGCTAAGAAACCTCCCATCCCTTTCAGCCCGCCATGTCCCTTGCGAATCGACGTCAGCGGCACTTTGGAGGCTGAGATGGCGACGCAGCCAATGGCGGCTGCAGGAGCATCCCATTCAAGCGGAAGCCCATTGTAACCCATTTTAATTGACATATGGAGCCTCGCATCGGTGCATCACGAACTACTAGTAGTATCCTTGCAACGAGTCACTGGCATGGTCCTTGCCTCTGATGAGGGCTGGCTCGGCTCTGGACCCCCATCGACGCTCTCGATGTTCCTCAGTTTTCTGCACCGGCTTCGATGACTGCCCTTTCTACGTCGATTTCGGAGATCCGGGCCAGGCCTGGCTCGGCTAGGAGTGTATCCGACGTGGGTGCGTGTGCTGCAGCAGAAGCAACAAGCCGCCTTGGCTAGGACGAGCACCCGCGCCGCGGCAGTCATCTCTGAAACTCAGCACCTCGCACGAGAATGATCAACAAATCAACTCCCGAAGCACTTGGTCCCACATCTAGGCAACTTGTTATACACCATTGCGTTGCCGTTACGTGCCGTGCCGTTGTCGTTGCGTCGTCACTGCGTCGCCGTGAAGCCGTGACGCCGGGCTCCGACATCTAGAGCCATCGAGACCTCCGAAAGCCCCGATTGTGACTCGGTACCGCACTCCTTGTGCTTCACACCATAGCATGGACTGCATCTCGCGAAGTGCACTTCAAGAGGGACTACGGCAAAGGCTACAAAGTGCCGTCTACGAGGGTGTTATTACCGGCCGATGTGTGTTTGTGGAGATGTGGAGTCGCCCACTCCAGCTCATCGGTGAGATTGCCTGGTGTGTCGGCGATCTTTGATCTTTCCAAGGGAGGGAGTGGGCTTTTTCAAATCTGGGCACTGGCGGGGCCTCCTTGCTGGTCTTGGCTTTCTGGTAGCCCCTCTGGTTAGGGGGTCAATTACAGTAATTACGGTACATGTTTCCAGCGATGCGGCACGCTGGGTTCTGGGTTCTGGGTTGTGGGCTCTGGGTTCTGCGGCTGAATCTAGACGATGCGGCTTTGGGGATATCTCGACTTCTCCTGTGGGCGGAATGTAATGCTGAAGACCTTGTGTGTTTGGCTATCGACGTCTTGCAAGGCCCAATTTGACACCGCCGGTTCACCCTCGATCGCTCAGGTCCGGGCCACTGCATAACTTGCATGGCTACACTGCTTATCTTGTACCACGTCCTACCGCCGCACTTGTGCGGATTCCCGCGTGCTGCCCTGCCATAGGAGTCGTGGAGTCGTGGACTTATCCCAGGGGAGCGTCGTGGTCGCGGACTCTCTACGCAGCCAGCCACGAGCAGTCACATGTTTGCTTTTCTCCCCATCAAACACCAACACGCCCATCCCATTCGTCCATCTTCTCTTGATGATCGCCCCCTCCCTCGCGCCCGGTCCGGTCTGTCGCTACCCTTACCGCTCTGTTTTACTTCCTGGATCAGAGAACTACGGGCACGGCCGCAGGCCCTACGGAGGGAGGCTCTTCACACACCCCTCCAAGTCCCCCCCACCCTCCCACCCTCCTCTCCGGGCCGTTGGCCATTGGCCATTGACAGCTCGACGTCTCCGTCTAGACAGACAGACAGACAGACATACAAACAGACAAGGCAAACAAGACAGGCAAATCCCCGACAAGCATTGCGTCAATCTCGTTATTATTAGTTCCTCACGCACCAGACACAGCAAGGAATCGGACCCCGCCCCCCATTCAGGCGGACCGATATTTGTCAAGGGCGGCGCCACAGAATGTGTCCAGTACTTCGTACATACTTGCAACTAACGACAGGCCCGGGTCTCACAGCAGCCGATATGACAGGTCTGTTGCTGTCGCCGCCGCCGGCTTCTAGCATGCCTACCTGCTTCGTACTACGCAGTACCTACCTAGACCTGGGCCGGACCACCCAAGGATCGTCAGATGCTACTTATGCTAGCCCACATTAAACCTTGCGCCGGGTACGGAGCACGTATTGAAGCTTTCACCACACGCGTGCTTGTCTCCTTGACCTTACCCTTCCCGGCCTCGCGAGGCATCACCGGATGACATTGTCATACAAACTCTCTCTCCTAGCCTGTCCTCTCCCGTCCTCGTCCCTCGTCGCAAAACCATAAATCCCATCATGCCCCCACCCATTGTCACAGTCACAGCCCAGACCACTGCAAAGCTCGTTAACAGCACCAGCACCATTATCTTTTCCATCTCTCCTACAACCTCTCGTTCTTCAGGCTCCACCCTATCCACTCCCCCGCGCTTGTCAAACCGGCCTGGCCTTAGCAAGCGAAAACCTCCACCATGAGTCCATCTTCACATCGCCTTCTGACACCTTCGCCCCGAGCGCTTGCATGGGAGGGCCGAGCGGCCGGAGCGCCCAGTGCCGCGACGGTTCCCTCGGCACCCAATGGTGTTGTTGACTGCCATTGGGAGGCCACCATCAACATCAGCCTTGCCGGCAGGTCCCCGGGCACCCGGTGTCCAACCTGCTACGCTCAGGGCCATGAAGTCTGGGTTATTCCCGGCCGTGCTTGCGGAGTCTGCGGAACTCCTTGCGGCTAGACAACGACAACTTCAGTCACGCGGCTGAGACGATATCGGCAATTGCACCGATTTACTGGCAGACGTCAGCGACCGACTCTGTCAGCTATAACGCCGATCAAGAATTTCCAAGAGCAATTCATCCGAAGGCTGAGAGCAACCCGCGTTTGGGGCAATATTCTACTACACCAAAAAGCAAGGCCAGCTCAACGCAACAGTCGAAAGAAAAGAAAACGACAACTGAGCGCTGGAAAATCTGCCGAGGACTGTACTGGCCTATTGTGGGAACACGGTTACGATCTTCCTTTCCGGAAAGGATGAGGCTTTAAGAAACATGGAAGCTCCGTGACTAGTTGGGATGTCAACTTTGGGACTGCACCTATTCCCAACCATAGTCCGAACGGCCCTCACATCGATTTGGGCTCGTCTGCCGTGGTCACTTCGTAGGAAGACATAATGCGACGGGGAAACGTCACTATACTTATAATGGAAAGGTGGGTTGGGATGGAAGTGCGAAAAGGGTTGGCGGCTTTGGTTGGCGGTTGAAGGTTGGGCTCTTTTTAGGGAGCAAGTTGGACTTACAGGAATTCTAGGAGGTCTGTTGGGTCGTACCGGGAATATGGCATGCGTCGGCGATCTGGGCATCTGGGCTTGCATGAGCCACCCCTGCTGCAGCGTCGCAGGGCCACTGGTTCCCGGCAGCCTGGATGAGGCGGGCAACCTGGCTGCAGCGTGCGGGTCGGAGAGTTAATGCATCACGATTTAGGCCGCAGATAACTGTATCCGAGCGCATCAATACCATATGCAATGAAGAATTTCGTACGAGACGCCCATTTGTAGCTAATTTGATGCAGATCATCGCATGGTGTCGCAATTCCGCCTGTTGCCGTTCAGAATCTGCACCGAGTGAGACATGGAAGTGGAGGGGAGGGGTCTACTGACCGCAGTCTAACCCCAGAGTGCTTGAAGCTATCACTGCTGCACTAAACACGGGGGGGACCTAAACACCCAGGGTTGAGGTACCAACACTCAACCATCATCTGTCACCCCTCAAAAAGCAACACGCCCGGCCGACTCTCAAACTGGATCTTCGGGAAGCTTTTATTCGCAGATGCGTTATGCACAATACTCCTCGCTTACCCCCCAAGACGATGCAACTAGGATGCTCCAACACGTGGTCTACATGTGCAGGCCGGCATGGCTCAAACGGGTCGGCGCCCATTCGTGTCTCACGAAGCCACGGCGGTGCCCTCCATCTCGTTGCCACGCGACGCACGCCGGAACTACCTCTGGCACTGGCCTCCGGGTGACGGGGGGTAGGGGGGTAAGGGGGGGGGGGGTGGACAGACCCACGTCTCGCGGAGTCGGGCCCGGCTCCGGGGCGCCCCGTTTACTTTACGTCTCCTAAACGCCCTGACCGTTGGGCAGACCGCGCTTAAGGAGAAGCGGAACGGGGGAACTGGCGCTAAAGGAGCGAGTCGATCTAGCGGCCTCAGAGTCCGCCGGGTATTCGGACTACACAGTAAATTGAGTGCCAACACGCCTAGGGTTGAGGTGTCAACAGTCAACTAGACTACTCTCTGTCAACTCCGAAAAAGCGACACGCCCAACTGAGCCTCGACCTTGGATTCAGGACTTCGAGAACATTCGTAGTAACTATGCACACCAGTCCTCACTTTACCACACGATTGACGCAATAAAGGTGGCCGGATTCAAGTTTGCTTTAAGGAGCCCAAACCAATAAAGTGGGACCAAGATGCTATCTATGGTAACAGGTGTGTAAGGGAAATCATCGTCAATACGAAAGAACACAACTCAGCACATGCACACCATCATTTGTATACTGTCATGTTGTCTGTTCTAGCGCATCAGTGTCAACACCTCTTGTACGCCAACACTCTCACCCAAACACCGTCTGTCTTGGTGTCGGTGCGCCAGGATCCAGACTAGCTGTTACAGTTACTGTGGCACATTCGGGGAGCCAGCTACTGCGTGCTGCTATTAGGCCATACCATGACCGAGTATCTAATGTGACGGCACAGAGTGTGCGCTAGCACTTGTTGTCGACGAGTCCTGATACACCGACATTCATGCCGTTGGTGGTTGGAAGGCCGAGATGGGCTCTGATAGGCTGGCACATCGACAGCCAGTTGGGTGACCAATCCAAGGAAAATATTTTCTCCCGGGGCCAGAATGGAATTTCGAGGTTACGGGTATATCCATCATTCATTAATCCATGGGTCTTCCCAATGTCTAACCTTCTATGTTAGACTGTCTCATTGCATCAGCACAACTGGCCTCTCACCAGGCGAATGGCGACTTCATTTGGGCAACGCCTAGTTTTCGACGACCCGGAAGAATGCCATCAAGGATGCGAAGGAGACGCAAGCACTAATTTGTGCAGGGATGCGCCGGGTGCAAGGAAGAGCCACCTCCTTATCTTTTGGAACTTATCGGCATAGGAAGCTTCGGTCGGATCTACAAAGCACGAAGTACCAGACCCGGCCAACTCGTCGCCGTCAAGATCATCAACATCGAAAAAGGAGATGCGCTCGATCCAGGCGCCGACATATTTGGCGAAATTCTCAAGGAAATTGAAACTCTGATGCTCTTTGTCAGTAGCGGAGCGAAGAATGTCAATACTGTGTTGGATGCTCTCCTCGTTGGCCATACTATGTAGATGGTCATAGAGTATTGCGCTAGCGGGAGTATTTTAACATTGATGAAGCTAAGAGGACTTTACTAGAATAGTGGATTATTCCTATTCTATGAGATCGCCTCTGGACTACCCCCAAATGCTAGTTCTAGATATATCTCTCGGTTTAGCGCATATCTAACGGACCATTATCCTCCCCTTGAAGGTGATCAGTATTCACTGGGATTGAGGGATTTGATTGCCCCTTGTGTGGTTGAAGATCCTTCTTGACGTCGTCCTGTTGAGGAGTTTCAGCGGTATTGCTATATCTGCGATACTGATGAGACCGACTACCTGACTGTGTCGCTATCTCGACTTGTTCATGCTTATAAGCTCTGGGAAACTCATGCGGCCTGTAGACCTCTGCTCGCCCTCTGATAGTCTAACCTATTGACTGACAAGCGCTATACCACATCGGAGTATGCTGCTGTTGTTAATACATGATATACAAGTCTGAGTGCCTCTCAAATTGCAGCGCGGGGATTGGCCCGCCGCCTCCACCCAAAGCCCCAGACTCCGCTGCCGTGCGCTCCCTCCACGTTTCCCCCTCACCCCGCCCCCATTTCCCGAGCCTGCGCAGAGCCCGTTGCGTCGTCTTTGCTTCACCCCAACTTCCCGCTGCGTGCGCGCCGTTGACTTTTGCACTCCGGCTACTCGGCGAGATCGTCCCCCTAACGCGCGCTCAGCATCCGGCTCGTCCGATCCGCTATTCACAATCGCATCGGCCCGGTCCGGCCCCGTTGTCGTTCTGCTGGGTAGGTAGGCAGGTAGCTCGCAATGGCCGGAGCGGAGCAGAACGGCATCGACATCCTTTGCGACGCCGCCGGCTCTGATATGCTCCTGTCGTCTCTCTTCTCCCTCGCACCACCCGCCCAAGACCAGAACCAGAGAGGCCACCAGACACTACAGCAGCAGCAGCAGCAGCAGCACCCGCTTCAGCAACACGACCAACAGCAGCAACCTCCCCCACCGTCCGTATCCCGGGAGAACACCCCTCATGGCGCGTCGTCCTCGGTGCCATCCAAGCGCAAGCTGTCGGATGCGTCGCTTTCATCTCCATCCCACGTCTGCCACATCTGTCGCCGTGTCTACGAGCGAGCCGATCACCTCACGCGACACCTGAGATCGCATGAGAATGCGCGCCCGTACACGTGCTCCCGGTGCCCCAAGCGCTTCAACCGAGCCGATCTCCTGACCAGGCACGAAACCACCCACGACCGAGATGGCACCTCCAAAGACCGCCCATTCATACGGCGGAGTGACCGAGCCGCCGAGGCGTGTCTGAACTGCGCTGCTTCCAAGGCCAAGTGCGAGGACCAGAAGCCGTGTAGCCGCTGCCGGAGCAAGAGCCTTCCCTGCCAGATGCCCGCCCGGCGCGGCCACCAGTACCGCACCTCAGACTCGCAAGCTGGCAATTCGCCTTCGGAGGCTTCGACCATGGCCTCGGCCGTTGGCATGGATAACCAGGGTTTTGCGTCCGGTGATTCTGGGTACATGACCAAAGCTCACACTCGCAGCCAAGCCCCGTTGAACGATGCGCACGCAGAGTACGACGGTTCTACTTTCCTTGGCCTATCCAGCATCGATAGCCTCACGGATGATCTCACATACTTCCCCCCAGTTCACAGCATCTTCCAGGACATGGACTTTTCATGGGACCTAGATTTTGACGGCTTCACGATTCCAAGGCTTGATACCAGCGGGCCAAGTCCACAGTCTACAAGCACGGTCAACTCGAAGCGGTCATCACGTCGCTCTGGACGGGATGTGTCCCGCGGACATGCAGCGTTCAAGCGTTCGCCATGGATATGGGAGCCGGACATGAAGGATTACGTACACCGAGAGACCGAAGCCCTCGCCCTCGACGATGAAGCACTCCCAGCATCCTCAGCCTATGAAAAGTTCACCAATGGCTCCAAGGCTAGGCTGCAAATACCGTCTCCAATGCGTGATCGACTCTTTGCGATGGTTCTAGCCCACAACCCGACCCCGCAGCGAGTTCCGTCCTTTCCGTCCCTGGACCTTCTCAACTATCTACTTCAGGCACACTTTGCTCAGGAGGAGCGGAAGTGCGACGCCTTGATCCACAAAGCGTCCTTCGACCCGACCACCACGATCCCGGAGCTCTTGGCTGCCATCATATCGAGTGGCGCCACGTACATTTCGGTTCCTGCTATCTGGCAGTTCGGTCTCGCACTCGACGAGGTTGCGCGATTGGCTATTGCTGGTCGGTGTGAAGGCTCAAACTCTACAACCCGGGATTTGATGACGCACCAGGCCATGATGCTCCACCTGGATATAGGGCAATGGAGCGGGTTTAATCGCAAAATGGAAATAGCAGAAAGTTTTGTCCAGCCCCTGTTGACTGTGAGTCTGCCTCGCCCTTGAACTGAATTTGAATACTGACATGGTGAAGATGCTCCGGCGGTCTGGAAGGACATCCTTTTCCTCGGATTCTGCTGCGCAAATGCCATCCATGTCGGACTCGGCCGACGTCTTGGATTCAAAATGGAGACAGTTCGTCATTCTCGAGTCATACAAGCGGTATGTTACTCGTCACTTCTGACAGATAACAAGTCTGCTGACCACCACTTAGACTGGTCATCCATTTGTTCTTCCACGATATCCAATCGTCCATTGGTCTCTGCAAGAATCCGCTAATGTCATACAATGAACTATGTTTCACCCTCCCTGCCTCTCGCGACCTTTGGAGGGCAAGGACTGCAGAGGACTGGCGGGATGTCTCTCTGACGAAAAAGCCGATGCCCAGTGGCGGAATCCCGCGAGTGGCAGACGTGACGCAATGCATGACAATCCTGGACGGCCTGGAAGACCGCATTGACATCGAACTGTCCTGTACCGCCCTCCTTCACGGATTTTGGGGTCAGATTTGGTCGTATCGCGACGCTATCAAATTCCATAGCGCGGGAGGCCTTAATCGGCGTGGTGGGTCGACGCCCCCATTATGGCTCAAAACGCAGCATCAGGAGCTGTACCGAGACGTCGCCGAGTTTGCAAATCAGATCCAGCACTTGCGAAAACCGAAACCGCAACTCATTCTGGTCGCAGAGCTGTTCATGATGATCCTCCATGTCTCACCAGACGACCTGCAGAACTTCGCGGGCAAAAATGGGGAGGAGGAGGCACGGAGGGCGGCCCAAATCTTGGAGGAGGCTTGGTTCGAGGGGTCTGAATCGCGATACGCCGCCTGGCACGCCGGCCAAGTATTTAGTTGGGCACGAAAGCTGGCGCCGACGTCCTTGCGGGGCTTCAACGCCATCGCCGTCTACTTTTCTAGCCTCACGCTGTGGGCTTATGGCCTGGCCACTTGCGCTCACTCGGCAAGTAGCAAGAAAGATGGATCACCTGTCGACTCGGTGCTGCTGGATAGAGACGAGAGCAGAGAATCGCGGGCTTTTCTACAACTAGACCGTGGTCTGCCGAGGCTGACGATCAACGGAGACGTCAACTCTGGCGTCGAGTCGCTGACAAACACCGGCATGGTCTTGACGATTGCTCGAAACGTTCTTCGAGACAACTTCCCCATGCGTCAGGAGCCGTTGCCGCCTCTTGTCGAGAGCCTGGGCCAGCTCCTTCGCGACTTGGGATCCGGCCCCGCAGGTCGGGCTTCACGGGCCATGAGCGAGAACCCGCTTCCCATCAGCGGGCCGTCGCCTTGAGTGTTTGTTTGCTATTGAGCGGGTGATAAAGCATATGTTTTTGTATGATGGTGTTTGCGGAGTTTCGGGAAGAAAAAGCAGCGCCGAGTGGGACTTGGCTTCTAGGCTGTGTTGATTTAATCGTGTCTACGAAATACCTACCTACCTCGGGAAGGAAGGCAGGAAATAAATTAATGGTAAAGTATCTTCAGTGTTGTTTGTTTGGCTAGGTACAGACCACTCATATCTGTTCATCTGACAGTCAAGGCCTGAAGCAAATGAAAACACTGTGCGGATTTCCTTGAGCGTGGTTGATAATGATGGCGCGTGAGCGGGAAGGTGCGTTGCCAATTCGGTTGCCGTTATTACAGCTGTTCGCAGCCGTCAACACTTCAACAGTCAACAACAGCCCTTCAGTCCTCCACGTCACATCAGTCTTCATCCTTCCACCTCCTTTTTTCACTACCAAGATGAAAACAGTGTTTGAATAAGTCGACATTTCTGTCCCAGCCCGCCCTCTGCTCACCCACTGAGCGATCTTCGACGGTATCACGAACTTGACCAACCAAGCGAGCGATCACCACCACCAAGAGGTCGCCATGGCACCAATACTCCCCATAAGACCGGAGGAGCTCGTTTTTGAGCGTGCCAGCGGCGATCAGATAACGAAGCACTTCCAGAACAACTCCCAAGTCCAGGCGGCGCCTCTGTCGCAGGCTGTCTACCTCGACATCCAACACAAGCTCGCCGACACCACCGCCTCCATGGGCAACACGGCGTACTGGGTTCTTCGCTTGCCCAAAGACGCGTTGAAAATCGTCTCGAGCTGCACGGCATACATGCGAGATGCCATCGTCACGACTGGCCAGGGCACGCGGAGCACCAAAGCCGTCATCATCACCGACCTGTTCACGCACCCCGAGTATCGCATGCGCGGCATGGCCAAGATGCTCCTCACTAAGCTGAAGGAGCTGATGGACAAGGACGACTTTGGCCATGCAGATTTCAGCGTGGTCTACGGAGATGGTCACCCAGATTTGTTCCAGGAGCTAGGGTGGAAGCCGCTCCCCGCGACGCAGCTGCGTATCTCGCTCGGCCAGGTGAAGCTGGAAGATCGCGTGGATGTCCCGGGAGCCGCCTTCCTTGGATTCATGGAAGACCATAAAACAATCAGCAGAGACGTCAACGCCTGCAAGCTGCGTCTCTCTGGCTGCCGCGACCGCAAGACTCATGTCCAGGTCCTCCCCACCGACCCTCTAACGCGCTGGCACATGATACGCTCCCGGCTGTTCAGCCAACATCTAAGCCGGGGCAAGATGGCTATCGAGCTCCATGGCGCCCGATCCAACATCGGACAGCCTGCCTGGGCGTGGTGGGTGCACGATTACCGCGCACGGCGGCTTTGCATTGGGCGGATGTATGTAGCTCGGCGTGAGGGCCTGGAGCTTGGCGTGCGGGCGCTCCTGGAGGCCGCGGTGGTTGAGGCGTCGCTGTGCGAGCTGCGCGAGGTGGTCATGTGGCAGCCCAGCGAGCAGGTCGTGCAGGCCGCAAAGGACCTCGCGGAGGTGTATGGCCAGGGAATGAGCGTCTCGCATGGTGAGAGGCTGGAGATGGTGCCATGCCTGCGATGGAAGGGCGGCGAGGACCGGGATGTTGTCATGGAGGAGATGGAGTTCTACGGGTGGTCGTAGATGGCATTCAATTTAGGCTGAGGGAGAGAGAAAGTCAAAGCACGAGTCTGGGGCTTACACAATGTCCTGTAGTGTAGTATCGTCACGCAAGACGAGCGGACGATACGATGCAGGGGCGTCATACTGTTTACGGATGATTGAGGACTTCTCGCCATGGTTGAGATACAGAGCACGCAGGGTGCCACAGGTGTCAATTCAGGGGACAAAAGCTTTTGATAGGTGTATAAAAGCCAAGCGGAATTTTTCCGTCGACCGGCTTACACTCTTTTTCCTTCAGTTGTCCGTATTCAAGCTTGACAGTTAATTAGTAAAGCTCTCTACTTCGTACTGCCCGTCCGATTTGAACCGTCGGATCTCCAGAGCTCCAGTGGGGCCGAGAATCGGAGGATGCGCGCCCGAGGAAGTGGGGGCGGGGTTTAACATTGCTATCTCCTCTTGATGGTTCCGATTACAAAGAGGGAGCGCGGAATCGAGACACCAGACAAGACGCCGCGGTATTATCTTCACTTTACCTTCTTGAACCGTCTACAATCGCGAACTCTGAAGACCCTCACCCCGGTTCTTTCTCCTCCCCCCCGCATCTCGTGTGTTACCGTTCCTCCCGTTGTCCTGCGCGGCTTCTATGAACGCGCGGCTGGTCCCCAGAGCTTCGACGCTGCTACGACCTTCGATTGCGAGTGCCGGTCGACTTTACACCCCGCGGTTCGGATTTCCTGCGAGATCGATTGCCCAGGCAGCAACAACTACTGTCAAGATGGCGGACCGCGTGCACCGAGTTACCATGTTCAAGCTGCCCGGCAAGGACGACCAGGCCAAGCTCCTCGAGCAGTACAAGAAGCTGGGCGCCGACCAGCAGAGGGTGAGCCAGCGATTCTCTCGTCCTGTTCCTTTGGACGTCCTTCGTCGTTGCTGACCCTTGTCGTGATGAACGCAGAATGGCAAGCCCTATATCCTCTCCATGGTCGTCGGCCCCGCCGAGGAGGACAACCGCTCACAGGGCTACACGCTCGTGTCCAAGACGGAGTTTGCCAACAGGGACGACATGAAGTTCTACGACGAGGAGTGCGTCGCCCACAACGACCTCAAGACGTTCGTCGCGACGCTGGGTGTGGAGGGTATCCTGACGGTTTACTTCAAGCCTACTATCATCGGCGGCACTGATAACTGAACTGGGAGCAACGGACTGCCCGTGGCGTGGGAGAACTGCAAGAGGCAGGAAATACAACATCTCTTTGGTCCGGGCTCCTGAGGACCCTGGAAGGTCGTTTTCCATTTTCTGCGCGTCAGCGTGTGACAGCTTCGCCAAGTATTCCCTTGGACCTTTGAAGCCCGAAGTCATCCCATGAAAAGAGCTTACTGTCAATGCCAATAGCTGCAGAGGGTGTCTGGGCAGCGGTATTTGCAGATTTCGTGACTATCAGTGGCTTTGTCTGAAGATGTCCTGCAAGCTCACCTTGTCGCTTCCGTGCAGTCTTCCTTTCTACCCTGCATCTTCATGGAAGGAATACGATTCTTGTTTCTATTTTTGGGGGTTGAGAATTTTTAGACTTCCTGGATGGTTCGATGGCTTCGGTTACGGTGGCTGGGCTTGCTCGGTCGGCGATCATCGTCATCGCCAGCGCTACCCCTGACCTTAAAAGTCCCGTGCCGGCCGGGGTGAGCCGCCGTGACAGAACCCGCCAAGATGCGGGTTTGGGTTTGTTCAATACGTACTTCGTACTGAACGGCTCTCCCCGTGACAAAAGCCGTCCGCTGGTGCCTGGGTCTTCGTTTCAGAGAGGCGCAGCATTGGCATTGATTCAAAGACGGCCACTCTGGACGCGTCGATTGGCCATGACGCATCCGTCGCAAACCCGGCTCTACCGGCGGCCCCACCTCCGATCTTCCTTGCCCCGGCGCCGTCCATTCGCAGAAGCAGAAGAAGAAGAATGGAGACGGAATCCGGTTTTGAGGCGCCCCCCCCATCGAAAACAAAGCCAGCGCCCATGACGCAACAAGCGCCAGTTCGCGCCGTGGCCTAGCCTTGAATGATATTGCTTGATTGGTGACACGATGCTTGTTCTTGGTATGCCCTTTGTTTCGGGCCTGTTCGATCATGGCCTGCGCCTGCAGTCACTTAGCGATGCGCTCATTCACCGACCTCCCTGGTTGAAAGACAAGGGCAAGGTTGGCGCCCGCCGCCTTCACTGCATTCCCCTTCATTGTCTTGCATCATCGTGCTTGGAGCCTATTTAGACCTCTGCCCGCCCTAGAAGTGGCAAACAAGTCTTGATTTTGCTTCGAGAGTCTGGGCATTCGTTCTTCACATAATCTCTTCCTTCCAACCGTCACCCGGCCTTCACATCGAAATCCAACGACACCCCCAGACCACGCAGCCATGCTGTCAAGATTCTTCGTCTTATTCCCCTTGGTGTTATCCTTGGTGGCCTTTGTCCTCACCATCCTATGTCTCTTCGCGGGCCACAAGGACGGCTTCATGGAGGACTACGCCATCGCCAGGGTAAGCCAATTTCCTCCTCGAGGCGGGTTTTCGGCTACTCACAAGACCTCCAGGTAAATACATCGATGCTAGGACACAACGCTCTCGAGACCAACAGCAGCTCCTCTTCCAACGACGACGACGATGGAGGCTTCCTTGACACCCTTGCCGACAAGTGGGACGAGGTCAAGGACGAGATCAAGGACAAGGTCAACGACATCACCAGCGACATCGCCGACGAGCTGGCCGACACCCTGGGCATCGCCGAGTGGTACTCCATCCACGTTACGGATTCCTGCGAGGGCTACTTCAAGCCGAACGCCACGTCGCCCGGCGCCGGCCTCAACGTCACCGACTGCACCCATTCCCCTGCCGACAGTAAGACTCCCCCCTCTGCTGGCTAATGTGCCCTGGATTTGGTATCATGGTGGGCTAACAAACCGGCGAAACAGAACGCTTCGACTTGAACAAAATACTCAACGACGAGCTCAGCGGCGGCCCCTTCAACCTCACGCTCGAGGACCTCAACTGGCCCGACACCGTCGACGACGCCATCGACACCCTCAACAAGGCCCTGCTCGGCGTGTTCATCCTCTACGTCCTGGGCGTCGGCTTCGCCGGTCTGGCCATGCTCCTCTGCGTGGCAGCCTTCTTCCTCGCGGGACGCCGCAGCGTGGCCCTCGGCAACCTCGTCCTCGCGCTCCTCGCCGCCCTCAGCATCACCGTCGGCAGCATCGTCGCGACCGTGGCGGCGCACAAGGGCGCCGACAAGATCAACGACGTGGGCGAGGACATCGGGCTCTCGGCCGACGTGGGCTCCAAGTTCATCACGCTCACCTGGGTGTCCTCGGCCTTCATGATTGCCGCGACCGCCTACTGGACTGCGTCGCTGTGCCTGATGCGGCGCGAGAAGAAGCGAGAGTGGCAGCACCGCAAGGGAAGCTACTAAACACACACACACACACACACACACACACACACACATACAACACGGGCTTCTGACACCGGGGTGTGTGGTCTCCCCGACAATATTTCCTTTGATTGAACGACCGAAACGAACGCTTCCTTTTGAATTACGACGGCTAGATTGGATGCCTAGGCGACTTGGGCAGCGATGCAGAATGGGAATGGGCGGTGCGGACATGATACCATGGTGTTTGTTATACACGCGTCTCAGAGCCATTGCCGCTCTGAGACGAGACCTTTTTCTTGTTTTATCAGGCTAAACATGCCGCGTTGTGTTAAAGATAGTCGAACAATCTTCCCAGGCAGTGTTTGGGATAGCCAGCCCATCTCGAATCGTATGCGATGCAATTAAATTCTGACTCCCATCCACCCCCAACACGCACAAGACTGGCGTGTGGTCTACCTCTTATGTCGTGCGTCCACACCTCAAGCCGTCACACTGAGATCGCCACGGCGGCCGCAGGATCTCACAGGTTCTTGGCCCAGCATGACACTTGCTGCGTCAGGATGTGACCGCCCAATGAGGACATCGGAGCCGCGTATCTATAGGCTGCGTTGCCTTTCTGCTCAACCTCCAACCTGACCGAAATGGGGTGCGACGTCAAGCCTCACGTTGCTCGGCAAATGTCAACCACGATCCTCCTTGAAGCAGTGTGCGACCGCACTTCTGATTGCGTAGCCAGATCTGTCGGCTCACTACCCCAGATGGGAATCACGGCCGGTTTTCGTCCAACTCTGTCCGCTGAGTAGATAGGTATTTGTCAGGTAGATGGATAAATGTCTGGTACACATGGCGCTCATCATCAGCTGAGTCTTTATTCCATATCTAATTGACGATTGAAGTATGGCGTCCCTGAGACGTATGGATACTACTCTAGTGTGCCACTGGTTTATTCCGAGTCTAATGCCTGCAATATCTCATACATAACACAATGGGCTAAACGTTCCTAGAAAGCCTCTCGTCGAGAATACAAAAATGCTCCAGTCCTTATACAGATCCCTGAAATAGCAATACAATAACGCCGTGAAGTGAACAGAGCGCCACCAACCTATCGCCCATCCAATGCCTGGCTGAGGCCGTACATGATAAATTTCGAATTGCGATACCAAAAGATGCAAGACGAGAAGAAGAAGAAGAAGAAGAAGAAGAAGAAGAAGAAGAAGAAGAAGGGGCTAAGCGGAAGGAGGATCACGTGCTATGGCAGTCAACTCGGTCCCTGAGTCGCTGTCTCGGCGAGAGGTGAGGTCGTCCTTGTGTGAAGCCGTAAGCCTCTCGAGAGGAGTAGGGTGGCGCTCGAGCGTGAAAAGAGCAATGACAACCATGACGGCGCAAACGAGCATCATGACCTTGAGCTCTTCCGCAAAGGCACCGGCATAGACGTGCCTGATCAGGTCTTGGAGATCCACAGGAAGGTGTAGACTCGAGAGCGGAGAACGGTGAAGGTCTTCGAGCTGCTCTGGAGTCAAGTGAGCCCCGAGATACTCGTTGACGTGGGCGTTGAATATGACGGTGCATACTGATAGCCCAATGCAGCCGCCGAGCACTCGAGCTTGAGAAACTGCCCCCTGAGCCGAGGCGAGTTCGCTGCGTTCTGCAGCAAGGATGCTTGTCATGATTGTCGCGGCGGAGAAGGAAAGGCCAACCCCTAATCCGAAAATGACTTGAAAGCCGTACTGGGCTTTGACGTCCGCGTCGGGGCCCGATAGCAGCGACATCAACCCGACCCCGAGTAGTTGCAAACAAGATGCCACAAAAAGGGTAATCGAAGTGTTGTTCTTCTTGCTCGACAGAGCGCCTCCTAAGAACGATCCGATGGCGCAGGCACCGAGCAGGGGCATGATGTGCAACCCAGCCGTAAGAACGCCCTCTCTATTGACGATCTGGAATCGTTCAGGTATCACGATCGAAAGGGATATGTATGGAAACCCAGTAAACATGGTCACACTAGAAATTGTGAGCAGAAATATCGCCAGCCGTGGGAAGCTTGACTTACAGAAATCCTGCAGAGTAGACTCGGCGAAGCATCAGCCGAATTGGGAAAATCGGCTCGACACGGCGATACGTCTTTGTCTCGAGGAGCACCTCCCACCAGACAAACACGATCCAGCTGACTCCGGAGATGACAAGAGCCGAGATGATCTCCGGGCTTTTCCATGCATACGTTTGCGATCCGGCTTGTTGAACCGCAAACACCAGGAAGCCTGAGCTGCTCAGCAGCGTTGCACTGCCGATGAAGTCGATGCTCGTAAATGTTTTCCAGCAAAAGAAGGGGGCGACTTCTTCTTGGGGCCAAAAGTTCGTAATGCACAGGATCGTCACTAACCCAAATGGAATGCTACACATGTCAGCCACGAGTTCCACACTTGGCAGGATACATACTTCATGTTGAACAGCCATCTCCAGTCAGAGAGCTGGGCAATTGCACCACCGATAATAGGCCCCAGCACGAATGCAACTGCGAGAGTCGCGCCGACCATGGCTCCAATCAAGCTAGGTCGGTGGGATGGTCCAACCTCGACGAGGCCGATCTGTGTCAGGCTGTACAAACCAGAAGCCCCCATCCCCTGGAAGGCTCGGCACACAATCCTAGCCTTTGTCAGTCGGGGTCGAGTACTCAAGGAGACACCATACGTACAGTGCTGTCATGCTAGTTGCTGCTCCACATCCTTGTGAAAAGCCCACGAAGATGACCCACGATATCACGAGCATGTTCCGTCGTCCGTAAATATCACTGAGTTTAGACATGCAAACAGCGAACCCTGTGACGGTTGTTAGCAACCCTCTGCGCATTGCCACAATTTTCCTTTGCTTTCGTACCCATGTATGTTAAAAGATAGGCCAGAACGATCCATGGTGCATTGACAAAGTCATTCAAGTCTTGTGAGACTGTGACGAGGGACGTTGATACAATCGAGGTGTCGAGAGTTGAGAAGAGCAGCCCTGTGAGCAAACTGGAATATATCAGTGTCCGCTAGTGATTCCGTGACATGGAGTACTCACGATAGCACGAGCACCACCTGCCGCGGTCCGGTGACGGCATGCTTCTGTATTCCTGAGACAGCTGTCGAGGGGCGGTCACTTCCGCTCCCCTCCTCTAGGGCCGCCATCTGACCAAGGGAGGGATTGGGATAGGGAAGCGACAAGTTATCGTGATTTGCCATTCTTGTTGCAGCTCCAGAGACTTTCGGGATCTCAGGTTTTCGACAGAGGTGAGCACTGCTTGAGGTAGCGATCGATTTTGGCTTGTGGAGGACTGGGAACGAAGCAGCTTTGTTGATGTCAAGGTCTTCTCGAGCCAGGGCGGCGGGTGGGAAGGTCTGCTTGTTGCTTGGCGCTTTGGGGTTGTAGTCGCAGTAATAGCAGGTGCTTCCCAGTTAGACAGTTGAATGTATCAACGACAGGCGCGACAGAGCAGTGTTGATGACGGGAGGCGCAACGGCGGTCGTGGTTTGAAGGAGGAATCGGCCTGAGATGGGTCAGCAGCGTTGATATGGGTCTCGTCTTTTCATATCAGATCCAAAGCCCTCGATGAAGGAAGCGATAGGTACGAAGACCCCTCACCTCGATTGCAGACATCGTTTCTTTGAGACAGATTACCATAGAAGGCAGTTGGACTCTGCCTGGCTCGCCCAGCGAGACGGATTGAATATGTATTTGAGACATGCCCTTCTCAGCGGTCGCACCATGGCGAGCGAGGAGCCATTCAGCTTCTCGGACCTCAAACCTCGCCTAGTGAATTGGCCAGAGAGCCCAGAGACGGATGAGATCTTTTCTAACAGTGGCACAGGGTAAGAGGCAAAGTCCCTGATGGGTGCTGTGCGACCTGATACATCGCCATTGCGCGAGACACGGTCGTCTAGAACCAAAGGCGAGTGCTACATGGCCGGATACGGCAGAGGCGTGGGAGGAGACAAGCTAGGCCAGTCCGCTCTCGGGAATTTGCCATCATGTATAATTGGCATCTGCGGCAAGTCTGGCCTGGTTTGTTTTGCGAGCACCAAACAACAAGCATCTTGCGTGAAGCCGCGTCGGACAGACAATCCGTCCGGACCCATGCCTTCCGGTGCAAGCGACCTAGCCTCGGCAACACTGTGAGGGCCCGTTTGTGTTCTGGTGGGACATGGCTCAGTCCTGGGGGTTGGTCAGGCTATGAGAACGGAAAGAGAGAAGTCCTGCCTGTTCAAGCCGTATCGTGCTGCCCATTCTTGTCGCGGTGCGAGGCGAAACCAGATCTCAGGAACCTTTTGCGGCTCGTCCCCACGTGGAGACTTTTGTCGTTACTGCCGGTATCAGAAGCTGGGTTGTGAGATGAGGAGAGCTCGCGTCAACTTTCACTCGTAGTGTTCTAGAACGAGCGTCATCGTCATTCAAGCAGGCCAGGGTCAACGCGCCACAGTATGTAGCTGTACACGTAGGTAGCTTGGTTGCAGGCGGCTGCCTCACCACCAAGACTCACACTCCATGCTTTCGCGTACTTGCGAAGTACGTATAGCGACCGCGCATGTTACAGCAAATGACGGATAGCCAGAGGGCCGTAAGCCAAACCGCTTGCCTCGTCACAGGGGGATTGTGCGGCAGTGTACGACCTCCTTCGTCCGTCCAGGTTTGACGTCGCGTTACCTTTGTGTAACCTGGTTCCGCCACGCTCGTCAGCCGCAATGGGCAATGGTTTTCGCAAGGACAACGTGCGGGGAACATTAATTGCACTGGGAGTATATGACAACAATTTCAGGTTTATTGAGAAATTTTGCGTAGGGAGGAGGCAAGTAAAATTGTAATAGTTGATGAGTCGCACCGCGAGGTTAGGACAACGGCCTTGATCACGTGAAGCCACAGAACAACTTTCCTTCGAGACTCCAACTGCTACTACGTTACCTGTCTACCTACCCAGGTACTAACGATCCGCCTACCGAGGTCTTCGGCGGGACTGTTTTGAAAGTTCTCATGTGTTCTGTTCGGCCGCGTCCTCCTTCCTTTGTCCCTCGCCACGCACGCCAAAACGTGGCAGTTTCGTCTCCAGTGTCGTCTCGCGCAGGCCATCACCGGGACCTTTGTCGGTATGGGTGGCGTCGAGGCTCGGCACCTCATCTCGCCGCGGTCCGTCCCACGCGAGGCGCCCTGAGCAATCGTGCAAACGGCTCCCGGCCCTGAATCCAAACCTGGGTCATCTCCGGAGCACTCCGTTCCGTACATGCCAGGACCAGGATATCCGGGAACGGGACGGCGAAGGCCGGGTCATGGCTTCCAGCACTTCATTCGGCTCTCCGAAAAAAAGCCCCTTTGCTTTCAGCCGCAGCCGCAGCCCCTGCGCCGTCTGCCGGCTTGTTCATCGTACTCTTTGTGACGTTTGATAAGAGTTCAGTGCTCAGGCATGCTAATTACATGTCTCTATCCGCGGGGCCCGCGGGACAACAAGTTTGTTGGAACGGCTACCTGCCAAAGTGCTGTCAGTTGTGGTAAACCTCACCGCTTCTTACCACCCGCTTCTTACCACATGCAAACTGAAAACCCCTTGAAGCCCCTTGCTTAGTAGAGTCTTGGTAGAGTTGAGCAAAGACACCTTCCGAGGTCGAGTTGCGAGCAACAGAACAGCCTGCACTGCCTCGTGGGAGAGTCGCACTAGATTTTAGGCCGAGTATCGTGGTCATGCCCTGATCAGACTTGAATAATTCGGATCGTGAGCCAATCTCGAGCATGCCCATCTATCAGTGGCTCAGAACAAAGATCGCTGCAACGTCCCGGCTGCCAACACGTTACCGTCACTTGGGTACGTTCAAGGCCTCAATGGCGCTTTGACACACATGTTCCTATCGCCTCACCGTATTTCTGTAAAGCAGCCGTAAAAGCGCATGTCCTCGATCCAGAGAAGATGTTACCTGTCGCCCCCGACTCACAGCCCTCTGTACGCTTCACATGCTATACTCCGGCATTCCGCTCAAGACGGCCCTAGATGGAGGAATAGGTCATCAACGCGCGTTTCGTACCTCTTTACCCATGTCGTCAGGACTCGTCGTTGGTGGGTAGCTGATCCCTAATCTTGTTCGGTTTGCGCACTCGAGTAGCAAACACTCATCAAACAAAAACTGGCGGCTTTGCGCTCTAAGCGCACCCGGGATCGCATTCAAAGAACGCCCAATTCGCTGCCAATCATTTCCAGAAGTTTCAGGTTCTCTTCTTTTGTCCTCGAACAAGCTCGCTGTGAATGCTAGCCTACAGTGCTTGTGCGAAATCGCATCAAAGGCACCTCCAATGCCAGGCCATGAACAAGAACGATACCTTGAACGAATCCAATTCTCCCTCGCCAGTAAGCATCTATCTTCTGGAAAATCTTTCCCTAGGCTTACCACATCAATTAACAAATACTCATTCACTAAAATGTTCATTCAGATCGGAGAAAAGATACGAAGCCTAACTGGTAGCAGTCAGTGATCCACAGGTCCCGAGGCAATACACCAAGTAGCTTGGACAAGCCATCGGAAGATGACCCTTCTATCTCACACACGGGTATGGACCCATTTCTAGACTCGGTGCGTATCGAGACGGCAATGGGCAGCCAAACGCACAAACATCTGCGAGGTGCTTTGGGTAAAGGAACAAGCATCAAGCTGTTCACCGACATTACCGCACCTCGTTCCTTCCTCATCCAATGCCTTCCATAGACACCACTTCCAGGCGACAGTGAATCCGGATACTAGAGCCAGAGCTAACGTACCTGTGCCAGCTCCTTCCTCAAAATTCACCCTCCTGCCAGCCCACTAATAATTAGCGAGCACAACAAGTCATTCACTTTGCCTCCTAAGCTATCTTGTCTGTGATTCACCACCACTCGGAACTTCCTTCACGCACTCGCAAATAAGAACCTCGCTCTGTTTTCTTTTCATCCTCAACAACCCTTCCCAACTCACACCTTCTCCCTTCAGCCCATCACACAATCGCAGCACTTCATCTACCACCACCTCCATTGCTGGTTCACAGCACCATGGATGACATTGCAGTCATCGGCATTGGCCTTCGGTTCCCAGGGAATGCCACCTGCCCTGAAGAGCTGTGGAAAGTCCTGGAGCGAGGTGAATCTCAGTGGTCGGAATTTCCGAAAGATCGTCTTAACATCGACGGTTACTTTCACCCCGGTGGAGACCGACAAGGCAGCGTGAGTCGAAGTTTCTGGTCGCAATGGCTTTTACAGGGGCTTCGCTAACTCCGATTCACAGATTTCGTTCCGTGGTGCCCATTTCATCAAGGGGGACTTTGCTTCCTTTGATGCCCCTGTACGTTTGAGCCCTCCACGCTCCCACCCTTTGATACCTCGTTGGCTAACCTCGTGTCTTTTAGTTCTTCTCTGTTGCGGCAGAGGATGCCAAAGCAATTGATCCTCAGCAGAGGATCCTACTAGAGGCTTCATACGAAGCTCTCGAGAACGGTAAGCTCATTGCGCTGCAAACTATCTGTGAATAAGGCTGACATGGAACTCTAGCTGGAATTCGTAAAGAAGACGTCGATGGAAGCGATGCTGCTGTCTATGTCGGGTCGTTCGTAAAAGGTAGGTCCACTTCCGTCGTGGGGAAACCCAGACTAACATCCTTTAGACTATGAACAAATCTGTCTCCGAGACCCAGACTGGCAACCCCAGTATGCTGCCACGGGAAACGGTATTGCCATCATGGCGAACCGTATCTCGTATTTCTTCAACCTACACGGCCCAAGCATGACTATCGACACTGGCTGCAGTGGCAGCCTCGTTTCCGTGCATCTCGCTGTCCAGAGCCTGCGATCTGGCGAAAGTTCTCTTGTATGTTCCATCGTTTTTTTACAACCTTTTCTACATTAATGAGTTCTAACATCCAATCAGGCCATCGCAGCAGGCGCGGGAATGATCCTTACACCAAACACCATTATGCCCATGACTGCATTGAACTTCCTTAGTCCAGATGGGAAGTGCTTCACATTTGACGCTCGCGCCAATGGGTACGGAAGAGGCGAAGGCATTGGCGTTGTCATCCTCAAGCGCCTTTCTGATGCAATTCGTGACAACGACACAATCCGTGCCGTCATCAGAGGCACAAATGTTAACCAGGACGGCCACACCACCGGTGAGTGCGTTCTGTGTTCGTGGTCTATCATTTACTGACAGTTCAAAGGCATCACTCTTCCAAGCAAGGAAGCCCAAGTTGCAAACATCCGTTCTGTATACAAATCAGCCGGACTAGATTTCAGCCAGACCGCATACGTTGAGTGCCACGGAACTGGGACCCAGGCCGGCGATTGGCGTGAGCTAAAGGCCATCTCCGAGTCATTAGGTTCCGAGCGTGCCGTCGATAACCCAATTGTTGTTGGCTCAGTAAAGCCAAACATCGGTCACCTAGAAGGCGCTGCTGGTGTTGCCGGCTTGATCAAGGGTGTCCTCACTTTGGAACACGGCAAAATCCCTCCGAATATCAACTTCCAAAGTGGGAACCCCGACATTGACTTTGAGGAGTGGAGAGTCAAGGTATGATTTCCAATAAGCTGTTCACTTGGTCACGATCTAACATCATGAAGGTTCCCAGAGAAATGCTCGACTGGCCACTTCCCGGTCTACGTCGCGTCAGCGTCAATTGCTTCGGCTTCGGCGGCACGAACGCCCATGTTATACTAGACGAAGCACCACGATACATGTCTGCTCGTGGTTTGAAGGGAAACCACAACTCCCTCGAAGACAAGAGGCTAGACAGAGGATGTCAAAAAAGCCCTGGTACAGTCTCCAATGGAAGCAGTGTACTACCTGTCGAGACTCATCTCTTCTTGTTTTCGTCTCATGAGAAGGCTGGCGTCCAACGCGTGATGGACTCTCATGTCCCATTCCTGAGCGCAGAGCAAGAGGCTTCGGCTACTTCAGTCGACTTTCTTCGCAACTACGCGTACACGCTTGGTTCTCGTCGATCTAACCTTGAATGGAAATACGCTATTGTGTCCAAATCTCTCGAAGACCTCATCAGTCAGCTCCAAAATGCTAATGAGGCGATATTTCGTCGAGCATCAAAAGGCAAGCAGCCGAAAATCTGCTTCGTCTTTTCCGGTCAGGGCGCACAGTTCGCACAGATGGGCCAACATCTTTTGTGTTTCCCGGTCTTTCGCCACAGCCTAGTCTCAGCTTGTGACTACATGAAAGATGTACTTGGCAGCCCTTTCGACCTTCTTGAGGATATACTAAGGGACCCCAGCAATTCACGCATATCCAACCCGGAAATCTCCCAGCCAGCAACCACCGCCTTACAGGTAGCACTGGTTGATCTTCTCAAATCGTTTGGCATAATTCCCAAGGTTGTCGTTGGTCATTCGTCTGGTGAGGTCGCCGCTGCATTCTCTTCTGGTGCCATCACCCGCGAGACTGCGTGGGAGTTGTCGTACCACCGCGGCCTCGCTGCTTCGATGATTCCTCAGAAGACGTCAGGTCTTGAGGGTGGCATGATCGCCACTGGTCTCTCTCTGATGGAGGCCAAGGCTTACATCAAGCTATGCAAACTGCCACTCGAAATTTCCTGCATCAACAGCCCTCGTTCGATTACGCTTTCGGGGACTGCCGAGACTGTCGAGTTTGCTCTCGCTGATCTTTCCCAGAAGAGAATATTCTGCCGCCGCCTCCCAGTTACCACTGCCTACCATTCTTCCCATATGAAATTGGTTGAAGGCGACTACAGAAAGTCAATTGTCACATGCACTACTGCGAATCTTCCCAAGACTGCGACCATGTTCTCATCTGTCACTGGCTCGCCCGTCGAGAACGTTGACTTGGACGCACAGTACTGGGTCGACAATATGGTATCGCCTGTTCAGTATGTGGACGCAGTGCAATCCATGATGAGTCTTCCTGTCGAGGAGAGGCCTGAGATGATCATTGAACTGAGTCCTGTCGCCGCCCTAAAGTCTCCAACCCTGGACATTCTCTCAGAGTGTAAGCTGTCAAGTTTACCGACCTACCACTCAGTCCTCGAACGGGGGTCTGATGGGGTAGCATCCCTCTTGAGTGCTGTCGGCGAGCTCTGGGCTCGAGGCTATCCCGTCAACATGGAGAATGTCACGACTCGAACTTCCTGTGAAATGCCGCTCAAATGCCTCGCCGATCTTCCACCATATCCGTGGAACCACACAAAGTCGTACTGGCACGAGTCTCACCTCGGTCGGACCAACCGCTTTAGAGAGTTTCCCCGGCAGGATCTCATCGGCGCACCCACCGCTGATGCCATCTCCTTCGAGCCCCGGTGGCGCGGATTTCTTCGAGTCTCTGAGAACCCATGGCTCCAGGACCATCAGGTGCAGAAGACAATCATCTACCCCGCCGCAGGGATGGTGGCTATGGCTCTCGAAGGGGCAACACAATTGACCAAGGACAAGTCAAACCTGCTGGGGTACGAAATCACCAACATGCGAATCGACAAGGCGATGATTATACCCGCAAGTGACCACGGCTTGGAGATGGCGATGAATTTGAGGCAAACCTCAAGTTCTCGTGCTGCCTTTGAGTTCACCATTTACTCGAAGCAACTTGATGGCCCCTGGGAACAACATGCCAGTGGTTCGCTGCAAGTTCGGTACAAGAACTACGACTGGGCCACACAATTTCGCCAACACGAAGCCCAGTTCAAGTCGTTGAAGGAAACCTGCACTGATCACATCATCCCCAGGCAACTATACGAGCTCCTTGACATTGTTGGCATGAACTACGGCACCTTGTTCCGGAACATCAGCGAAATTTCCAAAGGAGACAATGCTTGTGTCAGCAAAGTGAGGATTCCTGACACCAAGGCCAAGATGCCTGCCAAGTTCGAGTACCCCCATTTGATTCACCCTACCACCCTTGACGCCATGTTTCAGAGCCTGTTTGCGATTGAAAGCGAGCCGATGGTACCTACTTTCATCAAGAGGCTTTTTGTCTCGGCTGAGATATCGCGAGAAATTGGCACAGAGTTCACCGGTTATGCCACCGCCACTCGAACTGGTATTCGTGATGCGAATGCCGACATTGCTATGACCCAAGGCACTTGGGGCCAGCCCTCGGTTATCGTCGATGGACTTCACTTCACAGGCTTGTCTAGCCCTTCTCCAGGCACCAGCAGTTTCCTACCAAATCATCGCAACTTATGCACTGAAATTGTCTGGTCGGAGGACATTTCATTCCTCACACCTACAAGACTCAAAAGCCTGGTCAGGCTTCTAGCGCACAAGTATGCTGGTCTCTCAGTTCTACAGGTCGGGGGCAATTCTCTCCTGGCGACAGAAATTCTTGGAATGCTGACATCCAGGCTGAGTCAAGCGCCGTACCTGTCAAGGTACACCATTGCGAAGGACGACAATGGTCAGGTAGCATCTGAAGTTTTGTCTCGTATCAAGGGCACATCTCTAGAGCCGTTTATCGAGACAAGAAGAGTGGGCGGTTCTGAGTCGTTTCCAGACTACCACCTGATCATTGTCTGTGAGAACGGCGACACCGGTGTTTCCAACCTACGGAAGCACGTCAGGGCCGGCGGCTTTCTTCTTGAACAAGCTCATGACCCTATCGAAGCCTTTAAACCAGGCATCGCGCTTCGGAAAGGGACAGAACCTTGCAAGGCATTCAAGATTCACCGACCAGATTCCGCGCTCACCCTGACAGCTCCTTTCGATATTGTCATAGTATTGCCCGATTGTCTCAGCTTTCAAGGGGACAGCCTTTGTGAGAATCTCAAAAAATCAATACGCAAGGATCTATCTCATGAGGCAGCGACCATCCGCGAGCATCAGGTCTTGGACAGCATTGCGAGCATCAAGGGCAAGGTAATCATTTCCCTTCTTGACTTTTCCAACACTCGGAACCATTCGCCCTTCATCTTCAACTGGACGGAGCACGGCTTCAACGTCTTCCGCGCGTTGCAAAAGTCAGCAAAGGGCATACTCTGGATTACCTTTGCCGCTCATATGAATCCAATCGTTCCTACGGGCGCTTCTATGGTAGCCCTGGCTCGAACGCTGATGTCAGAAGATCCACTCAAGACAATTGTGACGTTCGACATCGGGTTTGACACAATCCCCTGCACCTCCTCAGGGACGATCGTTAGTGTGTTGAGGAAGGCTTTCATGACGAGTCACGGGACCTCTCCTCGAGAGTCGGAGTACGCCCAAGAGAACGGCAAGGTGTTCATTCCTCGTCTGGTCCCTATCAGTTTTCTCAATAAGCTAGTAGAAGAAGGGACTTTTGCAGAAGTCAATTCCCGGGGCTTCCACGACGACAAAACGGCCTGTCTCAAGCTGCAGGTCACAAAGCCTGGTTTAGTCAAGGATAGCCTACTCTTTTTCACATTTTGCGACGTGGTACCCAGCCCAGACGAGGTTGAGGTCGTCTTCGAAAGTACCAGTGTCAATCACTGCGATCTGGAGACTGTCATGGGAAGAACCGTCGAGTGGGACATCGGCTTGGATGTTGTTGGCCGTGTTGGTCGAGTTGGCAGCGGTGTTTCTAGCGTTGTGCCGGGCGATCGTGTTGCAGCGCTGGTCTCTGGCGGCGCCATACAAAACAGGAGAACCGTCAAAGCCCGCCTTGTCAGAAGATGGTCGTCCCGTCTATCTCTCGCTCAGTGCGCGAGCGCATACCACTCTCTTGGCAGAGTTGGAAGGCTTGGGCGTGGAAAGTCGGTTCTCATTCATGCTGGGGCAAGCTCTCATGGCCTGGCTGCAATTCAGGTTGCTCTTCAACTGGGTGCGGATGTCTTTGCCACTGTCATGGAGCCCGAGGCTACGCAGCAGCGGCTGCTTCTTGAACATTGCGGTTTCCGGGCTGATCGCGTTTTCGAAGCGGACTCGGACAACTTTGTGAATGCTATCAAAAGCTTGACTGGTGGAAAGGGCGTCGACATGGTCTACAACTCGACCCAGCAACAGGTTAAGGCCAGCTTCGCCGCAGTTCGCAAGGGTGAGTAGTACCCATCCTTGTATTAATTAAAAGCTTTTGCTAACTCTCCTTAGGCGGTACCGTCGTTCAATTCGCCAACAAATCCCCATGTCCGCCCACGGTTCGGGTGCCTTCGAGCTCGGTTTCCTTTGTCAACTTCGACTTTGCGCAGCTGTTGAGAGACGACCCCCAATACGTCGCGGAGCTGCTAGACGATACTATGAAAATTTTTGAGAGTCCTAAATGCGAGTTCGCCGCCAATCTCACGATCAGTACCATCAACTTGGCCGACATCCATGAAGCATTCAGGCTCGTCGAGAAGAGCCCATATCTCGGACTTGTTTCCGTCGATGGCAGCCCTGAAAGCGACCCCGTCGTCAAATTCACCGCGCCGGAACAAACTTGGCCCCTCCGTGGCGCCCTTCACCAAAGGAAGACATATCTTCTCGCTGGTGGCTTGGGCGGTCTTGGTCGGAGCATCTGCAAACTCCTCGTCGACAACGGTGCTCGCTATATTGCCTTCTTGTCGCGATCCGGGGCCTCCTCCGAGGCGTCTCTTCGTTTCGTCGCCGACATCCGGGATAAGGGCGTTGATGCGAGGATCTTCCAAGTTGACATCTGCGATGAAGATGCGCTGCAACAAACCAGCGACCAAATCACTCAGCAAATGCCCCCCGTCGCGGGCGTCTTCCAATGTGCCGCGGTCATCAAAGATGCCATGTTTGACAACATGAGCCATTCTGACTGGGTAGCTGCAACAAAGCCCAAAGTCTTCGGCTCTGCCAACCTCATGAAGATCATCCCCCGCGCCGGTCAGGACCCATTCTTCATCTTTCTTGCGAGCTCAGCTGGTGTGATTGGGAATCGCGGCCAGGCCAACTACGCCGCTGGGAATTGCTTCCAAGATGCACTTGCTCACAGGCATCGATTCGAGGGCAAACACGCCGTCTCTATCGATCTTGGGCCTGTTCTTGGCGCTGGTATGCTCGCGGACGACGAAGCAGTTCTTGACATGCTTCGGGCCAGCGGCTTCTACGGTATTCGCCATCGAGACTTCTTGACCATGATCAGTCAAGCTATCACCATGGACGATGAGTCCATCAATCGTATGCCTCCTCAGGTCATCATGGGCATCGGTACGGGCGGGCTTATCCGACAGAACCAGCCGGCGGATCCGTATTGGTCACGCACGGCTCTATATAGCTATCTCAACCTCATCGACATGCCCCCTCCGGACCTCTCGGCCGTCACCGGCTCCGAAAAGGCTGACATGAAGTCCACGTTGACGTGTTGCACCGACCCAAGCTCGGCCGCGGAGATCATCTGCACCGGACTCTCTCACATGCTAGCCAAGGCTATGAACATGCTGCCCGAGGAGATTGACACGGGCAAGCCGCCAAACGTCTACGGCGTCGATTCTCTGGTTGCTGTTGGGGTGCGCAACTGGGTTCTCGCCAGCTGCGGCGTAGTGGTCTCGGTGTTTGAGGTTTTGAGCGACAGGACGATTGTTGAGCTCGCAGCAGACATTGCTGAAAAGGGCGGGTTTGGAGTTGGTAGAGACTGATTCGAGGATATCCTAATGGAGAAGTTTATTGCAATGCTAGAGGGGGCGTAGAGTTTTTGAGGGGTGAAGCAAACTTGACTGGCAGATTTCTACCTTTCTAGAGTGTTAGAGGGAGGGCGCAAAAGTACCCTGAGAGGTCTTGGTTTGAAGACTAGTGAAGATGAAACGCCAACTGGTGGGATATAAAAAAGGTGATAGAGGATATCAAAGCTTGATCATAATGAAGCTTGCCATTCTAACAATAGCACCCGTTCGTATAAAGTTGAAGTCTCTTGTGACAGACCGCAGGATGTCTCGGAACATACCAAATCGACCGGAGCACGAGATACGATTCTATATTTGGCCTGCATCGAGGGTAATTTCGACTGACAGCCAACTTCCAAAATAGACCCTAGTATGAGATACATCTCTGTCTAACAGGTCATTTTATGCTTGTTTTCCCTTGCTAGCTCGGGTAGATAAGGGAAACTATAACTTAGCCTCTCGGCCATTGTACATGCCTGTAGATGGGTATAGCCGTATTGGGGTTGACAGCCGCAAGAGGGAGGAACTCTTTTCATTTATACGAAGCACAAGGCCCTCTTCGCTAAAAGTTCTTGGCATTTATTGCGTGCTTGTTACCTTTGGTTCCTGTATTCATTGGATATCAGTGACTTCGAAGACAGGTTATAATCAAAGCAAACAAGTCGAATAGTTCATACTTGGTAATGAATATTTGCAGACAGACCAGTGAATGTGTCCCTTCTCGTCATTTACCTTGTTTTTCTCTCCCTCTGCACTTACACGCGATGCAACCTTCATGCAACAACCATGGATCGGATACGAACATTATTACCCTTGCCGGTGGGTCACATCATCTAGTGCCTGACAGAAATCCCACCCCCCTCTCCATGCATTTAATTAGAGCCAAAACAGAAGGTCACAATCTGGAGAAATGGTGGTGATGACCTTGTTTGCACACGGGAAAATAGACGACAGCTTCGAATACGAGCTGCCTCGCCATTATCATGTTCCTCCTACGGCAGCATCACGTTGCAAGGCTGCACCGGAGCCGGCGGATCCAACGAACCTCATGAACAACAAAGTCTGAGCTGTTCTCGGGCGAAGAAGCCATCAGGGGGTTTGAATTGCCCTTGACCGCACGTTTCAAAAACGCCCGCTTGGAGCCAGGCGCGTTTCTCATAACTCGTTCCGCTTATACCGGCCCCGTGAGATACGAGAGTAGTGCATCTTGGCGAGACGTGGGGGACTCTCACAATGGGCAATATCCCTGAGGTCACGATGAGAGAGGTGTTCTACTGTGTATTAAAATCACCCAATATGATATACCTCGCGGTCAGGGGATGTATGTTATATACGTCCGCAGCACAGAGCCATCTGGCACGTTCGCAAGGTTCCTGAGCTGCTCCAGTTCTCGTGGTGTACTCGGCTGCTACTGAAGGGTAGTTGCTCATCCTCTTCCAGTATGCGAATCTCTCAGATACTCCTCGTCTTGTCAGCCGTCGCTGCCGGCTCAGCTCGCAACGACCCTCTCCTGCGACGACGAGATGACTCCGCCCCAGGGACCAATGCCAACGAGACTGTTGTGGCTCCCAAGCGATTCATTGTCGAGTTTGATAAAGTCGGTGCAGCTTTAAGCTACCTCTCAGAGTTGAGCTAAACAAAGACCAGACAACAAATCCTCAGACGGCTGCCGATGACTTGGCCAGCCGTCCCGGGGTCAAGGTTCTCAAAGTCTTCAAGAGCGACATCTTCCACGGAGCCTCTCTAGAGACTCCCGAGGACAACCTCGACACGCTCAAGGCCGCGAACCCCGTCATCCAGGCGTGGCAGGCAAAGAAAATCACCCTGGCTCCCATGGTCCCCTCGCAGGCGTTTCCGCAAGACGCGGCAGGCGTCAACCTGTCTATTCACCACATGACCGGGGTAGACAAGCTGCACGCCGACGGCATCCTGGGAAAAGGCGTCGTCGTTGCCGTTGTTGACACGGGTGTCGATTACACCCACCCCGCAGTGCGTGGGCTCAGATGAACCGTCGGGAAAGACGCATCGCTGACATTTGGATAGCTCGGCGGAGGCATCGGTGACGGCTTCAAGGTTGCTGGCGGATACGATCTCGTCGGCGACGGAGGTACGAGAACTTCACTTGCAGCGTAACCGAACTTGTCAGGCTAACGGTGGATACTTCAAGAATGGCCGCAAGACACGGAAAGGGAGCCGGATTCGGACCCGATGGACCAGATAGGCCACGGCACTCATGTGTCCGGCATCATTGCTGGGAAGAGCGACTTGTAAGTGCCGGCCACTCGTGTTTTGGCTAGCTATACAGCGCAGATGTTAACAAATGCTGTTTAGGATCACGGGAGTTGCTCCGGAGGCTACTCTGCGAGTGTACAAGGTCTTTGCCGCGTTGGACGCGACGACCGAAGATCTCCTCATCGAAGCGTTCCTCATGGCCTACAAGGACGGGGTAAGTCCTCCGGGGATCAGGCCGTGGCCTCCGCAAAGTCTCGGTAACTAACATGTCTTGCAGGCCGATGTCATAACCTCTTCCGTAGGCGGTCTCGCCGGCTGGTCGGACAACGCCTGGGCGGTCGTTGCCTCCCGGCTCGTAGACGAGGGCATCGTGGTCACCGTCTCGGCGGGCAACGACGGCCAGGCCGGTGCCTTTGCGGCCAGCAGCGGGTCGTCGGGCGAACACGTCGTCGCCGTCGCTTCCGTCGAGGCCGACATCACGCCGACGTCGTCCTTCAACGCGACCTTCAGCTCCGACGGGGGCGCCGTCGAGAAGGTCAGCGTCCCGTACCGGGCCGACGAGGACTGGTACCCCTCCGAGATCGACAGGTGGCCCGTCGTCCCGCTGGGCCTCGACGTGACGGTCGAGGCCGAGGCCTGCAGCGCCCTGCCCAACAACACCCGCAACTTGACCGAGTCGGTGGTGCTTGTCCGCCGGGGGGGCTGCGACTTGTCGCAGAAGCAGCGCAACCTCGCCGAGTTCGGCGGCATCCACGTCCTCGTCTACACCGACGACGCGCCCATCGTGGTCCCGACGTCCGACTTCCCGGACGGACAGGTCGCCATGATCACCCGCGAGGCCGGCGCCGCCATCGTCGCCGCCGTCAAGGCGGGCGGGAACGTCACCGCCGACTTCACGGGGCAGCCCGTCTACACGCTCACCGGGGTCCCCAACGAAGAGACGGGAGGCGCCCCTAGCTACTTCACCACCATCGGCGCGACCAACGACCTCTTCATCAAGCCCGACGTCGCCGCACCCGGAGGCCAGATCCTGTCGAGCATCCTCGGCGGTGGCTACGCCGTCCACAGCGGCACGTCCATGGCCTGCCCGTACGTCGCAGGCATCGCGGCGCTGTACATCGGGCAGCACGGAGGCCGGTCCGCCCACGGCCCGGGTTTCGCCAAGGCCCTGGCCATGAGGATCATCTCGTCCGGGACGGCCCTCCGCTGGGACGACGGGGCGGGGAACAGCGTCGGCGACTTCAAGGCCTCCGTGGCGCAGGTCGGCACCGGACTGGTCAACGCCTCCAAGGTGCTGGGCTACAGCACGAGCCTGTCCTTCGCCAAGTTTGCGCTGAACGACACGGGCAACTTCAACGGCCGCCACAGCGTTGCCGTCACCAACAACGGCGACGAGCCCGTGACGTACACCTTCTCGTCCGAGGCCTTTGGCGGCATGAACGCGATGAACACGGACCCGGACACGTGGGGAACGCCGCGCATCGCCTGGGGCGAAGAGGCCCTGGCCGCGCCCGAGAAGATGGTGCCCGCCGTCTCGTTCCCCGGCGGCAAGTTCACCGTCGCGGCCGGCGAGACCAAGGTGGCCAAGTTCGGGTTCGAGGCCCCCGGCGGTCTAGACGCCCTGAAGCTGCCTCTGTACAGCGGCAAGGTCGTCGTCGCGGGGAGCAACGGCGAGGCTCTCGCGGTGCCGTACATGGGCCTCGGAGCCGACCTCCGAGGGGACCTTGGCGACATGTTCCAATACCCGATTGGCTTCCCGACGCTCACGTCGACGCTGGAGGACATCCCCATCAGCGAGAAGAGCAACTTCACCTTCGACCTGGACGCGGACGTCCAGGACTTCCCCAACCTGTACGCGCGCCTGAACTATGGCACCCGGGAGCTGCGCTGGGACATCTTCGACGGCAGCTGGACGGAGCGCCGGTGGAGGTATCCCCCGGTGGCTGGCGAGGCCGGCTACGTCGGCTCCGCGACAAGCTGGGCTCAGCTGGCTGGGAAGCAAATCTTCAACGCCACGGTAGACGATGCCGATGCCCTCGTCACGTTGCCCATGACGGATGTGCCGCGGAGCATCGTCGGACTTGCCGGGACGGAGCTCTGGTGGCTCGGCCGGTTGGCGAATGGGACGCAGATCGCCCCTGGAAAGTACAACATGCGGTTTGCGGCTTTGAAGCCATTCGGGAATCCAAAGACATCCGATCACTGGGACGTGTTTGGCACTCCTCCCTTCGAGGTTCTCCCCTTGAAGAATTAACGTTATTGAGTACCTGTCTGTATGGTTTTGTTTCACAGTACCTAGCCGTTATTCTATCAGCAAATGTATCATGATGCGCTAATTAGACGAAATGAGCTTCTGCCATGCATCATCAATATCATCCATCCGAACAGTTAGCTTTCAGTAGAGTCATGGCTGTGGACTCGTAGCCTCTCATCTGAAAACATTATTTCACGCCTTCTTGGTCTGCTCTGCGGGAACCACTCCGTTCGTCTCCCCCTTGGTTTCTTCCACGTCGTTCGTCTCCGTCCTCTTCTCAATCTCGGGCTGCCAAACGGCCTCGACAACGCTCATCCTGCATCCAGCACTCCTCGTAACACCCTAACACGAACCAAGTCAGCAACTGCACCATTCTACATATCGAAAGGAAAGATAGCGGGATTGCATGCCTTGAAGACGAAACGCTCGTCTACAGCCTTGAAGAGTTCCCGGAACTCAGTCTCGGTCCGCTCCTGCGCATTAAGCACCGCCAGCATTACCATGTCCATGCTGCGCATGATCCTCTCGTCCCACGGGTTCTCCGCTCCGACGTCCCGCAGACAGTGGTCATTGATAACGACGCGCGCACCGGGTTTCAGCGCCGGAATGAGACCCTTGATGATACTGATCGCATAGGGCGTCGAGTAGTTGTGGAGGATCCAGCGGAAGTAATAAACTAGCAAGCCGAAGTTAGCATTGCATGGCATGTGCGAGATTGCGAGACAGCAGTGAAGACGCACCATCAGCGCCCTTGACGGGCTGTTCGGTGAAGAAGTCGTGGGCCTGCAGCGTGATTCGCTGGGCAACGTCCTCATCAGATGTTATGGGCTTCGGTGCGCTGTCGACTGTCTTTTGCAAGTCCTGCACAACAAATTTGGTCTTCTGCCACTTCTTGCCCAGGTCGACACACACGAAGCCGTGGCTACCGCCCACGTCGACAAAGGTTCCCTCCTTGGCGTCAACGCCGGAGAGATCATAGTTGTCGACAAAGTGGCTAATCTCGTAGCCTTCGCCACCAGTCAAGCTCGCCATGGCGCCACCCATGCGCTTAGCACGCATGGGGTCCTTCCCAAAGGTGACAAACATGGGCTCCTTATCGACGGTGTCGAAGGCAAAGTTGAAGCCGGTGCGGACCAGCGAGGTGCCATCTGGGTAGGTTCGCAGGGACTGGAGCGAGTGGGCGGAGGCGGGGAAGATGTCCTCGGAGTTGAAGCCTACCCAGGCTTGAAGACTGTCGTCCTCGGCGAGCATGCGTGAGGCAGAAGTATGAGCGATGAGACCGGGCGAGGGCTCGTGAAAGATGCTGTTGGTCATGGCATGGCGGAGGGCACGAGCAAGGTTGATGGGATCCAGCGTCGTCTTGGTTTGGAGCACCGCCAGCTCAATGGGCGCATTGACAGGTACAAGCTTCGCTGCGGAAGGTGTTAGCCATGTCAGCGGGGGGTGTTCGATTCAGTGCAGATACCAATGCCATAGCTGTTGATCAGCTGGAGACTCAGGGTATCAAGGAACTGCATGCAGAAAACAATCAGTTCTCAACTTCCACAACGAGGCCTGCGGGTCAAGCTTACACCCCAGACGCCCCACCTGACGTGCTCCCTGGGGCCGTGAACCAGCGATCCCAGCTCCTTGGTAGCATACACAACTTCCTGGCGGCTCTTCTGTATGTCTGCGGGCAGTTTGGGAAAGTCCCCCGGGGCGTCGACGTCGAAGCTGGGGAGGGGAAGGCCGTTGTCCTTCATGTACTTGTCGAGCTTCTCCGTCTCCTCGGTGATTCTCTTGGCCAGCTGAACCATGTGAGAGGTAGTCGAATATGGTGTTGCGGGAGCCACCTTCGCTGCTGGCACGGCTTCGGCCAATGTCTCCGATGACTGGACAGGTTGATCATGCTTGGACATGAACTGAGTCAAACCGCTGAAGGAGCGGCGGTTCTGCTTCTTGCGATCGACCTCGTCGACATTGGCATTGGCATTGGAGGCGCCATTTGAGCTGTGAAGCCACGACAGAACTCTAAGCTTGGCCATGGTGCGGGAAGTCTTGTGGGAGCACTTTCGGAAAACCCAGAACACCAAGATTTTTTATTTTCGGTTGGTTGTCCTGACCGTTTTGAAACCTGCTCGAGTGGTTGAAGTTAGCTAGCTCTCTTAATCCAGGCCACTTGGGCATGCGGGCATGCATGATAAAGCGGGCATGGGCGGGATAGGTTGAGGTTGGTCTCCCGAGCTGGACGCCAAAAAGCAAAGCCGGAGGGCCGCGGAAGCGCTAGCCCGTTGTACGAAGACTAAAGATCGATAGATCCCGACGCGTGCAGTCCATCGCGAATGGGAGTGGCATTGGGCGTTTCGGGGGCGTCTTGGGGCGTTCTGCTCTAGGGCAATCGCAATCGCAATGAACCGATGGCGTCGGGAATTCCCTCGCCGTGGCATACCTCCCATGTGTGCCATGGGCAACAGGCATGTTGAGGGAAGCATCCAAGGTCACATTCTCACCCGGAGCCACACCGAGGTTCCCATGTGGCATCTGGAAAAACAGACAGCAAATGTCTGAGACAGACGGAATGCCAAGCATGTCAAGCATGCCCCGTCCCGTTCATGGGTACAGCATGCTGCTACTGTTGCTGTTGCATGGAGCGATGCATTGGGAACCACAAGAGTGGCTGGCGGGATCGACGGAAAGAACAGAAAACGGACAGTTGGCACGTACGTAAACAAGAAGAGCACTGGTCCAGACGCTGCGGTTGCCCGGTTATAGTTGGCTGTGATGATTGAGTGCCGACGACAACTCGAACCGTGCCAGTTTAATGCAGAGTCGAGATTCGATCCGGCGAAGAACAGATAGACTAGCTTGCCGAGAAGGAAGAAGCTTGCTTGCTTTCCCGCCGCTTGAACAACAGCAAGCAATTCAGTCGAATGATGAGAGACCCAGGAGGACTGGCCGGGGGAGCAGAGAATCAGAGATCAAGGAGTCGTCGACTTATTAAATTGGGTCTGCGCCGAAGACGGGGTCGTCCAGGGACGGAAGGAAGCAGCAGGCGCAAACAGACCCGGGCGATCCTCCTACCAAGTACGACACGTGCACGTAGTACTAATAGTAGCAGTGTAAAAAGAACTCCGTGCAGAACTCCGCAGGTGGTTGATAAGCCCAAAGCATCCCGAGTATCGTGTTCCGATTCCGTCTCGAATGTCCGTGACTCCGGTTCAGCTTAGCGCATCAAGCCTCATCCCACTTCCATGGTCCATTCCTCCACCCATGTCCCATGATCCCTCCGTGATCCCTCCGTGATCCCCCCGGGGTTCACCTAACCAGATTGGTCAGTTCCAGTCCCCAAATCAGCCCCAAAAGCTGCCAGCACTAACTAATCGAGTCAACTAATTTCCACCGCATGGCCCCACGTCGGTAGCGCTCCGGCACCATGTGTGCACCGAACCGGTGGAGCGTCATGCCCCTCAGTTCAGTTCAGGCAAGCCTCTCGCCCCAGGGCGCCTCAATGCGAATAGGCACGGGTGTACCGAGTAGCGGCCGCGTCTCCCGGCGCTGTCCAGGAAAGGTCTATCCTCCTCTTCATGGGACACCATTTTACCACTTAATATTGCTTGGTTTTACAGTTCAACATAACAAATCAATGCTCCGGCTTCTGCCCGTAGATAACATGGCATGGCATGTACATCAGCATCGTGTTGCTGGTGTAGGCCCTCCGCACGTCCACCAGGAGCATTTCTACCTGCTCCCGGTTCCAACCCAAGCCCCGTGTCAGGGGCCCCAGGGCAATGGCCTGCATCCCGTCCATCAGGATCGTCCGCCAGTACAGACCCACCGTTTTCAGCACCTTGTTCTTAGGCCACGTCCCGAGGGGCACATGGAACACCCGCTCCGTGACATTGACAAACCCGGCGTCTCGCATCATCGCCGCCAAGTGACCCCCCGCAGCCGCGTGGAAATTCACTCCCAGCGCCCCGAGGCCATCGGTAACAAGCTGCCAGTACTTCGCGATGGGGTGCTCGGGTGGCACGACGCCGTTGCGGCTCGCACTATGTGGCTTGTGGTGAATCTCCTGTTGCTCGAACCAGCCCCCCGGCTTCATATGTCTGGTTCCGTTGTCAGCGGCCGGGACCAAAAAGCATTGCGAGGACCAGCAGGCTTACTCCAGAGCCCGACGAAAGAGTCGTGGCCAGTCTTTGACAGCCATCACCGTATGGCGAGTGTGAATGTAGTCAAAGTGATTGCGGGGGTGGAGCCATGGAGACTCAACGTCATCCACCATGAATCGCACGTTGGTTGGCAGCCAGTCGGGCTGGATTGGAGAGAGGTCGATGCCGAGGACATTGGCGCTTGGATATTGATCGCCAACTGCAACCCATCAGCATCTTGTCAGCGAGCCAGGTCTTCTGCCAAGAATACTCACTCTCGATAGCCCAGATGCCAGTGCCTGTCCCGATATCAAGCATCTCTTGGGGATATTGCCCAATGGGCGCAAAATGTAATTTCTGATTGCACAGCAACTTCATCATAGCATGTTTCATGTCCTCCCGTTCCTGCTCCACCTCGTCGTTGGGGAAGTTGTAGGTGCCCTCTCGGAAACGGTGGTAGCGGCGACCGTTCTCGTACATGTAATCTCGGATTGACGACTCCATCGACGTACTGCCAGACGCAATGCTCTCGCTTTCGTAGCCGGCATCTGATCTCGAGTCACCGATGGTGCTAACTTCATCACTATCGGCAACGATAGTATCCTCGGCCTCGACCAGAGCTTCTCTGGAGATATCGTCTTGTTCGTTTGCCGAGAGTTCTGGAAATATGGACGTTCCATTCGGGTGAGTCAATGGAGACATGACCATTGACCCGGGTCGTCTTGTTTGAGTATTGGGGGGTGATGTTTCGCGGGGAGGGTCTCCATCATTGTTTGCATCCCGAAGGTGAGCATCTTGTCCATCCTCAAAGTTGTCAGACAAGAATATGTCCTGGTTGGGTCTGCTCAGGTCCGTCCCTAATGACAGTTCGTGCGGCTCTTCCTGTGGTTGGTCTGGAACAGGCGCTGCCCTCGTTTGCGCCTCACTCGGCTCTGCATCTCGCGGAACATGACCCTCGTCGGGATGTTCCGGTGGTGAGGCCTCGGGGGATCTGCGGTCCCCAGACTTTCCACTAGCAGGGAGCAAGACCGCTTCTATGGTCATTGCCGCAGCTTTTTTAGGATCGATGTCCATGGCGTTGATTGCCGGGGCAGCTGAAAAGGCAGCAGAACTAGTACCGGACAACACGGACGCGGATGCCGGCGGATCTCAGAGATCCAATGGCGGCGGGATCGGCCTTGGGATGATGCTACCCAGCGTCCGGGAAGCAATGGCACCTGGGCGAGCCGAGCCGCGAGCTGGTGGTCGATATGTAATGGAAGGTCGGAGGCCGGTTCGACGCACGGTCTTACACCAGGTCCAAAAGCTTAGGGGCGGCGGAAGGATGGCGATGCTGTCGCAATGGGGCCTCGAACGTCCTTGAAGATCAGCATCCAGGCGCAGGAGTCCGGGAGTCCGGGAGTCCGGGAGTCGGAGTCGACGCGCTAGAGTGAGGCCGGGATTTGAGACGCGAAGTGCTGAAGAAGAGTAGACGAGAGAAGCGGAGAGTCCAGCGCTGGCGTCGAGTGGCATGTAGAAGGGAAACGTTCAATCGGCGGGATGGAAAAGCGTCGGGCATTTGAAGACGGCCATTCAAGGGCGCCAACTTCAGGTCCCAAGAAGACGAGGGAGGAAACCAGCGGGGCACCACTTGCGCCGGAACGCACCCAGCCAAGGTCTCCATACTGGGTCGCTAAATGGGTATGTACATTGCGCCTTGCCTCGTGCTTTTCATCCCCAGACTCGATTCTGCAGGTAATAATCGATAACTACCTAGGGAGGTAACTAGCTTTTATCGATTTCCTTTTCAAACAATTGCTTCTACTACGTACTTTCGACCCGCCTGTAAATAAGTGCTAATCAACCAGCGGCAAGGAGAGCGCTGCGGGCGGCAGTGGAAGGGTTCCCCGCCGCAGTACTAATCTGTAAGTAATTGTACTTACCCCAGAAGTACTTCAAGCATCACTCTAAAGCCCTTCAATATTGTCTCGGTCAGCTCTGTGTCAAATGTGCCAACAAGTCTCAGTCTAATCAACCAACAGCCCTTGCCCACGAGACCAGGTGTACCATGTAGCCACCCCCACCCCGGAAGAACACAGTCTACGACATTCTTATTGCTATTTCCTAAATAAACCCTCAATGTCTCGGTGATAAGTCATATCTTAGTATTCGACTTGTAGTCCCTCTATCCTGCCCGTACTCGACTCCCAAGCCGGGCTCGCTCTCGGCGGCTTTGCTTCCCCCCCTTCCTACTTGTCTCGTTGTTGTTTTCTCTACGTACGACGCATACCTGTTATGGCATGAGAGTGGGGAGGAGTTTCGAGGCTTTCATGGTTACCATTTTTCCTAGGCCAGTTACCTCTTAGCAAATACCGCGGCCTTTTCTCCCTCTCGCGAGTGACCCAGCAGCCGGTCCCATGGGTCTTGGCTGTATGAATATCCCACTTGAACCGGTCTTAATAAAACAATGTCTTTAACACTACCCCGCAATGGGTTGATCTGGTTGAACTTTGAAACTGGTCTCACGTCCACTTGGTCTCACGTAGGTGGTTCTCCCACAGAGCGCGAATGCAGTGCTGCATTCGTACTGCATCGAATTAGCCTAAGCCAGTCTAGGTACTTTGCCGTAGGGTGCCAAGCAAAGTCGACGACCACAGAGTATCCACCTTCCAACAGAGACAGAGACAACTCACGTCACCATCGTATCAATCAATTCCTCTCTCAAAGTCCGGTTGATGATCCTCATGCGACTCTGCCTCCCTCCCATTCTTCTCAATTGAATGTCTCCACCCGCAAAGTTCACCTACTGCGTCGGCAGCCCCTCCTTCGACCCAGACACCCTCATCCAGGATGTCGATCGTCAGAAGCAAGCCCTAGACCTCCTCGGCCAAAACGACCTGTACAATGCTAGCAGAGCCCTGCTGCAGCTGCCGGAGCGCGACCAGTACACCTATCATGCCATAACAAGTGTCAAGCTGGCCGAGGTCCAAGCCGTCGTCGCCCTCGGCGGTGCCAACGGACTGCACGCCTGGTACCGCAACGAGGACCGCTCGCCTGTAAGAACCCGTTCGTCGACGTCCTACCAGGGCACAGGCTGAAAGCTCGCCGCAGAGAGACCCACCTCCCCAGGCCGACGTCGAAGCCTACGTCTCCGTCTTCAATCCGTCGACGGCGACGGCCTCGGCGCTCAAGAACCTGGGCACCAACGCCAAGAAGGCTTCCATCCGGAGCGAGGCTGCCGCCAACCTCACTGACAAGCGATATCTGCACCCAGCCTTGACGGCGAGACTGACCGTTCCCAAATGCAAGAAGCCACCCAGCCCCAACCCGTACTACGACTTCTGGACATGGTCCTGTCGTACGCTGGAGTGGTGTGGCCCATGTCTCTCGGCAGAGCGAGTGGCCACCAGCCACCACGTCCTGCCCATTTTCATGCATCACTTTGGGTGTGCCACACCGTCTCACGAAAGCCTTGAGATGCTCAAAATCCTCGCCGATGGACGGTCTGTAGCCGACATCGGTTCCGGGAACGGCTACTGGTCGTTCATGCTTCGCCAGTATGGCCTCACGGCCCACCCGGTAGACAACATGCAGAGTGAATGGCGAGTCAACTGGGTCAGCGACACCACCATCTCAGACGGCGTGAAATGGCTGCGCAGAAACGCGGGAGGCAAAGACATGGTGCTCCTCCTGGTGTATCCCGTCGTGGGCGGCGGAGTCGGAGGAGGTACCGAGGGTGGCTTCACACGGAATCTGGTGGACGCCTTCCAGGGTGACACGATTGCGGTGGTTGGCACTCAGAACGGCAACGGATACACGGGATTTCGAAACGTGACGATGGACCAGTTCATGGAGAGGGAGCACAAGGAGTGGACGAAGGTGGTGCAGATTGCGTTGCCCAGCTTCGCCGGCAAGGACGAGGCGCTGTATGTTTTTCAGAGAGGAGACAGAGTGCCTCGTGAGTAGACGTTGAAGGATAAAAGTTGAAAGCCTGTCAGCACCAGCCAGTACTTGGGTATTCATATGTGTGTCTGTAATCCCGACGTTGCTCAGGTTTCTTGGGAGTGACGCTCCATCAATGCACCTTTCAACCACTGGTTTGTGTCGATGAGGCATCTGATACGTAGTCTCTCGGGATTGGGTCCTGCTGAAGTGTAGAGTCTGATGATGGCATCACGGGGATGGAAGGATGTGACTTGTGTGCCCACCCTGTGTGGTATCACCGTTGCTAGTCAACTTGAACAGTATTTCCTTCAACCCGGACGTCCGCCCCCATGTCCATTCAGCACCTAGTCAACCCTGATGCCTTCACGAAGAAAACCTAAGGCACCTTATATAGTAACTATACTCTTTCACCTCCAGGAACATGTGGAGGACTAATAACTTAACGAAATGGCTTAACGTAGATTATCTACTTAACACCTATGTTGGGCATCTGCCCCATGAGTTCGATTCCATGCAAAAAAGAAAAGAAAAAATTGAAGCAAAAAAAGAAAGAAAGAAAGAGTCAAAACTAGAAAAAGAATAAGGAAAAAAAAAAAGAAAACAGAAAAAAAAGAAAAAGAACAAAAAACGTAATGAAAAAAAAATGAATGAAAAAGGGGACCAAGATGGAAGCTATATATTACCATATGATTGAATATTTTTGTTACTCAGCTTGAAGCACATGAATGTCATCTGCCTTCATCTGGTTTGACATGAGTCTCGACTCACACCACCAAGGTCTCTGTTTTGGCCCCCACCCACTGTAGGCGTCCACTGGAGACGTACGGAGTAGAACTTCTTGTGATGTAGACGAGGCGTCATTATCTTCTCAATGCTGACGTTGTCATGCCACCTAGACCAAAGTCCCCTGCCCTTTATTACCCTGCCTTACCTTGCCTTGTCCTGCCCTGCCCTGCGGCCTTGCCGGTGAGCCCCTCTGAGTGGGTTATTTTTATTAGGTACATAGTAGCAAGTTGCAAGGTAGAAGTATCTACAGCCAGCCAGCCACACAGCAGGGCATCCCTTTGGCGCCGGGGTGGCGACTAGCTGGATACCTCTCTGGACTCTGGAGACGTTCGGAGAGAGCGCTGCAGGTGCCATTGGTCTGCCCTGCGGGGGGTTCTGGCAGTGGCACAATGGTGGCTCTTAACGTTGGTACGCGGCGCTAAAACGGCGAGGAAGACGCCCAGAGTGGAGGCCCCTCGAGAGCTCATCGCGCCTATGACGACCTGTTTTGCATGGGAGTTGTCGCCCTGGAACTACTAGTAATCTAGCTGCATCGCAGGGTCCAAGGCGAGCTTTTGGCTGGAGCTGGACGGCATCTGTTGGTCGGAGCCGCCCGCATGAGTCCAACTGCAGGTGAGGTTTCAGCCCCAGCACGATGGGAGCCTTGGATAGATCCTGGAGCGAGTCCTGGGCTGGGCTGGGCGTGCTTCGTAGGTAGCTTAGGTAGATAGGTACGAAGTAGTCTGGTGTGGATTGGCTGACTTGGTTGCTCGAGAGCCGACGCCTAGTTAGTTAATTACTGCAGCTCTTCCTTTTCGTTCCCTCCCTTTGCTTCTTACACCATCACCTCTCTGCACTGCACCAACTCTCTCCCCAGCGACTGTGACTGCGACTGTGTCGCTAGACGTTGCTGCTGTCCGTCCTCAACCTCACAAGATTGAAGAGGGTCTGCCTGCCCTGGTTGTCTCGAGTTTTGAAATAACCCCGGGCCTCCAAGAGCCGACCACCATGTCGCTATACCCTGAAGATCGCGACCGAAAAGGCCGCTCCCGCTCCCGGTCGCGCGACCGTCGCTCCAGGGACGAGCCGAAGCCAGAACCTCCCGTCTCGTATGCCGACGTCCGCGAGCCCAGCTACATCTACCCCGAGGACGACCTCGATGACCGCTACAAGGGCCGCGGCGATGCACAGGCCAGCGGCGCCCTGCCCTACCCCGAGGAGGGCGGCCTCGACTCCTACCTCCCCGCCGGCCAGGGCACATACGGCTACGATTCCCAATCCCAGAAGCCCACCTACAAGACCGCCTCGCCTACTCCAGACTCGCAGTACCGCAGCTCTCGTGACCAGGTAAACAGCTCTGCGCTGCCCGGCGCGTTCCCAGACGACGAGCCGCGCGGCAAGGGCAAGGGAGAGGAACCCCGCATCCACTACGCGGAACCCCGCGAGGACACCTACGAAAGTCGCCGAGAAGACAAGTACGCCGGTCGTCGAGAGGAGAAACAGGATACCCGCAGCGAGGGGAAATATGACACCCGCCGTGACGACAGGTATGACACCCGCCGCGATGACAAGTATGACGGTCATCGCGAAGACAAGCACGACAACCGGCCCGAAGAGGAGGAGGACAAGCTCAAGTTCCTCCCGCAGAAATACAGCCGCAAGCTTGCCTCTGTCGTCGGTGGTACCGCCAGCAGCGCCTTTGGGTTGGGTAGCAGCAAGAAGGACAAGGATGACAAAGGGACCCACGAAGACGACCTGGCATACGGAAAACCGCCTGTGCCTAAGCGTCCACCCGCTGGCACTGAAGATTTGGCTTACGGGAAAGCGACTGGAATTCCAACGACCTCCAGCCACACCATGACTTCCTTTGGTACCTACGCTCCTGGCGACGAGCACGATGCCAAGCGTGACGAAAGGTACGACGAAAGACGTGACGAAAGATACGATGATAGGCGAGATAAAAAGTACAATGACCGGAGGGACGAACGGAGGGACGAAAAGCGCTCCTCCAAGTACGGAGCTCGCGAAGACAGCCCAGACCGGCGGCGCCCGGTGGAGGACTACGACTCTCACCGGTACGGTAAACCGGACGACCGGAACCCACATAGCCCAACTGCGGAAGCGCGTAGCTCTCGCAGAAGGGGTGACTCGCTCCTTGGAGCTGCCAATGTCTTGACGGTTGAGCCAGGGAGCCGCGACAGAGATAGGTCCCGCGACCGTCGCAGGGAGAAGTCTTCTGACCCCAGAGGCAGCTCGGACCTGCTCGCTGCCGACTCTAGCAGTCGCAGACGGGAGAAGTCAAGGTCGAGGGACAAGTCCAAAGACCGATCCAGAGACCACCGGAGGAACAAGTCCTCCGGCTCAGATATGTTGTCCGTCGAGCCAGGGCGTCGGGAGAGATCGAGATCGAGGGACGCGCGAGGTTCTTCCTCGTTGACAGTCGACTCGGGGCGTCTCGCAGGTATGAGTCTAGCCTCAGCACCCGGTTCACCTCTGCTCGAATCATATTACGGCACATACCAGGACTGCTCGCCCATGCCTTCGCCGCTTCTTCTCGCAACGCAAAACGCGGGCAACGACCCCAGAGGCCTCGAGCCCGTGTCGCCAATTGGGTCTGACATCGAGGGGGATGGTAAGAAGCGTGGCCGGCGTGCACGCTTTCACGACCCTGAAGACATAACCACTCAGCTCGCTCAGGCTCTTAAGGGGAGCAAAAATCCCGACACGGCGCCCATCATTGAGATTCTCCCTAGCTTGACCCACGAGCAAGTAATGGAGCTACGCGCCGAGTACAAGCGGATTGTCAAGACGGGTTCGGAACGCAAGGGTGTCAATATCGCCAAACACATCCGCGCGCGCCTCAAGGACGAGGACCCGCTCCTCACGAAGGCCGCCTACGCCGTTGCCCTGGGCAAGTGGGAGAGCGAAGCATACTGGGCCAACTTCTGGTACCAGGGCGACAAGACCCGCCGCGAGCTCCTCATCGAGTCGCTCATGGGCCGCACCAACGAGGAAGTCCGCGCCATCAAGGACAGCTTCTCGGACAAGAAGTACGACAACAGCCTCACCAAGTGCATGAAGACGGAACTCAGGGAAGACAAGTTCAAGAAGGCTGTCATGATGGTTCTGGACGAGCGCCGCATGGAGGAATACGACGGGTACGGCCGCCTGCTCCCGATCGACTACGAACTCGTCGACCTCGACGTGAGCGAGTTGCGTCACGCCGTCAAGTCGGACAAGGGCGGCGAGTCGGCCATGATCACCATCGTTGTCCAGCGCAGCGACTCCCATCTGCGCGTCGTCCTGCAGGAGTATGAGCGCCACTATGGCAGCAACTTTGCCCGCGACGCCCTCAAGAAGAGCGGGAACCTGGTTGTAAGTCCTCCATCCCTCTCCCCGATCCTAACCCGCTGGTCAACTAGACGCTGACACCCATGCTCCAGGGCGAGCTCCTCGTGCACATCCTCAACGGCGTCATCAACCGCCCCGTTCGTGACGCCCTCCTCCTACACCACGCCATCACCGCCTCCCGCAAGGACGGCCTGCGCCGCGAGCTGCTCATTTCGCGCCTCGTCCGGTACCACTGGGACCCGCACCACATGCGCGCCGTCAAGCACGCCTACCGCGAGCGCTACGGCAAGGGTCTCTCGGATGCTGTTCGCGAGTCCACCAGCGGCGAGTGGGGTCTGTTTTGCTGCGAGCTGTGCATCACCCGCACGCCCGACGATGTGAGGAGGTTTGAAAAGGTTGCTATTAGTGTCAGGTGAAACGGTAATTAGGCGGACTTTTAACGAGAATGTAATAGCGTATGTATGCCTGTCTGTCTATGTGGTGGTGCGAGTCGCGTGTTGGAAACGAAGCTACGGCCTTTCGTTCAAGGAGCGTCTAGATGCGTGCCATTAGCCTACTATAGATAGCTCCTATATGTCCTTTTTCAGTTTGATATAATCCACCCTTCATGATTATGACCTCTTCGACCCCTTGCCACCTCTCCCCGCCTTGCCGCCACCTTTCTTACTGCTTCCGCCACCACCTCCTCCACCGCCTCCGCCTGAGGTGCCACCCGCCATCAAGACCCTGACCTTTCCGACGGGCACGCAGTTGTACGTCTCCTCGGGCTTGAGGGCCTTGATCAGCTCGACTTCGCGAGGCCACATGCGCTCCGTGTCGCGGGCGGTCTCGTCGACGACGCCCTTGCGGCTGCTGGCGAACTTCCAGCGCTCCAGGACCTCCTTGACGGCCTTGCCCTTCTTGGTGGCGCCGGGCTGCAGCTTGGCCTTGTACTTGAAGCGGCCGAGGGCGTTCCAGGGGGCGCACACGGGGATGATCTCGAGGATCTCGTCGCCGGGCAGCGGGATGCCGACGAGGGCGTCGAGGGCCGTCATCTGGTCCGCCTCGTCGGCGTCGAGCATGTCGACGCCCTCGTCCATCATAACGCGCCGGATCTCCTCGTGCTCGGCCGTCTCCTTTTGCTGGCGCTGGTGCTGCGCTCGACGACGCTCCTTGGCGGCCGCGAGCTCGGCTTCGTGCTCCGCCTTGGCCTTGGCTTCGGCCTCGGCTTTCTCACGACCTGCGGCCGCGCCGATCAGGGCTTCTGCAGCCGCGCGGTCCTCCTCGTCTTGGTTCTTGTACTTGGCAGCGATCTTCTTGGCCTTGCCGCGCTTGCCACGTTTGGCAGGGGTTTTCTTCCCGGGGGCTGGAGTTGACGACTTGCTTGGTGCTTCAGATGCTTCGGTGGTGGGGTTTTCATCATTTTCTTCCTCATCCGATTGTTCGTCGTCCTGCTGGGTAGGCGAATCCCCAGGGGCGGGGTTGTTATCAACATGCAGTTCCGAGATGCCTTCCTCGGCCTCCTGTACGCCGGAGTTGCGGTCCTCACTATTAAATGCCTGAAGCGGGTTGTCTCGAGGCTTCTCGTCACGCTGCTCATCCTCAGACTCGTCGTCAGATGCCTCATCGTGCTCCGTGGCGTCGGGTTGCTTTATCTCAGCCGGCTCGTGCTCGTCCGAGTCATGAGACGATTGCGCAGGTCGCGCCACATCATTGCCAGCCGTAAAGTCGCCATCGTATAGCCTATGCTTTACATGCTTGGCCATGCTCTCTTCGCTGACCTTGAACATAATCCCTAGGCCGAGCAGAAGCTGGGCGGGCGGAAGGAAGTTCTTCTTGCCTCTCACCATGAAGCTCCCTGTTGGGAGGAACTCTCCGGTGGGAGCTGATTTCGTGACCTGATCGGCATTGACCCACCAAGCCGACATCCCAGCTTTCGAGTCCCAAGCTTCGGACGAACATACAGTAAGAGAACCTGCTTGAGATAGTGTCGCTGGAGGGATCGGTGCATCTGGTGTCTTAGGGTTGTTCTTGATGATTACGCTGGAGGCTCCATGCAAATCGGCGTGGCAGTAGACGTCTCCCTTGCACAGGTACCTCTTGTAGACGATTTCATTCTGTTGGGCATCCTTGCCCCCGATGACCAGATACCCATCAGACGAGACAAACCAAATAAACTTTTCGAACCACATCTGCTTGCGGATCGGTTGAAGTAGAGCCTTCTCTAGCTTCAGTCCTTTCTTGAGATCCTCGGCAATCTTTTGCCCGGTATTCTTCAACGCCTTGGTCACCTGTAGCTGGGTCTTCTCCTCCTTGTCTACCGCTGTCTTTCGTTGGTCGTAGTACTCTCTTGCGTTGGCCCACGGGGTGAGAACGAGATTGATCTCCACGGCTAACTCTTTGCCGGCAGGTTTTCCTTTTGCGAGTGTCGATTCGTCGCCACTCTCGGACGCGCTATCGTCAGTCTCATATGGATCATCTTCTTCTTCCTCGAATTCTTCCTCGGCAAGCTCCAATGTGACGATATTTTCGGACAGATTGAGAGGCAGCTTGATAACTTCGGCGACGGGGTTGTGCCGCTTCTTTTCACGTTCCACCAACTTCCCAATGTCTACCCAATCCATACCCTGGCTGAGCAGCCCGTTGACTGCGTCCATAGCCTCTTGGACACGCTCAACATTGGCCTCGATCGCGGCGGCTTTGCGGAAGTTCAATGTCTGCGCCTCTTGCAATCCTTCGATTCGCTTGGACTGTTCTTGTCTTGCCGCGTCTAGCTTTCTCTTTGCTGCTATCTCCCGTTCGTTGAGTTTCGCCTCCAGCTTTTGCCCTTCTATCGAAGAAAAGAACTCGTCAACGGTCTCGTTGTAGCTTTTGAACTCTAAGACTTCAAATTCTGGATCCTTTTCCAGCTTGTGTGGAATGAACGGATGGAAGTCTTCGTAGAGGATGCCTTGTCGTTTAGTCTGAGCGTCACTTTCCTCGATGCTTTCCCGTTTGGGCCCATTGCGCTTCGCGAAGATGTAACCTGGACAGGTAGCTGAGCTAGTGATGTTCTCAACCGTTTTTCGAGCTTCGGAGAGCGACTTCACTAGGTCGTCTAGTAGATTCTCACTGGCCAAAACATCTGCCGGTTTCGTTGTTGTATCGAAATGGTTCTTTTGTAAAGCGTGATCCACGAGAATTGGGGGCAACTCTGTGATGGAAACAGCCAGAGCCTTTCTTAAATCACCACCAGGTTTACCCTTGAGCTTTTTCGTAGAAGCGACTGCCACGGCAGCTTTGTCCACGGCAGCTTTCAGAGCATCGTGTACCCTCTCCTTTGTCAGAGGGGGAATTCCGGCGTAGTTTTGTCGGTTCTCCAACAAATATTCAAGACCGACTCGTTGGGGTTCCTGATTTTCACCTTCCGGGACAGCTCTGGCCAGCGCGAGAATCTTGAGGTCGGCATCGGTAAGAATGATGTTTCCGCTCTATACGAGGCATATGCGTTAGCAAGTCCAAATTGCAACTGAGATCAGCAGACACATACAGCAAAGAACTCGAGAAACAGTCGGTACTGGCCGTCACTAAACTGGAACTCGAGGACTCGGTCGGTTCCGACTTGAGTTACTCCTGTCAACCGCCTTGTCTTGAGGAACTTTCGGAGTCGCGCGACAAATGCGGAGGGGGCCGCAGCTGTGGTCCGAGCGAACTCGGTCAAGTGACAGCGAAAGCCGGTGTCAATGACGACTTGTTTCTTGTTGTCTGGCTTCGCGAACTTGAGGAGGAAGATCTTGGAGGAAAGGTCGTAGACATTGGACAGTCGCAGAGTCACCAGATGCTCTTGGAGCTCATGGGCGATGACCTGCGGGGTGATGGTCAGCAACTGGCAAGCAACCACGAGGTAGATGTAGGCTATTTTTACCTTGACGTCCAAGGAAGAGAATCTCTGCTTCATATTCGTGAGCTACCCGGAGTCGGTGGGCGCAGTGCATATGTCCTGTGCTAATTGTCTGGATTTCGCGGTCTGGACAGAGGCGAGTCAACGTGGGGCAACAAGCCGTCATCGCGGGGCACGATCCCTAAGTTGAAGTGACATCACGTCACGTGGCGGACAAGCAATTGACTCGATGCTCCTTTGAAAGCAGGTAGGCAACATTTGGTTAATTGAATTATTTGATTCACATGACAACTGCCATCGCAGTTTCATTAGGCCAACGGAACCGTCTTCAGTATCAGATCGTTTTGAGCTCGCGGACCACCACCAGAAAGAGGCTGAGCTGGCGAATTCCGTGGAATGCAAGTACCGGAGCCGGTATTTATCCGGAGCCAACGCGCAGCCAGCAATTATTGCGAAAGTTTGCCGAAAGAGCGTTGCTGCATTAGTGAGCCAGCCATAAATGGTACGGTAGCATTTGCTTGCAGTTCACATGTTTCTTACGTGCTTTCGTGGACATGACGAAAACCTGAGTCGACTGTGTCAGGCCTGGATATGACGCCACGCCACTGATGAACTTGATGCCTCAGGTTTGTCTCAGATAAGAGCTTGCCCTCAATGTTGCTTCAGATGCTACTAGTAGGCGGCAAGGATTCCGGATCATCAGACTGCCGGAGAGCCGAGGTTCTTCGGTTCTCCAACGTCATATCGTACGTACTTCGTACGTACATAGACCTACGTATTGCCGATTTCCGAGAATAGCAACAAGCAAACCGAGAACTCTCAGAAGATGAACGCGTCGTCAACACACGTTCACGCGCGGCGAGGCCGTCTCTCGAGACGCGACCAGCCGAACTAGCGAAACGAAGTTCGTGATCGCCCGAAGCCTAGCAAGCCCTGGCGTCTCTCCGGCGCCGCCCCCGACCCCACACCACCCCCAGACTTGTCGGGCGGCTAGGCTCTAGGCAGTTGTCACAGCAACTAGGAGCCGAGACCCCTGAGACGGCCTTGGCTCATTTGGCACCGCGGACTATTGGATTGAGATGAAAGCCAGGACCTCGTATCTACTATGTACGTACCGGTTTTGGAGGGAGGTCACTGTCCGTGTGGGAGAAAATTGCATGTGGGCAACGGGAAACTGAGACAACCCCAGCGGCAAGGCGGGAGATGCTGATCATGGTGATGTCTTGGAGCTTGCCGAGACGGCTGGCTCGTAATTGAGGAGGCTGGACGGTGGCAAGCGGGATGCCCAAGCACCACGAAGACAGAGTTCGGGTTTGCAGATGAGATATCCAATGCAAAGTGCCGAGGCCTAGCCCAGCCCAACATTGTCCTGAAGGGTTGTGCTCGGAGATTCTGACACGCCCCGTCCCCAAAAGTCCAAACGCAACTCACCCTTTCAGAAAGGTCGCGATCCACCCAGTCGTTGGCGCCTCGTTTTCCTGTGCGACCTGGCTGACATTGCGTACACTAAATAGTGCACTTGCATAAAAGATATGGGACAGGCCCAATGGCCATGTTCCACGATATCCCGGTACCAGCCCGTTCATTACGAGTTCCCAGATGCCTGATCTCCCGCCCGTTGCGCTGCAGCCGAACCAAGGTTGCAGGCTCGGCGTGAGGTGTTGCTGGCAGAGACCCGATTTTGAGGAGGTTGGGTGAATCACATGGCAGCCAATGGGAAGTCGGCACAGAGCTAGCTACCTTGTCCAGCAGCTTGGCCAGCGACGCGATAGCGAGCCGACCCTCTTCCGTCCTTGGTACGTAGCACTCCGTCCGGCCTGCGAATCGAGATGCCAGTGGTGGATTCGTGCAGAGTCTCGCCAGCCATCCGTGCTCAGACCTGGCTGAGCTGAGCGTCCCAACACGGCATCAGTCGAAGCACTCCCACGGCAGGCTATCCACATCCTGTCGAATAGCCCACCCTGTCATCACCACTCCGTCACGCTTTCACACGAGACTGGCACCATCTGTACGCACCCCCGTAAGCCGGCTTGATGGAGTCGCTCGCTGGCTCCACCCGCTTGATTGCGATAGTTGCCAGTGGCGCTGGACTCTGGCTGCCACTGGCTCAGCCCAAGGGGAGTTAAATTGCTCCTCTGAGGCCAGGCCCAGCCCAGCTAGGACAAGGGAAAACGACAGCCGTGTGTTGTTTTCATCTCGTTCGAGGAGAGGAGCCCAGCCACGGCGGATTCTCAGCGGTGACGGATCGTCTCCCGTTCCCCATTCACCCCGTTGCCAGGGATTGCTGTGCTGTCTCCGTGCTGGCAATGATCCATCAGTTTGCCGCTGACTGGGGTTCATGTCTCATCTGGCGGGGCGGAGGCGCGGGAGCTGGCAGAGGGAGAGCTGTGCTCAAGCTTGCTAGCGACTGGCTGAAGCTATGTACCTTAGGAGCTGGGAGCTTGGGCGGAGCTGCGCGATGCTTGTCCGTTTCTGGTGAGACGCAGGAGGGGGGACTTGCTAGAGTGGGGTCAAGCGGCTCGCTGCTTTACGGGACGCAAGTCAGGTGACTGTGGCAAAAGAGTAATGCATGAAGAGAAAGCAATGTGTGCTGAGCTGGGCGGCCTGAGAGACTGCTGGATGGGTGCGGTAAGATATTTGTGCACCATCCAGATCTTGTCCATGGTAATCTAGGATCTACGTGTCCTGGAAAAGCGGCATGACTTCTATGACTAAGGTAGCCAATCACACGATGCACTCGGAGGACCTCAATTTCTCGGCTTGGTACCTGACGAGAGCGGGTCGCGGAGGGGCGAGCGGGGCCGGAGGTTCAGGGGTTAAAGGGGGGAGGCTATGCCTATGTACTGGAGGTCAGTAAACAAGCCGACCCCCGGGAGGTAAACACAACGAGTGGCCGAGGAAGCGTTTGGGGGGGGGAATCGACACACCCTCGAGAGTGTCTGCGGAAAGGAAATGCGCAAAGAGGCTGGGGACAAAACTTGGTAGGACCGTAGGAGGCACACGGTGGTGGTTGGCTGGTTGACAGCGTGGGAAGCCGTGGGAAGTGTGGGAAGTGTGGGAAGTGTGAGATAACGCAGCTCGCAACAGGACCTGCCACCAGACTTCTCAGGCTCGCACCAAGACTGAACCAGACTGGCCAAAGTTGGACGTCCCCATCCAATCCCGCCCCCGTCCTCAAAAGCCGAGCTCGTCTCCTCCTCCTCTCCCCTCCCCTCCAATTATCTACATGCACATCAGCCCTCACAGCCCAGAATCCTCATCCAGAACGAGAAAAGACTCCAAGAAGACTATCACCAAAGTCTTCCGTCTCTTTTCCTCTTCTTCCGACTTTTGTTTTTAGGAACAAGAGCCAGAGGATTCTTCTTATCTGCCTTTCGAGCTTCGCGCGGAAGGTTGTATGAGAAGATTCTCTCGCGTCCGTAAAAGTCGCCAACCTGGACTTTGAGGCTCGAGTCCCCGTCCCCTTCAGCATCTTCCCATCGACATATCGGGACCACGAATCCCAGACTCAGACCACAACCACCACCCAGGTGCACGAAGAGGTTGAGATCAAGCCCCAGCCGCCTACAGCCGGACGGGAAGGTCAATACTCTTCTTACACTGCGACAGCTGAAGTTGTTCCTCCTCGTGAAGAGCAGCACCAACACAGCGAAGAAGAGGTACGCATCACGCGTGAAGAAGAACGTTACCACCGTCCCGGTGACCAGCGCGAGGAATATCACCACGAGGAATACGTCCGAGAGGAACGTCGGTAAGTGTTATTTCTCTCTCTCATCAAGCTCCGTGTTTCTCTGTCGACGTCTCTTGCGCTCCGCGCTTTCTCTGTCGAGCAAAGACGGTCTCTTCACGTCACTTTTCATCCTTCTCCCGGCCGCTTGTTGGCCCCAAAAATCACCCTGCTCTCCCACCTCCCACTCCCTTTCCCACTCTGTTGCCCAGGTGCCAGTCAGACCGCAATTGATCGGCACCCGGCTCGGGCCCAGCAGAGCAGCACAACAATAACAAACAATGCCCATCCCCATCCATTGCCCCTTTTCGCAATCAATTGGAGGCCACCCCCGTGGATCCGCTCCGCCTGCCGAACCACCCACCACGCAAGCGCGCGTCAGCCCCCTCCTCTCCTCTCTCCTCTCGGATCCAATCCTCCTCTCCTCTCTCTCCTCTCCCCAGCCATCCCATCTCATCACACCCTTACCCGCCCCCGTCCCACCCTAGCTTGGACCCATTCAACCCAACCAACCTTGTCCGCATCCCTCAATTTGCTTTTCCCACCCCCGGTCAGCCAACCCTGGATGCCCTAGCCAGCTGGCCTGGTGGCAGTGGGGCTCCCCCCTTAGTGGCCCGGTCTCCTCGGGCTGCTCGTTGCCATATGAGACGCAAGCGAGAGGCGACCTACAGAAGCATCAGCTAACCCGAACGCTGCAGACCTGAACCTCCTTCTGAATACACAACTTCTCACGCCGCTCACGTAGAGATCGACACCCGTCATCCCTACTACTCCACCCCCATTGACATCGCCGAGCGTGAATACCGCCAGCGTTTCCGTCCCAACCTCCAAGCCAACTACAGCGTAGACCCCCCGTCTCGCCCCCAGTACCAGACCGCCGACACCTTCAAGGTCAACAACTACACCGTCGAAGGACACTCCGCTCCCGCTCAGTGCAAGACTACTCAAAAGACCGAGATCAACAACTTCACCGTTGAAGGTTCCCGTCCCCAGAAGCAGTACACTTCCAAGAAGACCGAGGTCAACAACTTCACCGTTGATCCCCGTGCTCCCAGTCAGCCCAACTACCAGCAGTCCACCAAGGTCAACAAGTTCACCGTTGACACTCCTGTTTCTCGTCCCGCATACAAGTCGGACGTGAAGATCTCTAAAGAGACCGTCGAGCCAGCCAAGTTTTCTCGCCCCCAGCAGAAGAACAAGATGGGTTACTACGACGAGGACGGTAAGCGTCTGCAACCCCAACCACCCTGTTTGCTTTAGCGCAGTTTGAAATACAAATCAAACTGACCGTTTCCAGGCCATTACCACTCCTTCCGACAGAGTGCTCACAAGTTGGCAGATAAGATCGTTCGCCCCCGAGGCCATGAGCATGTCGAGGTCGACATCATCCGCGAGGGTCCTCCCAGCGACAACCACCTCCCCAACACCGTCACCATCCCGTGCCACCACATCCGCCTCGGTGATTTCCTGATGCTCCAGGGCCGCCCCTGCCAGGTCATCCGAATCTCCACCTCGTCCGCCACCGGCCAGTACCGCTACCTCGGTGTCGACCTCTTCACCAAGCAGCTCCACGAGGAGTCCTCTTTCATCTCTAACCCTGCCCCCAGCGTCGTTGTCCAGACCATGCTCGGCCCTGTCTTCAAGCAGTACCGTGTCCTTGACATGCAGGAGGGCCACATCGTCGCCATGACCGAGACCGGCGACGTCAAGCAGGGCCTCCCCGTCATTGACCAGTCCAACCTGTACACCCGCCTCAACAACGCTTTCGAGTCCGGCCGTGGCAGCCTCCGTGTCCTCGTCCTCAACGACGGTGGCCGCGAGCTCGCCGTCGACATGAAGGTCATCCACGGCTCCCGCCTGTAAGCGTGTCAATTAGGGGCCGCAGCATGCGTCTTCCCACGATGAGTCTCGGCAACGCTCCTGGCTCGACATGAGGGGCAGGTTGCTCTGGCTTGTGTTAAATTTGTATCATGGGATTTGTATAAAGCGGTCAAGTTGTCGGATCAAGATTGGATAACCCAGTTGGAAATTGGAAATATGGAGTCTTTGAGTAGATGGGAAGTTCTGTACATGAACTGTAGTAATTTGACAATCGATTCCATATCTCATCAACCGCTACTTTGCTACTGCCATTGCTATCGCCATCGCCATCGCCATCCGAATTCTCAACGTGATGCCACGAAGGTTCATGCCGTAATCCAACTAGCCCATGTTAAGAACGCGGGCCGTCCCACTGCTGAGCGAGGGAGGGAGGCAGTGCACATGCCAGAGTCAACCCCATGGCAGATAAGCTATCCTGTAACGTTATCCGAGTCCCATCAACCCCAGCATGTCTTACGTAGCATTCACGATAGAACAGGCGGGATTGAGCACGAATGCGATTCCATTACCTGTCGTAAACCTCCAGCGCCTGTTGCAAGCTAGGTTGATCAAGGTGCGTATTTCTAACAGCTACGAAGTAGTGGAAGGTTATCTTCGTTGGTGGTGAAATCATGGCTCGGGAACTGCGGCCCGTCACGAGACAAACCCAAAAGTTCGCGACCCCAGACCTCCCTCACAACTTGGAGGTTGGTGCCACGCCCGGACTAACCCCAGATAGGTGCTTAGCTGTCGCAGACTGACTGCCTGCAGCCACACTCGGTGATAACGAGTCGCTCAAGGTCACATCATCTGCCTCTTCCCCTCTCGGATCCCACCTACCTCCATCTTACGCACATATATCCTCTGTGTCCTCGTCCCGTCATCAAGCCGTCCATTTCACATCATTACTTCTGTGCCACATACTCAAGTGAAAGAGTACACCCCCATCCCGAAAAAGCCGTCCACCCTACAGTAGTATCGCATCATGGGTGCTCAACCTTCCAAACCAGCCGAGCCTACCCTACACGAAAAGGCCGTGCTCGAGCGCATCCGAAGCCTTCAGCTTCAAGATGATTACGTCGAGGTCTCCAGCGACGCCGAAAAGGGCTCTGTCGCTCCTCTGATTCGAGAGGCCGAGGGTCTTCCCGTCCATGTCCTGGAGTCTTGGCAGAGTGCCTTTCTCAAAGACCCCAAAAACAAGTGAGCCTTATGGTGCCTTATTCAGCTCGCTACCCCGTGTACTAACATTGCGCGACACAAGGCTCGCGCTCACAGCCCTGAGCAGCCAGGATCCCAAGCAAGTCCTCACTTCGTTGCCCACCAAGATTGCAGACCAGCAGATCTACAATGTCAAGATCCCTTTCGAAGGCGACCCCATTACGAACCAACGATCTAGCGGCCGCTGCTGGCTATTCGCCTCCACCAACGTCTTTCGAGTTGCGCTGATGAAGCGCCACAATCTGGAGAGCTTTGAGCTGTCGCAGGCCTACCTCTTCTACTGGGACAAGCTGGAGAAGTCCAACTGGTTCCTAGAGCAGATCATCGACACCGCCGGGGAGGATATCGAAGGCCGCCTGGTCCAGAGGCTCCTGGGCGACCTGGTGTCCGATGGCGGCCAGTGGGACATGGTATACAACCTCGTGGAGAAGTATGGTCTTGTCCCACAGAGTCTCTACCCGGATAGCTGGAATGCTATGAACACTAGAGTCCTCAACTCTGCCGTCAAGACCAAGCTCCGAGAGTTCGCGGTGAAGCTTCGAGGCATGGTCAACTCCAAGCAGATTACTGCCGCGGCGCTCTCCTCTGCCAAGGAAAAGATGATGCGCGAAATCTCACTCATCATGACTCTCCTTCTCGGACCTCCACCAAACCCCGAAGAGACCTTCACTTGGCAATACAATGACAAGGACGGCAAGGCGCACCAGCTCAAGACCACCCCGAAGGCATTTGCCAAGGACATCTACAGCTCCGAGATGAAGTTCGTGACTTCCAACGCAATCGAGAAAATGATTTCTCTTGTGCACGACCCTCGCCACGAGCCCTTGTCTCTTCTCACCGTCTCTCGACTTGGAAACATCGTCGGTGGCCGCGGCATCAGCTACGTCAACGTCGATATGGACACCCTCAAGGGAACTTGCATCAGAATGCTCAAGGCAGGCATCCCCATCTTCTTTGGCAGTGACGTGGGCCAATTCAGCGACTCTACTTCTGGTATCATGGACCTCGACCTCTTCAGCTATGAACTCGGCTTCAACACAACCCTTCTTGGAATGTCCAAGGCCCAGAGACTGATGACCGGAGAGAGCTCAATGACCCACGCGATGGTGTTGACGGCCGTCCACCTCGACGAAGAAACGGGCAAGCCTGTGCGATGGCGAGTGCAGAACAGCTGGGGCACTGCTCCAGGAGACAAGGGCTGGTTTGTCATGAGTGACGCATGGATGGATGAGTTTGTGTACCAGGCCGTCGTTGACCCGCGCTTCTGCGGAAAGTCGGTCAGGGATGTGCTCAACAAGGAGCCCGTGGTTCTTCCTCTGTGGGATCCGATGGGTTCTCTGGCTTGAGGCGTTTCCAAGTAAGGGGATTACATGACATGATCTAAACGACCTCGGCACAGAACTAGTTGGAGGCGCGTTCTGGTGGTTAACCTGATGGGGGTTCTCGGCCAAACCACGTCCGGCGTGAGGGAAACACTGACAGAATGAGCAATGAACGCTTGGGCGCACGACGGAAGCACTAAGGGATGCGGGCCGTTGGATATTGAGGATTTCCTATGCGGCATGGCCTGACTTGCGGAGCAACGATAATGGGTGTCAAGCCCGGGGCGTGCGAGGCCCTGCAGCCTCACGGACGACTTGGGAGTGACGCTTTAGCAACTACGTAGGTATGAATGACATTTCTTCTTAGCTTACCCGGCCTATTAGTCCGCCCTGAGCCATGTGGCTCCTGCTCTCTAGGTAAACCCTTGTTCCGCAACGACTAGCTGGCGAAGAGATTGCAAGTCGTCCATGCGATTGCTTGGCCATTGATGTACTTGATGTATCTTGAGGCCGCCTGGTTGAACCGCCGAGGAAGGGGGTTTCACCCAAGTGCCGACATAATGCGGGCTATGTCGATGCCCAAGAGACAAGCTTGCCTCTCACCTGGGTCCCCTCGGGCTCGGTGTCAATGTCAATTCCACTAGACTATATTGGAGTTGAAACTCCCCACCTTGGCGAAGTCCTCAGGACACGCGGGTGACAACAATCACATGAACAAACGCCTTGCCCCCGGTCTCCGATCGTCGCTTTTTTTTTCTTTTCCTTTGCCTCCGGGGAAACATGCCAGCTCATCAATGTCGGCTGGGGCGGACTGTCGACACAACTTGTGCTTTGTTGCTCGCAGCTCGCCTCTTTACAATGAGGCTAGAAAAGGTCCCCCCCCCCCATGCTTTTCAGGATGGTTGGATGGGGTAAGAGGACTGGGGTGATCCCTCGAGCCGTGGGCTAGCTGTCCCTGCCCAACTCAAGGCTCCGAGAGGGCGGGGATCAAGGTTCTGTCGTTGGATTTTCAAGCTGGTCGCATGGGAAAAAGGAGGACAGACGGACGGGCGGACAGGCCTTGTAAGCGACGCGGCCGTGGCGTGGGACCGCGCCGGTTGGAGGAGGAGTCCACGATCTTCTGCTGTCTTTCTAGCGCAGGTATCCCGAGGTACTTGCTGCTCGAGACTAGTCCTCCATGCCCGTGTGTAAGTCGACACGACGGGAGGCGCCTTTGGGCTTGGTTGGTTGGGCGCCGTTCACACAGACACGCACGCCCCTCTTCTTCGGTTTTCGTCCTCTGCCGTGCTGCTGCACTCACCTCTCAACTGCATCATGCACGAGTGACAAGAGGAGAAGATCTGGGTGGCGAACAGCCCAGCCGTCGGCATCGGAAAACAGCGTCCATCTACCTGTTCTGCACGTACAGCAATTAACGACCGGAAGCCGCGTTACAGCCGGAACGGGGGGGAGGGAAACTGCGGAGTGCGGCGTGCGGCGTGCGGCTCTGTCGCAAGCCGAAACACGGCGGGCACGGCAGTCCGTTGGCCCAAAGTAGAAGGGTTTTTTCTGTGAATTCAACTTCTGGGTAATTGATATGTGAGCAAATCTGAGATTGCCCGACATACCTTAAAAAATAAAAAGAGAGAGCCGGATGAAAAATGACCGGCATGGGGCACGGCGCGGGTAAGCAAATGGATGACACCGCCGATCTGATGATTGCTGGCGATGATGCAGGTATGCGCTCTCTGCGGCGCACTCGTGCAGCGCCGATCTACACCGGATGGGCTGGTGCAAGGCGGGCTTTTGACTGACCGACGGTGCGTCTCCCGGGACGGGTCATGAAGTACTTACACAATGACACGGAATACGAAATACATTGAGAGAAAGAGGGACATGGCAGTTGCGGGTCAGAACCTGAACAAGTCTGGTCCTGCCCGGAGACACGCATTGAGACGCATCATCCATCATCCATCATCCATGGAATGGGATTAGAGATGAAATTTCGCCTCCATGCCAGCGCTCCGTCCGGCCGCCTCGCCCCCCGGCCTCAAGTCCCACCAAGCCCGGCGAAGCTTAGAACTTGCAACTCGGTCGACCGGTAGATTGGGTACAAAAAACAAGCGTGGCAGCCCAAAGCACATCCCTCCTCCCCTGGCCTGGCTGGCGGGAGGGAAGGGGGAAAAAAAAACACCAACGACGCCAGAGCTAGAAACGTCCAGTCCAATAGCGCCGGCTAAGCTGCTGGGCGGGCCGCATTCTCCTGTGGGCGCTTCGCTGGATGTTTTTGTTTTGTTTGCAAATGGGCTTCGGCCGGAGTGATGAATGAGTGGGATTGGTGCAAGTGTCGGGGTTGCTGGGGCAGGAGGAAGAGGCTTTGGGGGGTTTTGGTGTTTTGGAAAAGAAGGACGTGGACGAATTGGTGGAGATGGCTTCGTTCATTGGATGGATGAGCTGTAGGACTACACGTTTCATCCCAAAATATGGAAAGAGGCTTAGGGCATGGGGCCTCTCTTCCCCTCTTTGTCTTCGGCCTTGTAAGCTCAGGACGTATTAATTAAGCTCAGGGCGCGCCCTCGTCCCTAGTAGTTTGGACCGTTGTCTTGTTTCTTGAGCAATAGTTTTGTTGTCGAAATTCCTCTTCGTCTTCTTCTTCATCTTCAACAACAAACCGAGCATCCATCATTTCTCTCTACGTCCGACTTTCTTCGCCCAGGATGCCAACCACAATGCAATAGCACGGTGCAAACACCCACATACGCCAACATAGAGACACTCTATCTGGGTATTGCATTGCATCACACGCCTACGTACTTACAACCACGGTTGAGGTTTCCCCCGGCTCGACGCCGTTGAACCCCCTGGTCCGCACCGGCGTTCGCGCTGTACTGTACATACGAATACCGAGGCGAGCCAGCCCAGCGGTACACTCCACTTGCAACAGGGCCGAGGGAGGCCTAAAAAGCCGGACACGAGACGGCGGTGCCCCGGAACCGACCCTGGATAAGGCACAACTGGAGGGTTGAGACGTCATCGCTCACCACCCACCTGGCAGTCCACACCAACGCCAACGCCAACGCCAACATCGCCAGAAACAGCACGAAGAGGGTGTGCGTACGTACACCTTGTGTCTATCGGCGCCACCAGCGCAACTTCCATACCTCCTCTACCGCTGAACCGCTGAACCGCTGAGCTTCCAGGACAGAGCCTCAACAAGCGCCTTTTCCTTGGCAGTTGCTGCATCGTCGTTGGGGCCCAATCCTGCTGATCGCTTCGCCTTTATCCACCGTCCACCGTCCACCGTCTTCTCCACACACTCCCCGAACCAGGGTCCGACTACCTGGAGGCGACATTGCCTGTCAAGCGTCGTCCTTTCAAGCTGTCGGGGAAGGCCTGGTATCCACCAGCTGCCAGCCCAAGCTCAGAAAGATCACCGTCTCGGGTTTCTAGGTTTCTAACGGTGGTACCGACGTTGTCTCGCAGCGAGTGATCGATCGCACTGACCGGGGAGGAAGCATTGAAGCCCGGCGACCTAAACAGACCGGCTCAGCTTTGTTGTTGTTGTGCCTCTTGGTCACATATCTTTTCTGCACAGGTCAGGTCATCATTCCAGGCCGGTGAGAGGTGACAGACCACATCGTCTTGCAAAGCATCGAGGTACGGCAAACACAATTCCAATTGTCGACCTATGACAGTTGCCAATCGGCAGAAAGAACGAAAATCCCGACCCATCTTGACTTACTGACTAATAAGTCATAGTGAGACGTCGAACTCGCTCGAAGAACTTTACGTTGCAGAGTCCGTCCTGACGCCAGCGTGAACCAGGCCATATTAGACTGATTACCCGGACAGACAGACTATTGAGACAGGCCCACGTCACTGCATACGATCGTCATCGGCATTCCCATCGCGAGCCTGGTTTACTTCGTACTTGCAGTGGTCCGCTACGTTAGTTCTTATCGACTCCAACGGGGGGTTTATTACTATCAGTACTATTAATATGCTGACCCTGTTTTAGCGATTCCGCGACCGACTCAGTCACTTCCTGGGATTGAACGAAAAAGGCAGTCCGGAGGGAGAAGAACTTGTAAGACTAGAAGGGATATCCATCCGTCTTTGCTCTTCTCCATTGCCCTTCTCCTCGAGCCGTCGACTCTCTCTCCCTCTTCTCTCTCCAGTTCCCGACTTCTCGCCTCTCGATCCTCTCTACAGCTCACCTGGTCTTACCTACTCCACCGGGCCTTGTGGAGTTGTTTCTACCCCCGTCGATTCCATCGAACAAAGGAAGCCCGACCCGCCAAGCCGCGTTGCCCGTCCTGTGATCGATCCTTCTCGGATTTGGCGGCGGCCGAACAAGACACAAGAGGCCCCCCCCAAAAAAAAGATAGTTGCAAAAAGGCAGCCCCGCGATCAAACCACCGGCTCCGGCTCTTTTGCTTATTCGATTATACCACTACGAGACTAATCCTCCGGTTTCTGCTGACACCATCCCCGAGCTTGACCCCTCACGTGGTGGTCCTTGCTCCCGACTTGTCTCTTCGCCTTCTACGTCAGCCTCTGCTTGTTCTTATCGTCATCACCGTCATCCCACCATCACCACCACCCTCACCATCACCGTCGCCCTCAACCCCCCCCGGCCAACTGCAGAAAACCTCTCCCGCCGCGTGCGACCGGCCAACAACAGCACGCACTACGCAACACCAAAACCTCCCCACGCTATCTCAACGGGTTTCGCACCCCAGTAACCGCCTCTGGGTAGCCCGTGTCGGTCGCGTCATTTGCAGCCTCGTCCCCCCCGACTGGTACCGTCCTCGAGGCTGCTCATCTCATCCCCCCACTGTTAGTTACCATGACCGATCGCTATCACGGCTACACGCCGACCGGGCGGTCGGCCACGTTCAACCCTGCAAGATCCTCGCTCCCCGCCAGCATCGGTTACACTTCCCTCTACGCCGGTGACATGCACGTTATGCCCTCGTCCACCAGGACTATCCCCGGGCCCGTCTCTACGACCGCTTCCACCGTGCCCCGCGGCTACGTGACGACCACGTCCTCCGCCGCCGTCCCCTCAACCACCACCCGCACCTACGCCGTCACTCAGGATCCTCGCTCTCAGCGCCCAACCACGCGAGACGTAACCCGCGCCCACCGCTCCTCGACCCTCGACTCCCAGAGCGCCCGCCCGCCCGTCATCGTCATGACCACCCAAAAGGACCGCCCCAACCCCGGCCCGTCCCACTCTTCCAACGCTCGCGCCGGCAGTCCCATCCGAGACGACTACCGGGCCAGCGAGGGGCAGTTCTACACCCAGCCTGCCTCTTCCATACGTTCCCGCAGCACCGCTGCGCGCCCTTACGACGAGCAGCTGGGGACTAGTGACGACTACGCCCGTGGCAGAGACCGCAGCGACAGCCTGGCCCGCGAGACCGACGCCTATCGCAGCTCTCGCCCGTCCGTCACCTACCCCAGCAACCCTCGACACAGCTCCGCCACCATCGACTACGGCGATGATGGCTACCAGTACACCAACGCGGGGGAGCTGGTTCGCTACGATCTCGACCACCCCCAGCCGTCGCGGTCGCGCAGGCAGGAGAGCTTTGACCGCGGATACTACCGCCCAAACCTCAACTACAACGCCGATCAGCGAACTCTCAATGTTAACCCCAGCCCCGATCTGTCTCGCGGCACCAGCAACACTACGAGCACCACCACCACCCGTCCATACGAAACCCGTGGTGGGCCGCCTCCCAGCACCCGAGGCTTCGACAAACTGTCTCAGGGACGTGACAGTGCTCGACACGTACCGCCTCTTGCCCCGGCGCCTCCTGAGCCCATCACCGTGACCAAGATGGTGCCCCCGGCCGAGGGTAAACGGCCCAGGCCTGTTTCTCTGTACCAGGAGGGAACCCCGCGATCGCAGCACCACGACGATTACTACCGCAGCCGCGAGGATGAGAGGGACATGCGAGAACTTCGTGACCTTGAGACCAACGCAAAGCGCTATGAGCCCCAGCCCGGATATCAAGCCCTGACTTATGAGCCACAATCATATGAGCCCCAACCGTATGAGTCTCAAGCATACAAGCCTCAAGCATATGAAGCTAAACCGGTATATGACGCCAAACCGGTATACGACGCTAAGCCAGCATACAATGTTCAACCGGCATATAATGCTCAACCGGTATATGATGCTCAGCCGGTGTATGATGCCCAGCCGGTATACGACGCTCAACCAGCATATGAACCCCAACCAAACTACTTCCGCGATGAAAGGGTCCCTACTCGCGGTTTCGGTATTCGTACTGACCTCGTCGACGATTATGAGCGTCGACGAGACTCGCAAATCGAGGAGCCCAAGAAGCGATCTGACGAGGAGCTCCCTCGCGAGTCGGACTTCGACCGCGAGGAACGGGTGCGCCGAGCCCGTGCCGAGCCCAAGGAGCCTCGCCGTGACAGGCGAGAGAGCAAGAAGGGTGGTGAGGACGAGGATAAAGAACGCCCCCGATTCCGTGACAAGATGGCCTCGGGTCTTGGCATTGCCGCGGCAGCCGTAGGCCTTGCACCCTCGACCAAGGATGAGGATAAGCGCACAAAGGACACCGAGGTCAAGGGACGCCGTGGCTCCGATGAGGACCGTGAACGTGAACGAAAGAGAGAGGTAGATGAGCGTGACCGAAAAAGAGAAGTGGATGAGCGTGATCGAAAGAGAGACGCAGACGAGCGTGATCGAAAGAGAGACGCTGACGAGCGTGATCGAAAGAGAGATGCGGACGAGCGTGACCGGAAGAGAGACACCGATGACCGTGACCGACCCAGGGCAGCTATCCAGGAGCCACCAAGTCGTCGAGACTACGATAGAGGTCGCTCTGATGTCAAGGACACCATTGAGCTCAAGCAAACGAGCCGACGAGAGGTTGACCCGCGAAAGAGTGGCGAGGCCGTCATCTCCGCCTCCGACTCTGACGAGGGCAAAAAGTCAACTCGACGCCATCGCAACTCCGGCGCCTTCAACCCCAACGATGCCTCGGAGTTGAAGCAGCTCAAGGAGCAGCTTGCAGCCTTGAAATCTTCGGACAAGGAGAAGGACAAAGACAAGCCTGCCGTGATTGAGACGACGAAGCCTCGCTCATTCTCGCCCGCCAAGGATGCTCGGACTACCAAAGATTACAAGCCTACCAGGGATTCCAGGTCTCCACCTGACCCCAAGCCTGTGAGGGACTCGAAGACTCTTGATTCTAAATCCGCGAGGGACTTGAGTTCTTCCTCTGAGTCGAAGACCTCACCAGAAACCAAGCCGGCCTACTCCTCCAAGGATGAGCCCCGTGGCCGAGAGATCGCATCACCCGGTACAGAGACTAAGCAAGTTCGTCTGGTCTCGCCTCCACGTGAAAAGAAGGACGACAAGCCCGTCATCAAAGGCATCCTCAAGCAGCCCAAGGTCAGCTTTCCTGAGGAGCCTCACCCCATCCGCGAAGGTGTTGCGCCTCACAAGGAAGACAAGAAGATCAAGGAGGCACCTACAGGTGCCAAGTGGACCAAGGTCAGCCGCAAGATTGTCAACCCCGAAGCCCTCACCATCGGCAAGGAGAGATTCGAGGTCAGGGACGACTTTGTCATTATCCTCCGAGTCCTGAGCAAGGAGGAGATTCAAGCATATGCTTCTGCGACGCAGGTTCTAAGAGGTAAGCCGCACTTCCTGTTCCACGTACGTTCGACTGATACTAACATATTTCCAGAGCGACGAAGACGCGATGAGGACGGCAGTGACCGTGATCGCGAGCGTGAGCGAGATCGGGAAAAGGATCGCGATAGAGAGCGCGATGATGACGAAAAGCGAAGGCATCGTCATCGCCGTCATCGAGACGAGGACGACGTGGATCACGATGACAAGGACCGGGACAAGGATCGCGACAAGGATCGCGAACCCCGACGCAGGCGTCACAGGGATGATGATGAGTATGACGCCCGGTCGAAGGATCTAGATCATCACCATCATCACCACTACTGATCACACCGGGCCCACGGTCCGTCCTCAAAGTCCAAGCCTACGGCTACGAATTGGAATGAAGGGCATACATACCCCTTTGGTCCTTGAGCATTTCACATTCCATGAGATTTATTCAGATGTTTTATGAAGTCTTTTATGCTTGGTGTTATTGATTTTTTACTTCAGATTGGGCGGCTCAGCGAGGCATTTTGGATAGCAAAAAATTTGAGCGATAAAATACACGGGTGGAATACTTGTTTCTTGTTGACAGGCTTTCGGGTGCATCAATATGCTATGCGTCTACGAAGTAAGCCGTAATGCATCACCGTTAGGTTGAGCCGGACAGATCTGTCAGATGCGAACGAAGGTTTAGATTAGTCCATGGGACGGGCCGGGTCTAGGACTAGGTTTCTGCTTTATGTGGCTTTATTAGGACGTCATCGAGAGTCTGTTGTTGCTGTGATGGGCTGGCTGTGCTCTTTTCGACGATGGGTTTCAACACCACCAAACAGGATCATCGCGACCTTCCTCCACAACGACGCTGCAGGGGTTTGAAGGAGCCAGTGTTCTCTGGGTACGACAAACAGGGCATCGATCGCCTTGGATAAGTTCATTGTCGAGAAACGTGTCACATCCCACCTGGGGGCGAGGGCACCCGTTTTCAACCTCCGGCAGCCTCGCCCCAACGATCGACGCTCTCGTGGGCGCGCGTGCGTGGTGCAGCAGCCTTTCGCCAAGACCAGGGGGTCCGTCGGGCGCTTGGTTGCGAAGCGATGGACGAAGCAGATGAGCCAGATGAGAAAAAAGGGGTCTGTAGGCGGGAGGAATGCTTTGTTCGTTGCTGAACGTCGTTTGGCACGAGGCCGTCCTAGCTGTAGCGGGAACTGGAGTTTCGTTTCGGTTCGGAGGCTGCGAGTATGTACTTGCATGGTCTGCTGTCAGGGAAAGATGTTGTATAAGATGAAGAATACCCGGTCGTGTTGGTCGTCATTGTCACGAGAGTAGAGTTGCGAGGGCCCTGATTACTCAAACCCATCTATCACGGTTATCTTGCACTCAGACCAGACATCAGCATGTATTGTCCCACTCGCATTAGCCAAGGGTTGATTGTTTCTCTCTGTACGAAGAAGCACGAAGAAGGCTCGCTTACACCATTTAGAACATGTCACAATCCCCAGTAATAAATCGCAACTCACAATCTTTCCTCTCTCCTCTTCAGTCCTCTCTCTATCCCAAACCCGCTTCTGCGCATATCCCCCGTCACACGAACCGTCGCAAAAGCCGCAACATGCAGACGAACTCGTTCCATCCATCGACGCATTCACCCATTCACGCACCCATCCCCACACGCACGCGTTTCGTCGCGTCTCCTCTCGCACGCACGGAGTTGAATATTTTGTTTCCATCTTTACCTCCCACCGTTTGCGTTGCGTTGCGTTGCGTTACAGCCAGAGAGGCGTAACCGATGTTGTAATTAATGAGTTAATTCCCTGGGGTGTTCTTTTTTTCTCCTCGTTTCACACGTAGAGATCGTCGTTCTTCTCGCGGGTCGTGTGTATACTTACTTTGATGTTGTTCTATACGAAACTGCCGTTTCTGGGCGACGCCCGAGGCACGGGAGAACTCAATACATCCCCCCATACTCCGACTAATAATTACAAAGTACGACCCTGGGGAATTGATTTGTTTCCGCGCCAGGCGCCCCTCAGTCGTCACAAACGCACGCGTATGCATATACATACATATACATACACATATTCGTACATATACGCATACTTCCGTACACACACCCCTTTTTCCGAGTGGCTGCAGCGGGAAACAGTGCCATATCCGGCTTTGCGATGAAGCAAGCACGGGGCGACGACTTAGTTGCAAAATACTACGTCGGCAACCAACGCGTTCGTCTCAAGTGTGAGTCGAGGCCTTCGCGTGCTGCAGATCCGCGTTCTCGATTACGTGCAGGCAACGTGCTGCTTAGTCTGGCCTACCAGCCTCGTTCTATCCGGACGGGGCAGAAGACGCATTTGCGGTGCCGCATGGTGACGAAGACGAGTCTTTACTAAGCGCCATATGCCGTCCACTCAAGTTTCAAGGTGGCACAGAGCAAATTGCGAAAAGCTATAGCTCGCAATCCATAGTTCACAACGGAGCCCAAACCACCTACATCATAGAAACGTACAAAGTAGATTACGTACTTCATGTCATCCCGTTTAGGAAATGATGCAAAAGTAAGGCCTCGTCGATGCGAAGTTGCCAGCAGCAGGATGGGTGCTCTACCCAAGGAGACACTCAAGATGCACCCATCTAAAGAGGCCCCCAAAAGAGGCCCCCGACGGTGCGGTCATGTGGCGTCCCCTCCTTCCATCCGATATCCAGTGCCGAGAAGCGTGGCGTTTGGGATGTTGTAAATGGAGAAGGTCAGCCATGTCTCTCGCCCGTGGAGGGGATAGGGAATCGAGGATTGGTGGCGGCGGTCTTCCGCAAACGTGGGCCACGCTCCATCTCAGCATGCGCGACTTCGAGCCCTAGTGGAGGAAGGGGACCGTCTCAAGAATCTTCACTCCAGGGAGCGTAAGACTCAGCTAGTTATTTCCTCCGAGACTTGAACCAGCCATAGCTGCTCCAACGGGCGGTGTGATGTCAGAGAGTTGAGATGGTGTACGAATATGTCGTTTAACTTGTCATCGCTCTTTCAAGATAAAACAACGACGTCCCTAAGAGGCTTCATGCTCCGTATTGCCGCCACTTCCACTTACAAGATCTCACCGACGTCGGTCCCAGCATGGTCCCTGCGTGCGTCGGTATCAAGTCCGATAGAGGTGCGGTGTGCGGTACGAGGTTGGTAAGGTTGCCACATGGCTCGAAAGTTGAGGCATGTTTGCTTCTTCCTATGCGACCCTGCCTTGTCTCGCGCAGTCTGAGACGATGGACTCAAGCCTCGAAAGCGGGCTGAAGATTTAGCCTTACACCTCTCTGTCGGTCTTGCAAGCTCACGAGATCCCCAAGTGGGAAACGGCTTGCCATGTGCGCGACATTTGTGCAAGAGTGTCTTGGACTAGTTACCTATGGAGACAAGCTTTTACCATCTGATAAGTCCAGGTTTGAAGCAGATACATATCAATCGGATAGCCTCGCACTGACTCTTTGCGGTAGGTGAAGTTGGTAAGTAGTTAGTTAGTGCTCGTATTCCACCAACTACTTACTCCGTAGTAAGCATGCAACCACACAACGGCCAACACTTTTATCGGGCCTCGAGGCGCACCTCAGCTGTGACAGCCGTAGCCACTGATCGCCATCAGCTTATACAGAGTACGGCGTAGTAGATCCAGACCACCGTCGATGCTTAAACAGACTCGGGCGCGAACCGTCAAAGTGAGATGTGGGACCGGGCAACTCGGGCGTTTTGCAGCCTCGGTGGCTGGGCCAGTCGGTTTGCTTCTCTAAGACCCCCGACGCGTAACTTCGTTGGCGGACGTGACTCAAAAGCAAGCATTAATTAGGAGATCGTCGTTCAGGAGCCCAATCCAAAGACTCTCGGCCAGTGGGGCGTCATGTAAGCGTGGCCTGCTTTCCTTCTGCATATAGGCACCCCTGTCGTTAATTAATCCATGCAATTCGAATGCACGGATGTACGGAGTCTTGACCCAGGCACGGTTCCGTGCCCGTTTGTACAGACAGAGCGCTCCGGACTTGTGATGAGATGGACGAGCCGATGTGCGTAGCAAGATGCGCCGTGGACGCATCAACGCAACTGCCCATATCCTTCATCACCTTCAGCGACATCCATTGACATTCCGTGCCTATCCAAGCGACAGAAGGCCAGGCTTCTCTCGCATGAGAGGATCCAGGCTTGTGCAATAGACATGTCCTATCCGCGTTTTGTGAAGTCGTTGTGAATAGACGCGTTAGGCGCAGTATGGCAAGGGCCTCAAGGGCCTCGAGATGCACAACGATGACGCCTTGGGTTAGGTGTAAATACCAAAGCCGGCTCTGAGGTTGCCCAATGCAAGTCGACTTCGTCGGGGTAAGTTGGGATAACTAGCCACAAACGCGACTCCGACCTGGCCTCTGCTCTCCGTCAGCCTGGGAACGCGTCTGCAGGGATACTCTTTAGATGGCATGGCAAGAACCATCCATGATGGACAGGGGGGCTCGACCGCCCCTCACGTCCCGTGCCTGACGACCCTGGGTGCTGGGATTTTGACAAGTCGAACAGGGCCTTGCCAGCTTGGACGAACAACGAGCGAACTGAATCGAGATAATTCCCGCCCTGTTTCCTCAATTCCCCGTCAACCTAAACCCACATTGGCCATGAAGGCAGGGCCTTTGAGATAGGGAGGAAGGATCATGAGCCACGCGTCGGGTCAAAGATCGTGGAGAGTAGCCCGGACCGTCAACGTTGCATATCAAACCGTGCAATCGTTCGAGCGCGCATCAATGCCCTCATCACTCACTCCTTTCTGGAGGAGCTGTCAATCCCACTTTATCGGTGGCCGGTTTGCCGCGAGGGAGTTTCCGCGAATCAAAAAGGGGAAAGAGACCACGACCACGACCACGGAACTGGTTATGAGATACGGGCGGTGAACGGCTTCGCCATGAGGATGAACCGAGACAACCCAAGAGTGAAACGACCCAGCCATCAGAGTTCTGGGTAATTTCCTTTGCTCGAGCTGGTGGATCAGACGAAGACCGGCAGTTAGTTAGCGACAATCAACGAGTTTCAACCTGACAGTCTTCGTAAATGCCAGAGTTGTGGCCCTGGCCCGGGCGCACCATGCAATGCACCGCCTCCTGGTCAATCTCTGTGCGCCGCTTCCCTCCCCGGGCCCCCGTGGAAGCGGAAGGCCCTTGCCGGCAGGTTCTTAGCCCGTTCCACACGTCGTCCTAGACTGCGGCATCCGTCCTCCGTGCATGTAGGTATCCCTCCCTGGTCCGGGGATGGCGGCCGCACCCCTCCTCCCTCGCCCTAGTCCGAAGCGACTGCACCACGTGTGCCTGGTCAATGTCAAGTAAGGGCGACAAGGGGGAGGCCGCCAGTCTCAGTGCGGATGGACGCGTCCCACAGCGGTCGACGGGGGTACGAGTTGTGCGAGGAGGGAGGGTGGAGGGAGAGAGGGTGGAGGGAGAGAGGGTGGAGGGAGAGAGGGTGGAGGAGGGTTGAGGAAGGGGGAAGGGTGGAGGGTGGAATCATATCCCTGACCGACTTTCCCAATGTGGGGCCGCTGGGACCAGGAGAAGGATGCTGCTGCAGGACGAGAAATTGAAGGCACATTGGCTCGTCAGATGGTGGGCGTCGAAGGGGGTCTAAGGGTCTTGGGGCATTGGGACTGCAACGCTGCATGGCCGTTTGTTGGTGGCATGCGGCGGGTAGGTTAGTTGGTCGAGCGGGAGTTAGTCGAGTACGTAGTAGGACCTAGTGGGATAAAGGGAGAAAATAAACAACCCGGGCATGGAGCGGCGTGGCGGTAAGCTGGCTCCCCCGGTTGTCGACCCTGGGTGAATGTCGTGGTAGGGGTCGTTTTCCGGGAGCTTTGGAACAGAATGCCCCTGGGGCATGGTGTGGGTTGGGCGATCTAGCACCTGGGTACCTGTACTGAAGACCTAGGTAGGAAAGCCCAGAGCTCCAAGGGAGGGCCAGCGTCCGCGGTAGGGCTGCGAGGGTATGGTATAATCTACATAGTAGTTGAGCAATCTTCAGCGATGTTTGGTCGTTAGCCCCCTTGAAGCTCTTCCTGGAGAGCTCCATCACCATCGCCAGCCCACCCCACGGATGGCATCTGCCGGCCCAGGATCTCTGCAGCCTTGTGCATGAAGCAACTCCCAACCAGGCACTCACCTGGCTGGCAGATACGCAGAGAGATGTAAGTGGTCGCCGAACCTCGGCCTCGAGACGCTGAAAATGCAAAAAGTCTGGTGATGCGCGATGAGTGATGAGCGATGCTCGCAATCGGCCTCGATGAAAGCGGATGGCGTGGATGACAGCAGCGCAGAAGCGAGCTGTGTCGGGCGGAAGCGGTTGAGCTACCCGGTTGATATTAATAGCGCTGCTCCAGTGACTCCAATGAGGGAAATACCCGCCCGGAGGAAAAGCCGTTTGCTCCAAGCCCCCAAATCCCCGAAACGGCAGACCGATAGATAGATGGGCGAGTAAGCACCACAAGGGAAGCTGCAGGGAAGCCGCCTCTACATACAGCACTGTACATACTATGCGTTGACGTATCATAATGCTCTCGGCAGTGCCTCGGAGCCTAAGATGATGACACGATGCGGGTGGCGGTGACGGTGACGGTGACGGTGACGGTGTTGTGCAGTCTTCTTTTCCGAAGTCGATGATCTATCAAGTCGTGGTGTGGCACCGGGTCCGGAGTGCAAAGTCCCCGACCAAGTTGGGGAAGTTGCGCGGTGGCCAGCCTCGGATCCCCGACGCGGCCGAGGCTGCTCCCCGCGCCTCGTCAGCCATGGACGGCGGGAAATGAAGCGCTTGACAAGTTAAGTTGGGTTGGGTTGGGTTGCGATTGAGTTAAGGACAAGCCAAGGCTACGTCGGTAATGACAGACAACTTGTGAATGCGACAGCGACAGCGTCAGAGCAGAAGTACCGCCCGAACGAAACTAGAACGTCACTATCAAGCCATTTAGCGTTGTGTGGCGCGTTGCTGGCAGCTCTCGTCTGTAATCTACATACTAATTACATTATCTAGTACATAGTACAGTGGGATGCAGAAGATTTGAACCGTCTTTAAGTCACTAGTCACGTGCCGAGACTTTTCAGTGTGCGTTTATTACTTGATTAGGTTAGTGTCCACTTTCAGTACTTGAAAACGGGCTCAAACTTTTTGCACCCCACTTTAGTAGTAAAGTGTGAGAAGCAAACTGGCCTAGCGTGAAGAGTGGGCGAAGGAAAGCTAAGGAGGTCCCCCCAAAGCCAAGAGGACGACCCCGAGGCCGAGTGGGAGGGGGGGTAGATACAGTTTCTAACATTCCTTTTGGAGCCTTTTGGAGACCCAGGTCCGATCAAGCTTTTGCCGGGGGCTGCCTTGGCACTGGCCATTGGGTCATGGCGACTGAGAAGGCGATGGTGGTGTTGGCGGCGGCGGCCATCTTTGTTTGGGTGAGCACTGAGAAGTGAGGACGAGGGACTTAACTTGGATTCTGGAAGAGGCACAAAACTTGGAACGCTCTTGGAGGAACGCTGCAGTCAGCCATGTGCGCCCCGCGTAGATGAGTGTGCCGCGCAAATTGGTGGCCCCGTGTGGCTTTGCGCAAGCCACCCGAGTCTGTCGAAGATTCTTTGCCGGGCAGTCATCCAGTAAGTCCGTCAGCCAGTCAGTCAGTCAGTCCGTCGTTGCGTCAGCCCGGCAAGAACGGCTGGACGCCAAGGCCTCGAATCCTGTCTGTCGGATTGGAGGCACGGGCCGCGGTGAGGCTGCAGGTTCTGCTTCGTACAACGTCCATTTACCTTCCTCAAGCTTCCAAATCTCAACCTCCAACATCCGGATTTACGAATACCAAGTCGCCAGGCGGCCTTGACACCTTCTCTCGTCTATGATCTATCACGCACCATTCACACACCACATCCCGGCATGTAGGGGACAGTTATGCATGGGCTGGTGCGTGCAGCGTACATACATGCTTCTTATGCTAACTCGTTAGTTAGTACTCCGTAGTAGTCTGTACTTCGTACGAATAAATACGTCAATGGTGGGATGGAAATGATAACACAGCTGCCATCTAAGGTACCTTAGGCACCGCATGGAACTAGCCTAGAATCCCATGGATCCCGGCGCATCTCGATGGGTAGTCCATCATCAATGCATCACCCATCATCACTCAACCGTCGTCTTTAGTCTTGTAATGGTTTGTGTGGTTTGCATCGCGCTGCATGCGCTGCAGGGATGACATCGTTCTACCTTCTGCTTTTGCTGGCCTGGCCACGAGGACATTGGCTGCCCCACGTTCTTAATCCCATCCATCCATCCCATTTCCTCAATAACGGGTCCCTCTCTCGCGTCTTTGGCTCTTTGCATATTTGTCTCTAGTCTGCACGCCTTGGCTGTCACTTGTTACCTACTAACTTACTACCTTAGTCTATGTAATTTCCTCAGTCGGCTACCTCGCGTCCTGGGTGCTTCAAGTTTACGTACCTTACATACAGAGGGTAGGTACGTAAGTAGTACTACTAGTGACCGACGGAACACAATTACCCGGGCCCACCCACGCCCCTTGCCTATCTCTCTCACTCTCTGTCTTCAAATTTTCAAATCCCTCAGCCCGCCGTAAGTTGGTGTCTCCCTTCAGTCCGATCGCGTCGTCTACATCGCGACTCGATTTGCATGTTCTAGGAGCTACAGGAGCGATGCCCGGCCTGGCAGAGTTCGCATGTCGTTGGACACGAGAAATCCGGTGCGTCCCTGACCCCAAACCTTAACCCAGACCCCCGTCGGTGCCACTTGGGCACCCGTCCCCTGCTGGCCTGCTGGCCTTCCAGGGGGGCTTGGGGGGCTTGGGGAATACTTCGGGCTGTCTATTCGTACAGTCCACCGCGACAACGGGCTCTTGTAAGCTTGTAAGGGTAGGGAACGGGCTGGCAAGGGTTCCAGTCCAGGTTCCATTCCACGGCTTTGCGCCTCTCCCCCACTGCCTCGAGTTGACGGTGTCCTCGACCCTGGTCTCCCGCTCCGCCGCGTGCGCCGCCAGGCCAGAGGTTGACCGTTGCAACTTTATTCACCTCCCCTGCCACCAACCAAGTTCTGGACTCCTGGTCAGAGACGAGGCTGTGAGGTGAGCCAAACGCCCAGTAAATTACGTAGAAATAAACGAAGGTGTTCGTAGATCTTAAGATCCGCATTTGACAGCTCTCGCATGTCGCCCGTAGTGTTCGGTAGCAGTGAGAGAGATGGCCTTGAGTCCCTTGTCTGCTTTGGGACTGTTGTTGTGAATTCAATCATTTCCGCGACACAAACTTTGCTCTGGTATTCGGCAACGACGTCATTGCACTTACTAAAGTAAGCAGGTAGACTAACGCATGATTAAATACTTACCTGCCTACGCAAACTACACCCGAAATACGCAATGAGGTACCCAACTGCATTTTAACGATGACATTCGTTGTCCTCGCGTCCTTTGCTTCTCATCAGAACGGCATTACCCTACATCGTCGAGTATCTCAGCCTTCCACCTCCCCCCTGTCGAGGCCGCCCGCTGGCCTGGAACCTGCAGCCCACCCTCCGTAGACTTGCGTGCCGCGCCCTAGTTTTGTCTAGGGCCAAGTCGATCCAGTTGCCAGTCAACCACCGAACCCCAGCTCACCACCCCTGCACCAAAAGCCAAGGGGACAGGTGAGAAGACAACTGCAAACAATATATGTCCCCAAGACCATGCCATTGGATTCCGAGGCACTAAATGCAGAAAGACGAATTGAGGAGAATGGGTCGCGACATGGCAGGTGAGACCTGACATCATTGAAATGAGGATCCTTCGTCCACACAATGAACACCGATATAGCCGGATTAGAAAGGACACAAAAGATCTTTCCACGGAGTCCAAGTTGCCCTTTCTACCACCACTGACAACGGGCCAATGCGCTCCACCTTGCCCCAGTTTCTCTGCGAACACAAGAGTTCTCCATCTTCGACACGACTTGGAAGGCATTAGACTACCTACGTACCTGGTATCTAACTCACGTTGGACTGAGTCAGCCAATGTCTTGAACTGAGGCAGTACTATATATGTACAAGAGACCGTGACCTGAACGACGTGTCGTATCTTGCCACCACTCACCACCCACCACCCGCTACTAGCTGCCACCACTACTACCCACCACTCCCGCCTCCGGGTTCCAGGCAGGGCAGGCGCCTTGAGGCTCTAATCTATCCCCTGGCTGGTTCCTCCCACGCACCCCCGCCCGACTCCCATCATCGTATCCGCCTGTAGACGAACAATGTCCTAGCAGGTAGCTTAGATTGGCTACGAACCGACGTAGAGTCAGATGAGATGAGATTCCAGCCCATGCCATTCTCGCGCTTTGCATCCCTACATCGCACGACAGCCGCCGAGCTCGCCCTCTCTTTTTTTCGACCAGTCCCTGTCCATGACAATCATCGTCGTCTCGCGATTCTGGCGACTGTGCTACTGACTCTAGATCAAAACCTGTACTCGACGACTCCCCACCGCAACCCACGCGCCACTAATTTGTCCGAACCCGGCCATTTGCGAACACTGCTTCCAGCCGCTAAGCCTTGCACTACCCCAGCTTCGGGACGAACCCTGAGATTTCTGCATCCTGCGTCCTCGCATTGGATTCAACAAGACCACCATCCTGCCTGACGCTGTGAGCAATCGAAAGCTAGCGGGTCCCCGGCCGACCCATAAGAACAGCCCCTTTACTACGTGCGTATCCGGACCTGCCGTGCGCGAGCGCGGAGATGCCTCGAGCACACAATTGGGACGCGGCCTAATCTGCATAAGGTCTCTCGTCCCGATCCTTTGCGTTTAACGCCGTCTTCCGCATCTGGCTGGTGGGCGACGAGGAAATTGCAGGCCCCCAGGCGGCCGATCAGGTGTAACAAGCAAGCTCCAAGGCTGCGACTCCCAGGCTGCGACTCCAAGGCTGCGACTCCAACAAGGCTCATACTCTAGGTATAATAGTTACGATGTACGAGGGAGTCAAGGCTGTGAACCTTGGAGGTTGCGATCGCGCGACACCGCCGCGACCACTGTCCTTCTCCGTCGAGAGGTAGGAACGGCACAACGCTTGAGTAAGGGGTCCCTGGGCATGCAGGCATCCATTTCTGTGGCGCCGGCTAGGATCAGCGCTGACCCCAATTCGATGACAGGCAACGGTTCCACCACCAGGCACCAAGAACCCAAGCCAAGAACACCCGCCAGGATCAGACTTCAGTGAGCGCTTCGTACTATGTAGAGTGTAGTGTCTACTCGGTACCTACTACCTGGGTAGTCTATGTGCCTCTACTCTGTGCCTACCTTAGCTCCCAGAGCGGGCAGCCACACCTTCAAGGTTGTGCTCCCCCTTGCTCGCACATGGTCGCCATTTGGGCACCTTCACCCGTCTTCCGAATGTGGCCAGGGTGATTTACAGTAGAAGTTCGTCACCCACTAATTACATAGAGGACTACTAGCATGGCGGTCGATGACGGTCAGTCTCTTCCAACTGGTTATCTTAGCACCTTAGGTGTGCCGTACGGACTACGGAGTAACTTGGGCCATGGCAGATATCCCTCCTCCTGGCGGGCCATTTCCAATTACCCCCGTCAACACCCCCCCCCGGGCTCGGCGTCTGGATCTTCGCCGAGGAGACAACGCTGGCGTCGCAGCTCCAGCCACTGGCTGCGCTGGGGTGCCGATTTTTTCGGAATCGGCTCCCCTGACCGCGCCAGGCCCGACTAAAAACCTCGTCGCCGCGGCCTGTGGGGGAGTATATCTTGCAGCGCCGCGCTGTCTTGACCTCTCAACATCGCTTTCACAGACGCCCCATCCTAGCTAGTCAAGCCCTGGCCGCCTCTCTCTGACCACTTGCCAGCCCAGTCTCAGCTACAGCGCACGCGCACTCCAACACTAGAGGGTGTCTTGCGTCCCGACTCGATCCTTGCCAGCCCAGCCTCTGTCTCCGTGTCCTAGTAGGTATGCATTCCATGTCCTGCTGCGAACCCTCCTGCATCCCATCCTCGAGCCTCGAAGCAAACCACCAGGCTTGCACGAACTGACCAGGAAGCCCAGGTGCAACCGCGACCAAGCTGCATCCTCCTTGGTCTCCCCACAACCTTCTTTGCGCTCCGCGACAGGGCTCCTGCCATCTCTGATCCTGATCCTGGGACGGCTGCGACTCCAACCGCACTTCCAAGACGAGTTTTGCACAACGGCCCGAGCCTTCGGAATCAGCACGTGGAGGGACGTTACCAGCTACACCTCAAACTGTACGCTTCCTGCAGGCTAGAGACGAGCAGCCACTGGACCTTGAAACTCAACCTCAACCACCAAACCACCTGGATCTGAATACACAGGTACGTCTTAATTGCGCTTCCTTTTTTAACATTTCATCGCACTTGTTCCTCCTACCTGCCAACATATCCACTATCCACTCTTGTCTTGTCCCCTCCGTCTCATCCCCTCCGTCTCATCCCCTCCGTCCCATCCCCTCCCCCCACCACGTCTCTCCGAGACGCGTTTGCAAAATGGCGTTCACGTCCCGCGACAACATCGTGTTCGTGTTTCAATATTGGGCCGACATTTGCGCGCTCTAATTTTGGACCCGCATCTGATTGCTACGTATCATTCACTGGGCCCCTTATTAATGGGGGCATGTTGAGTGATTGCTCTTTGCCCGTTTTCCCGTTTGTGGGATGCGATTTCGCGAGCCCGGCGCATTGCAACAACTCATCACATCCATGGAACTAACTCTTTCGACTTGTCTTCTTCTCTAGGATCAATCGACCTGCATCCGTGTTTCAGACTCGATCCCGCCACGCCCGGTTTAGTCTGATGGTTTGGATTGCCCTTGCGTTCAACCAACAGCTTTAACTACGCACGCTAAGAAATTCATTCGGGTAAGTCGCTTGCGTCAAGTACTCGATCCTTCCCTGTCGGCTCAGGCGCGAAACCTGAAAGCTGCGCCTTGCAACGAGCCCGGTTGGCGGGAATTTGCTGGAGCTTTGGGGCACACGGCTGATAGAGGATCTGAAATCACGCCACCTGCTCACACTTACAGCGAACATCCTGGTAGAGCAGCACCGTTGATTTGGCTCTCCAGGACCGAGCTTTTTAGTTGGACCAACAGTTGCTAACACCCGTGGTATAGGAGAACCGTTGGTCAATATCGTCATTACACTTCGCACACAGTTCCCCATGACGGTCAACATGTCAGCGCACCGACAGGTCCCTGGCCATCACTTCAAGGAAGAGCCTGGGGTGAACATGGTAAGTCGTTACTTTATTTCATTGCTGTCTACTCCACGTTGTGGTCGTTATTGCGCATGGGGGTTTTCTTTCCGACTGGGTTCTAAGGGCCGACGGATTACACAAGCTCTATTCTTGTCATCGCGACATCCAAAATGGAGTGTTACAAGGAATTCGTCAGGGCACCATGCCAGATTCAGCCTCAAGTGAAGGCAGTTGACTGGCTTCCATGGCGAGAAGGCGCCGGGAATACCAGGATCCCGAAGACTATCCCGTAAAAAATGCCTGTCGCAAGCTTGACCTGGTATGGATTCGAGAGTGGGCTGAGCAGGGTACCTCCCGTTTCACCAATGCCCGGGGCGCCCGCATGGGACAAGGAAGGGGACAGAGAAGCAGGGGAGGCCGGGAGGGTGGACCAACTCGAACGTGGTACCTACGTCCCACGACTACGCCGACTCCGATGATGGGGAGCAGCTGAGGCGGGACGTTGCAGTGCATCCGCATCCGCACCAGCTTCACGGCCACGAGAGTCACGTCGTTGGAAGGCCCAGTGGCCTGGCTCCTGCATGCAGTGAATGCACTAGCCACATTGTACGAAATCACGTCGTATGCTTCTCAAGCACGAATGAGCGCGGAACCGGCCCAATCTTGCTGAGTGGCAGAACCGAGGCGCACGCTGAGCAGACACGAACACGGGATTGGGGGAGGGGGTCGGGGACCACCAAATCCAAAACAGCCGGCTGCGAGGCTGGAGTCCCAAGTCACCAACACACCCGAACAAGCAAATCTCGTCAACGGGACGCCGCGGCTGTTGGCAGCAGGAGCCGGCGACGTTAAAATGAGTGAAGACTACGCCGCCCCCGAGAAGGACGCCTAACTCAGCTGAGGAACGCTTCTTGGAAGCGACGTGCGGCCGATGGCTACCAGCATCGCAACGGACGGTGGAGCTCGGCAAGCGTCGTGCGCGCTCTATCCATAGCGGGGAGCCTGGCCGGCGTTGTTTCCCCAGTGGGGCGGTCGAACATTCTCCCAATGGCGGGATGGTTTGGAGGCCACCGGGTCCCCTATGATTCGGATCTTAGGGGGGCGTGGCACTGGGGAAACGGTTCGAGGCATGAAAGCGCGATGAGGATGCGACAAATGCATGCCCTGCGCCCTGAACAGCATGACGATGATGAGGACAAAGACGAGCCATGGGAGCTACGAGCCACGAGCCAAACCTTGCGACCATATGCGATGCAAGTTTGCGTCGTTTCCTGCCAACCGGGCCATGCCGTGCCGTGCCACACCTGGCAATTGGAGACGGACGGCAGAGGACAGGACGCGGAGACGCGCGGGCGGGTCTCGAGTGAGAGTTTGGCATAGCCGCGAGGTCGGGGGTTCATTTGGAGCAGCCGGCCGCGCGGGCAGGTAACGTGTATTCGAACTGCGTGCCCGTCTCGCATGTACGAGATACTCGTTGCTGTACGCTTCCTGCGTGTGTGCTTCCCGGCTGGCTTGGCTCCATTCTGCCTCCCGGCCGTTGCGTTGCGTTGCGCGTCAGTTGGAGAGTCCGAGTGTGTGGTCGGTCCATTTTGGACCACTTCTCGGGGAGTGGGCCAGCGGTTGAAGGCAGCGTGAGCTACAGGGAACAAGGAGGCATGGCGCTATGGGTCTGCGGGACCATGGGCCCATGTCTACGAAGTACCTCAGCTATCCACACCGCCTGTGGCCAAAATAGGAGCGGAGTGAAAAGCCAATCCCGGCGCAACCCTGGCCAGTTGGTTAGCCCCGGCCGTGGAGTGCCCCATTGGGCAGCTGCTCCTTGCCCGGGCGTGCTGGTGAGGCGGCCATTGGCCACTCAATCAAACCCAGCCGACCCCTGTCACGTTTCTTCCATGCGTTGTCCTCCCCGGTCCTCTTCGAGCGAGGACAATGGTGGTGGTGGTTTACCGGTACCTACGAACGGTTGTCGAGTGTCGTCCGTCCGTGGGTCTTTTCCCATCAATCCCTCACCCGTCATCAATCCCTACCCATGCACCCATGCACCCATCCATCCCCCTTACCCTCATATCCCTACACCTCAGCCGCTACCCCAACGCCCCGTCCATACCCGCCACATTCTCTACGCCCCCTTCGTCCCGATAGTTGTGTGCGTCTTGTGTTGTGTTGTCTTGAGATACCCACTCGTCGGTTTCTCTCTGAGGAGGCGCGGGTTCTCCAAGTCACTCACCACGCCCACACCCCTCGCGCACCCCTCCTTCACGCACTCCTCATACCCACGCCCACACCCTCTGGCTTGGCGTGGCCTGCGAGTTGCAGGAGAGACGACGGAGCACCAGCAAGTGGAAAAGCTTCGGGCAAGTTGTCGACTCTTCGACATTTCACCGTTGCCCACCGCTTTGCTGCGCTCTCATCCCAAAAGTAATTCATGCTCCCGAGGTCCTCGTGACAAGGGTCTGTACACGCTGGCCGGTGTCTCCTCCATATCAGAACCATTTCTCCCATCCGTCAGACCCCTTCCCTCCTCTAATACCCCCGGACGGACTTTGACTACTACCTCCTACCTACCTACCTGCCAAAACCTAGCCTCCTGATCCGTCCTGGTCTGACCTCGCATCCCATCGTCCATTTGCCCATTTTCCATACCCACTTCAGATCATACCTTGCCTCGCCATCCCCATAATCTTGGTTCAAATACTCGCTCCCCTGCTCCCCTTCGTCTGCCCCCCCGTCGCCCGTCTGGCACACCCATCCTCCGATCGATCTCGCCCTCGTTCCGCTCCAAGGCCTGTCTGTCTTCGTTGTCCTGTTCCTCCTGGTCCTAGGTCCCAGGCACACAAGCTTCTGTCAACGTCAAGAGTCAACCGTCGAGATCAAGAGGAAAGGAACAGCTCAGTCGGCTGGCTACCTCCTCACCTTCCGCTCGTTTCTCTAAGTTCAAATCTTGAACCAACCGGCTAAGCGGTATTGACACCCCCCCCCGTTGCGTCTTTTCTATTTCCCCCCGTCATTTTCGCTGGTAGTCCGCGAGAACCAGGTTGCTTTATCATCATTGCCGCTCCGAGCCTAGCCCGCCTCACCCGTGCAATCCCAGTCTTCACCAGGGGATGTCCACTTAACCTCCCCAGACCCGACACCGTCAAGTCAAGGGGAAAATAAAACACCAACGCGTCCGACTTCATGCTATCTTCTTTTCATCGCCCATAGCAGCTTATTTTCATATCCATGGTGTACTAATGGGTCTTCTCTCTATGCAGCATCATCCGCAGCACCAGCAACAGGGTCCGCCGCCTTCGCAACACCTGCAGCACTCGCGACCCCCGAGTATCGTTCACCAGCAGCATCAGCAACAGGCTCACCCGCCGCCCCAACAGCACCAAGGCGCGTACTCGTCACAACACTCGCTACCCCAAGGATACCCAACCGGCGGCCAGGCTACCAGCAACCAAGACAGCCTCAACTACTACAACCATCCGAGCCCCTACAGTACTCCCGGTGCCACCAGCGGATACACGTCCGCAGGTACGTCGTCCTTCTCACCCGCCGCCGCCTCCCGGGGCTGCTTCTCGCGTCGCGATTCTCGAATGCTGACCAGACTCGTCACACAGACACCTCCGAAATGATGGCCGCAGCCCAAATGCCGAGACCCCCTTACCCCCCGATGTCCTACCATACGCCTCAGTCCAACTCTCCAGCATCCGTCGCCTCACCTTCTCAACATGACCAACACAGGAGCATCTACGGCCAGCCGCCGTCGCAGCATCTACAGCAGTCGATGTACTACCCCCAGAGCCAGTACCAGCCCATGCCCCCCCAGCAAAACGCGTCTCCCTACGCCCAGCATGCGCCGCACCCACAACAGTCCATGACGTCCCAGCCCAACATGATGATGTCGCAGACGGCGCCTCAGAACCAGATGACGCAGCACGCGGCACAGCATGCGGCCCAGCAGCACGCCCACGCTGGCATGACGGGCAGCCCCCGACCCAAGATCGAACCCCAGGTTCCTCTTCAGCTCCAAAAGCCGCAGTCCTCGCCCATGCCCCAGGCTCACCACCCTCAGAACGGCGCACAACTCCAGAGCCCCGGAAACTCGGCCCCTGGCGTCAACCCCAACGCGGCCCCTGGACCCATCCCCGCGACGACCCCTCTTGTGGTCCGACAGGACGGCAACGGTGTGCAGTGGATCGCTTTCGAGTACTCTCGGGACCGGGTCAAGATGGAGTACACTATCCGATGCGACGTCGAGTCGGTGAACACTGATGAGCTCTCCCCCGAGTTCAAGCAGGAGAACTGCGTCTACCCTCGAGCATGCTGCCCCAAGGAGCAGTACCGTGGCAACCGTTTGATGTACGAGACCGACTGCAACAGAGTCGGATGGGCGCTCGCGCAGCTCAACATTCCTCTCCGAGGCAAGCGAGGACTGATCCAGCGAGCCGTGGACAGCTGGCGCAACAGCAACCAGGACCCTCGACTTCGAAGCCGACGAGTGCGCCGGATGGCCAAGATGAACAACCGAAAGCAGGTTCAGGCATCGCCGCACCCCGGAGCTGCTCACATGCCCGGCCCCGGTGGGCCGTCAGGGATGCCCGGCGCTCCAGGCCCTATGGGACCTGGCCCGGCCATGGGCAAACCAGGCCTCGGCAACATGGGGCAACCGATGCACCACCACCACGCCGGAGCGCACCCCGACGGCACCGGTCAGGGTGGAGACGAAGTTGGTATGTTCCACCAGATGTGATTTAAGAGCTCTCGCATCTGCGTTTGCATGAACTTGCTTTTGCCTCCCGCACCTCAACACATTCCCCTCCCTACCAACCACCAACCATCCTTACCACCACAAACTGCTTTGTCCGACCAATGTTGTGTTGATTAATTGATACCAAAACTTCCCTTCCATTGTCTTCCAAAATCTTTCCCTTACATACGCCTGTACCGTGGTCCTGCTTTGTCTTTTGTTGTTATTTTGCGCCTTACGCTTGGGAATGGGTTTGTCACCATGTTTTTTCTTTTTCGCTGTTAAATAGCACGGGCCGAAATCACTTACTGCACCGCCATCTATACAGCATGCCGCAGTGGCACGAGGGGTCACCGGGAACTCTTTTTTTGTTGGCACAGTCCTGTACATTACCATAAAGTCGCACACAGTTGCTGCTGCTGCCAGTTGTTTGCTTTGCTGCTGGGTTTGCGCGACTCCTAGACGAGTTCAATTTGCCTTCTGGCTCATTAAGTTGCATTGCCGTTGGCTTTCAGTCTGGTTTCAGACGGCACATATTTGGAGCTCAAAAGCCCCCTTGTTTGCTTTACTGCTTTACTTGTTACTCTGGGAGTCTTAGCTCCCCCGCCTGAGTTTGATCATGTTTGCATTTGCTGCTGGTTTCTGACCACATTCTCATCTCGCCTCACCTCGCCTCTCATAACACATACCACCCCTCAACAACACCCAGTAAACCTTCAGAAGAGAGATGAGCTGACAAGGTGGCATTTAGTCGATGGCGATTCTTATGAGCACCATCACCATCAGCCTCCTGTCGCTCAAACTTCCTCTGGCGCGAGTGAAGATGTGAGGCCGGCTCATGTGTTCGCTGGATACAACAATCAACCCTATCCTCAAGGTGGACAAATGTCTCACATGGCCCCCCACGCCGGCGGCGCCATTCCTGCCAAGCGCCCCAGCCGGGCTGAGACTGATGGACCCAGCGATCTTTTCCCTGACATCCCCGAAGCAAAGAAGCGCAAGTTCATCCTTGTTGAAGACAACGTCCGCGGCTCTCGCCTCCGTGTGCGAGTCACGCTTGAGGGCGTTGACACCAACGAGATCCCAGACAGCTTCCGTAAGGGAGCAAGCGTGTACCCTCGTAGCTACTTCCCACGTGAGATGCAGAGCCCTCCCCCAAGTGCCACTGGATCACGCTTCTTTGGCGATGACGACGATGGTATCGAGGAGACCGAGGGACGAGATGCTAGCCGCCGCGGTGGTAACCGAAATGGCAAGGCGATGGCCATGGTCAAAGTCCCCATGGGCGAATCCCAGGGCGAAATCGCCATTCCTCGCATGAACAAGGCTATCCGTGGCAAGGAGGTGCGACTGAACGATCTCGGATATCGCATGGCTTGGCTCCAGAGTCGAGTCTTTGCTGGCAGAACTGTGTTCCTCCAACGTGCCTGTGAGTCGCTGACCGTGCAACATAACATACTGGGTGTGTCACTGACCAAAAACGTAGTGGACTGCTACCGCAACAAGACACGAGCCGCCATTGAGAGCATCATGCAGGATGTCAAGACTGTTGCACCACACTTCGAAACTAGAGTCGGAAAGCGACGCTGGAGCGAGAGAATGCGCCGTGGAGACAAGGACGACGAGTGATATCACCATCTCCCTCTAGGCTTGATCTGATAATCTCGGCCCTTCTCTTGGCTCATCTTCGGTTTTCTTTGTGGGTACCGGGGACAGCAATCATTGCACTTGTCTGATTATTCATCTTGAGTTTACGATACCATTCTGCGACGGCGATGAGGGAAACGCCCGCCCTCTTCTCTCCCTGTGCAGTTTATGCACTGGGGAGGGTTTATAACTTCACTTTTTCATGGAATTTGTTTCCCTGGCAGTCTTAAAATGCACATTGCGTTTTTTCCCTTCGCGTCTCGCGGCGGGTTTTTATCCGCTTTGCTTTTTGGGGCCATTATTGCTTTATCATATGGTTTGTGTATATTGAAAATTGGAAGACGCTAGATGTATACAGGGAGGAAGAGTAAGCCCTCGGCCAATGAAGTTGAGGTCCGAGGGGGGTCTGCTAAATGGGGGTGAGCCCTTGGGCATAGCTTGTCTGCTGTGTTGGTTCTCCTGATGTAAATGGGACTACTTAAACAACGTTGCGCCGGGGTAACGGACGCCTGGGATTGGGCATTTACATACGGGCTGGGAATGAGTGGAAAGGGTGTTGGAAGATGATGATAATGTGAAATTGGCTTGTAATCACTGGCTAGGCAGTGTCCCATTTGAATGGTATTTGAGTTGGCAGTGCTGGGTTGGTCCGGTTGCTGGTAGACAAAGTTGCACTTTCTCTGCCATATATAATTTTGGCATTGAACCCTCCGCCTCAGTTGTCTGTTCTTGCCCCTCAAGGTTGTTATCATCTTCTTTTCCCGATGTCGTTCTAATGTATAATGATCTTGAAATTTCTGTAGGTGGATGGTGGCACACTACCCATAATACGTATTACGTGGGTCGAGTCTCAACTGTGTCCATGGACAGGTCCATCATTAGAGTGGCAAGCCACCCGACGAGATGACGGGCGTGAAGCTGGGTGTCGTTGGGAGGCAACCCGAACGCTTGAACGAGGTCCAATTCGGGCCTGGCGACGAACGGGTTCTGTAGCGACTCGTGCAAGAGATACTCACAGAGGACCCTGATGACTGCTTCATGTTGGATGTTTCCTATGGGGTCAGACAATGCAGTGAAATAACTTACGGACTTGGAATCGTCTAGGTGATGCTGGATTTGCGTGCTATCGAGGCGTGGCTCGAGTATATATTCCATATGTACCTGGCTGGATGGGGATTGTCTAGATTACTTAGCTTCGTCGGTAGATCTGGGAAGAGAGCTTAAATAACTCTGAGCACTTCTGTTTCCTTCTCAGACAGGAGAGCTGATATCTCATCCAAAGTGTATGCGCAGTGTTGAGAGCCATGCATCGAAGATCCTGTCTAGCGGTGGTGTCTGGCTGGACAACGAGACGAGCTGCGAGAGGGTGGTGTTTGTCAAGAGAAGAAAGAAGATGGGTTCAAAGCTCTAAGACAAACTGGCTCAAGACGAGTACCGCATGGTGCTCAATCACAAACTTGATTCCGTCGTTTTAGTCTGGACCGCAGTAGTTATTGGAACAGCTGTGGGTGTGGCATCGCATCGCCTGTCTGTTTAGGCCTTGGGTGCAGTCAAGTCCTGTAACGGAGACTGGTTGAAAGTGAGGCTGTTTGGATATTACACCCTCGATACAGCACTCTACCGTCTCCTCGTAGTACATTATGGCCGAAGATGCTCGTTTGAGGGTTGATGTGCACACATAATCAACCTTACGTCTAGATGGCTACGGTGCAATACCGGGGAGAACAAGTCTGCACCGTAGCCATCTGGACGTAAGGTTGTTCATGTGTGAAATACAAATAGTACTTATGGCAAGGTTGACGCGAGACATCCAACTCAGGACACCCCTCTAATCTAGACTTCCAAACCCCCAAAAACAACTCTTACATGGCGCGGCGGTCTATGTAGAAGTTCACGGACTATGGACATTTATATGGATTGACTGACTGGCCATGGGTGTTCTAGCCGAGGCCCTAGAAGAGGCGTGTTCTTTTCCACCTATCATTTCAAGTAAAAAGCAGACTACAAATTCTTGACCTTTAGAATGTACCATGACTGAAATCTGACGCGCCAACCGTTGCGCCAGCGCCCATTGATTGGAAAATAGGAAATTGTAATTACCTATGAGCTGGTCCTATGCACCGAGTTACAGCATTGCTTGGAGATGTGTGCTGATTGAAGACCAAGCGTTGGACGGTATTAGTTCTCTCGCAAGTATTTGCCAACTTCCATCACTGCTGGAAAGACTTTACTAATCTAACAAGAAACCCGCTTACGTAAGTACCTAACTTGTGTATTGCGCAATTCACCACCAACAGCTTCTAAGCCGCGCTTCCGACAACCAGTAAAGTAATTCCTTCCAAAGGCAAAGTCTCTATAATACCTAGAATGTATCCTGGGCACTGAGATAAATCCTCTTATTTAGTGGGAGTACAGAAGAGGGAAAAGGAGATTTCATTCAGAACACTCTAGAGACAGCAAAGTCGAAAACCCATTAAACGCATGGAAGAGTAAATAAACCGAGTGGGAGTTGCATTGATGCGCAGTCTCCCCTGCTCACAACCTCCCTCCCTCCCTTGGAAGGACCGAGCAAACTTGACCAATAATGACCTTTGGAAACGTGCTGCTTGCTTGAAGTGACCCTTATTTAGGGGTATGAATCAACCGACCCCGCGACCCCAGACTTGCAAGGTCAGCCCTAGGCCATCAGATGAGCCAGTCATAAATCAGACAATAGAAACTCAACATGTCTGTGTGGGACACGGTCCGTACCGCAGTCAGAAGGAAAGCTTTTCCGCCCAGCAACCAGGCGTCAGCCGGGGCCAAGCCGGGCGCGATGGGGGCATCCAGGATGGAACATGGGGGAGGAGATGGCGCCCGGTCCACTGCAACGGCACCCCTGGCAGCCGATGTTCTTCTATTCGTACGAAGTCTTCGTCCAGTGGAGGTCTCACTCAGCTCTGCTGCACATGCCTGGCTCACAAGGCACCCCCCCGGTCTGCTGGTGTTTCTTCGATGCTGAGCTGAAAAACAGCGAGACACCACCCCGCATAACTAAGGTATTTCTAGGCTTCCAGCCCGTCCATGAGGCTCGTCTCGAGGCGTCGGTGGCGGCATTGGCTCCGTCTCGGAGCGGTCTAGTCAATCTTTCCCTTGCAGGCCTGGAGGCTGGCGCTGCCCAACGGCCTCTGCCGGGCGACAGCCACACTCCTCTTGGTCCCCTCTCTTCCTCTCCTCTACATATCCGCGATACTTGGTACTAGGAGCACAGCAACTCGTGGCGACCAAAGCTGGAAAACACCATTGACGGCGACGGCGACGGCGACGACGACGACGGACGACCACTGCGACCACTGCGACGGCAACTGGCTGGCTCTGGCTTCTCCCGCTTGCCTCTCCGCCCGCCCGCAACCATGGCGCACAACCCTTTCAACCCCTTCAACCCCTTCGCCGGGGCCAATCATCCGCCGCCCCTGTTCGCCGAACTCGAAGCCCCCGATGGAAACCCCGTCTTCGAGATGCCCGCCGAGCCCGTCGCTCCCCAGAAGGAGGCGCCCCGGCCCGCGACCCAGCAGAGCCCTACCCAGCCCGCCGACGGCGCCGGCAACGCCAACCCGTGGCCGTTCTACCTAGAGGATCCGGGCTCCGGCTCGGCCAAGTCCGCGCAGGATGCCACTGCCTCCCGGAGCGAGGACAGGACCGAGGCGCCGACTCCTTCACAGCCCGCGCACCCCTGGCCTTATCACGGCCCGGGAGCCCAGGGACAGCATGTTGCCACGGAGCAGCAGCCAGCCGTGGAAAGCAAAACCACATATCACAGCGAGGGCCAGGGACCGATGGAGCAAAGGTACCGGGAACAGAACTATGCGCCGCCTCAGGTCCCTCACGGCACACGCCCGCCCGCCTCGGTGCCGTCCAGCCCGGATCCGGGAAACCAGCACTTCGTGCCCTATCCCGCACCGCTCAACCTTGCCCATCGCCCGGCCAAGCCGGCCTCGCCCCCTGCGTTCAAGCCATATGCCCCTCCGGTGACCTACGATGCCCCGGCGCCGGCACCTGGCGTGGGCCGGACACAGTCGCAGTCGACAACGCACTCGGCGACCAACTCCATCTCGTACCAGCCGTACCGGCCGCACTCGCCGGGTTCGACGGCCGCGGCTGGTGCTGCTTCGAGCCCTGCCGCGGTGCCTCAACCGTATTCCGTGGGCCCGGCACGGCAGTCCTTCCATACATCGCCCCCCGCGAACCCTCCGGCTGTCGATGCGAACACGGCTGCTCGACTGCCCACGGCTCCTCCCATGTCCCCTCCTACCGCCGTTTCCGCAACGACAGCCGGCGCTCTTCCCGGCGCTGCTCCTCCGGTCTCTGGCACTCCTACAACAGCTCCCACCTCACCTGCTCCGCCGGTTCAGAATGTCGTCTTCCCCTTGAACTCAAGCCAGCAGCCCATGCAACCTTCTTCCGGACACCCTCACCCAAGCCCCTCGTCGGCCACATCGCCTCCTTTCTCGACGCCTGTATCGCACCCGGCCACTCCAGCTTCAAGCGCGGGAGTTCTGTTTCCTCAACCCCAATATGCCTCTCCTGTCCCAACCCAGCAATACGCAACGGCTTACACTTCTCCGCCCCCCGTCACATCTCCGATGTCTGCGCCGCCGATCCATTCCCCCTTTATACCGGGTTCGGCGGCCGGCGCTCCGGCGTATCACTCGGCCCAGCCAGTGTATCCTCCGACCGGAAACCCGGACTACAACATCCCCCAACCAAACTATGCGCCGACATCTGCCCCCGCGTCGCCGATGCCTCACCACCACACAGGGCCGGCGGCTCTTCAACAGCAGGCGCCACCATCGCAAGCTCGACCCATGACGATGGGGCCGCAAGCTGCGTCTGTCGCGCTACCGCAGTCGCCGCCCCCTCCCTACTCGCAGACCATTATCCAAAGGCCAGAATCGCAACCCCCAGCGGCCGGGCATGGATCGCCGTATCAAGCACCTCCTCCACAAGGCTCCGCGCCTCCCCCGGGCCAAGTTCCTTATGGCCAGGCTCCTTCACCAGGCAATGCTCCTCCACAGGGTCAGGCTCCCCCACAAGGCCAAACGTCCCCCCAAGGCCAAGCTCCTGTTCAAGGTCAGGCTTTCCCCCAAGGTCATTACTTTCCCCAGGGCCAGCCTCCTCCACCTAATCAGTCTTACACTCCAAGTCACGCACCTCCTCCCAGCAATTACTTTCCCCAGGGCCAAATTCATCAGCACCAGTACCCGACTCAACCTACATATGCTCCTGCGGGCATGTCTCCTTCTGGTCAAGCCATGGGCCAGAACTCCTACAACCATGCCGTACCCCCTCTACCACCTCGACCCATGAATTTAAATGAACAACCGCCTAGCTGCTACGGGCCCGCGCCTGGTTCCTTTGGTTCGCCTGCTGGCTACAATCCAGCCAACTATCCTCCTCCGCCAAAGACATACTATAACCCTCCCCCACCAGCGCTACCAGCGAGGCCTTCGACGGGGAAACTGTTCACGAGCGCAAACGCCAAGAAGTGGTTCGATAAAACCAACCAGGTTCTCGAGAGTAAACTCGCACCGATCTTGCAAGGCCCCACAGACCCTAGGTATAAGCCTGGGGGGAATCCGCAGCAGCCTCATCCTCAGCAGAACCAACCAGGATCCCACGCTCCGCATATGGCATCTCAGTACCAAGGGGCTCCGGGAATTGTGCCTCAACCGGGTATGGCAGGCTATCAATCAGGCGCGCCAGGGCAGAACCAAGGCCATAATGGGCAGCAGAGGTGGTGAGAGGACCGAGGATGACAGAAGTCACGATTATGTCTCGCCATGCTCTTTGGTTTACGCGGAATCTCAAGCGACTGGTGTGCCACGGAGTCAAGGTACCAACCAACTAAGGGCACTCTTTTTCACATGGTTTACAGAATCATATTGGTTGAATAAGCGAGCGAGCATACAGTGGCGTTCCGAGAGGCATTGAGAGAACGAAGGTACCATGTTCGTAACTGAAACTACTTTGCTTGTATGACTTGCCCTTGAGGTGACTGACTGTCTTATTCTCATGTGACTCGTTGAGGCTCACACGCTATGGACGGGCGTCACATTGTGTTCAGCTCTAAGAGCTTCCGAATGTCAAGGTACCTAGCAAGCGGGTGAAAGAAAACACCGCCGGTCTCCCCACACAATCTTGGTGCAAGCACCGGCGGTGTTTTCTTTCACCCGCTTGCCTAGGCCCTTTGCCGTCTCCGAAATCCCCTGACTACTAGTAGGGAGGCACTTCATAAAAACAGCTCTAAACAAAGCTGTGAGCCCTGCCAGCCCTCGCTTATTTTCGGGAGGGAATTATGCTTTCCTTGTGTCCGTAACCGAAGACTAAGAGGCGCCCTCTGAAAACCGCTCGGTGGCCGCGGCTGTGGCTGAAACATGTGGCTAAAGGCTGACAGCTTGAGTTGCCGAGTCTGGCCACTAATTATCTAACTAGGTTCCCTCTGTCAATCCAGTGGAGTGGCCGAGCTGAACCAGCAGCCTGCAGGTCGGATGGATGCATCTGCCAAAGATCTGGCGGTTCAGTACCTAAGCTTGGGGCTGTATGTACGAGCAGAGGCAAGGCCCGCATCAAGACAAGACAAGAGGTACATTGTACTTTGTGTGTTACTGCGCGTAAGCTGTACGAGGGAGGAGAGAACGGGACGGGGGTGATGAGATGCCGATTGCCGCGGTGCTATTTTAGGATCACGGCTAAAATCAATGAGCGTGGGCGCCAAGCTTTGCCGGTCGTCTCATTCGCTGGTCTGGGAGATCGGCGTTAGATAGGCGGTCTGAATTGAGAAGGCTCGCAAGTATTTCGTAGACTCAAGCAAGCTTGCTTTTAGGACGACCTACGCAATCCCTGTTTTTAGTGAGTGATTGGGCGGAGAGACTTGTCCGGTTCTCCTTGGAGGTGCGTCGTTCATCTCGACTACGGAGTAGGTATTCAGACAAATATCAGATCTCTTATTAATCAGGCGGGAAGTCGGGATGTGGGACGGGTCATAGGATGCTACATATTACTGCAATAACAATAGACATATTCCATGTAAGTTAATCTGGCTATGACTATGACATTACAGTATAGATTACAGCCGCTTGTCAGTCCGTCTCGGTCTGCACCGTGTCGATCTCCTGCTTGCATGGATGGCCCGAGCGGGTGTGTCAGGACAGGCAAGCTGCCGCATTTATGCCTCCAGCTGACGGCCGCCCGCGGTGAAGGAATCATGGATGTGAAAGTGGGCATGTCCGAAATCAGGAGACAGGGAATTCCAATTGCAACCAACTCGCCTGTGCATTGTGTTCTCAGACAAAGGGCATTCCTGTACGTTGCGATGATTGGCAGTGGACATTCTAGAGGGGTGTTGAGATGCTAATACGAAGCCCACTTTGCCGCCCGAGGTACGCCCTTCGTTCGCATGTATTAACCGCAGATCGCTCGAGGGAGACGGCAAGCAAAAAAGGAATTTGCAAACGCGGATGTCTCTGACTCGCGTTCCCCTGCCCGTGATTCGACTTGCTGCCTGGAAGCCCGGGCTGAGAAGAGGCAGAACGAGGCGCCGGTTACGCTCTTTTGGGCGTCAAGCTCGACAATATTTTGGTGATTTCCATGCACGTACTCGTACAGACTGCTGTGCCAAGGCTCGAGTCCATCATTGGAACATCGCCTGACCCGAGGTCTGACCCGAAGCGCGATTAGATGCCATTTCCCGCAAGGGCGTGTCGGTCAGTCGGCAGAGGCGAAAAAGGAGCGGGCGTCTGAGCATCCGACGGCGCCGACGCTCTGAACCACTCCAGTCCGGTGCGCCAATATTCCGACAAAGGGGTGCGCGGAGAACCAATGTTGAATGAAAGTGAAGGGATCCGCCTATTGTTTGTTGGGTTCAACTCGGTAGTCGGATTTACCGTTTTTGGCGGTACTCTTGGTTCAGGTGGTTCTGGTGGGCGATGGGCGGTGGGCGGTGGGCTACAGACCCCAGGGCACCTCGTTGTAAGCCCCGGAGGGATCCAGCCCGTAATTGGGAGACTTTCCATTCATTGTCTCAGCCTCAGTTTCTCTGTCGAGGGAATCAGGAGACTGGGTGGGTGAGGGAGGCAGTGAACAGGTGGTAGCAGACCACCCACTACAAAGTACAGGAGAGAAGAGAAGAGATACATCGTCAGGTTCCCTCGGGCGAATAGCTGAAGGCCCGGTAGGCAATTCATGCGTGGTGAACTCGACTCGTCACAGCCTGTTGGGTTGTCCTTGGCCCTTGACGACGAATCCAATTGCTTTCCATAAGCAGTCTATGCGTGTCGTCGTCCCTCTTCCCCACTTTTGGGCCGCGGACAAGTGCAGGTGTGCAGTTGATGGGTGGTGTGGGTGACCCTGGAGTGGTGAGGGTGGGATGGATGATGGCACCCATTCACGGGTTCGGGGGAGGGAGGACGATGTTGAAGCTCTGCTCGCTCGTCTATCGCTCGTCTATGTAGTATATCATTCAACGGGCGAGTGTGGTTGGCCGAAATAGCGACCTACATGAGCTTACCTTGCGGCGGGGCCCAACATCCCATGAATGAGTGCTATTCTACTGTACGAATACAGAGGGCGTATATCCGTATAACCTAGGCGAGGCAACCCACCTCAAGGTAACGAGATATGCGGGATAACGGCAGTCCACTTTGCAAGTCCGTCAAAGGGCGCCTCATCAAGGGCGGGCATTGATCGTTGATGACATTTGACGGCCCTTGGTTAGATTGCTTGGATTGCATTGCTTCCATACCGTGGTTCTTGGCCCGCCTCGGCCCCTTGCAACCTGCCCGAGGGCGCCGCTGCCCAGCAGCCCAAAGCGCCCAGCCCAGCCCAGCCCAGCCCAGCCCAGCCCAGCGGGTTCCCCTACTCGCCCGCTGAGTCGCCGAGGCGCTGGGCTGCCGGGCCACTGGGGCGCGCCTGGCACACACCCCGACCCGCCTGGGCTGGCTCGGTCGCTTCCAGGCCGCTCATCCCATCGCTCCTTTCACTCAAATTCCTTCCCCCCTTCGTCTCTCCGTCTTCTCCTCTCCTCTCCTTCCCTTCCCTTCCCTTCCCACTCCCAACCCAACCTTTGACACCCCACAACCTTCCACCTCCCAACATCCCGAACCAAGGACGGATTCATCCTCTCCCGAAAAATCACTCCTCTCCCAAGCAGCTGAGGGTTCTCTCTCCGACGAGCATCAACCGCATCTCACGCTCGTCAATCCAATCGGCGTCGCCTCCCCCGACCGCCTCGAGTTCTCCCCTCACAACACCATCCGCCCACTCGGCCTCGAGTCTCTGCACGCGTCCTTACCGCCTCCACCTACCAGAACTCGTCTTGCAGGTCAGCTCATTCCCGTTTTCCGTTTTCGTCTGTCTTGCAGTCGTTTGTCCTCCCTGTTCATTCTGCCCCTCTTGTCGATGCCGTTTACGCGGTGTTTTTTCCCACTTCCCTTTCGCTTCCAAGGCACTGCCCGTTGAGTCGACCCGGTTTACTACGTCGACTTACGCCGGAGTTTGCCTGGTGGCGCTGCGGCGTTGGCCACCGCCCTTCGGATGTCAGCTTTTCACTGGCGGCCTATTTGCCCATCGCCCTCGACACACCCGTCCTGCATTTCCTCTTCCTTCATCACCACCACCGTTCTTCTCCTGGTGTTACCCCGACTGACCCAAATTAGCCACCATCGGCTCGCAGATTAATCAACCACAAAACCCCACTCAGCTCGTCTCCATCCCTAGTGGACGGGCAATTTGACCGCCAAGATGACTACTATGGTATGTATGCTCAACACCATCCCCATGCCGTGTATTCCCCCCGCATGTTGAAAGCAGCCCTTTCGTTTCGTCAGAGGCAATGGCAGAGAGGATAGTGCACTGCGTGGTCCTTTCGGAGCACGTTCCTGTCGGGCCACTGCTGCCTGACCATGACTCCCTCCACGATGACCACCCAGATGAAGCAAGAATTCGATCATTGTTTTCTGCGTTGGCCCATCAAGAATAACCAGTTAACCCTGCTCCTTAGGATTTGCGCGTTGGTAACAAGTACCGCATCGGAAGGAAAATTGGGTCTGGTTCATTCGGTGACATCTACCTCGGCACCAACATCATATCCGGTGAGGAGATCGCCATCAAACTCGAGTCCGTCAAGGCCAAGCACCCCCAGTTGGAGTATGAGGCCCGTGTCTACAAGTCCCTCGCCGGCGGTGTCGGCATTCCCTTCGTTCGTTGGTTCGGCACCGAGTGCGACTACAACGCCATGGTCCTCGACCTTCTTGGCCCCAGCTTGGAGGATCTCTTCAACTTCTGCAACCGAAAGTTCTCCCTCAAGACCGTCCTGCTTCTAGCCGACCAACTCATCTCCCGCATCGAGTATATCCACGCCAAGTCCTTCATCCATCGTGATATCAAGCCCGACAACTTCCTCATGGGCATCGGCAAGCGGGGTAACCAGGTCAATGTCATCGATTTCGGTCTGGCCAAGAAGTACCGAGACCCCAAGACTCACTTCCACATCCCCTACAGAGAGAACAAGAACCTCACGGGTACTGCCCGTTATGCCTCAATCAACACCCATCTGGGTGTCGAGCAGTCCCGCCGTGATGACATGGAGTCCCTTGGCTACGTCATGCTCTACTTCTGCCGTGGCTCCCTTCCTTGGCAGGGACTCAAGGCTGCTACCAAGAAGCAGAAGTACGACCGTATCATGGAGAAGAAGATGACGACCCCCACTGAAGTCCTCTGCCGTGGCTTCCCCAACGAGTTCGCCATCTACCTCAACTACACTCGCTCGCTCCGCTTCGACGATAAACCTGACTACAGCTACCTCCGCAAGATCTTCCGTGACCTCTTCGTCCGCGAGGGCTTCCAGTACGACTACGTCTTCGACTGGACTGTCTACAAGTACCAGAAGAATGCTCAGGCCATTGCTCAGGCTGCCGGTCAGGCCAACCCCGAGGACGAGGAGAAGGCCCGTGCCTCCCGCACCGCCGCCGCCGCCCAAGGCGCCTCCAAGCCCAATGCCATCCCCAGCTCTCGACGCAAGATGCTCGAGCGCGGAGCTGGCGTCGACACGCCCGATACCAACCGCGCCATCGGCGGAAGCGACAGGATGTGAGTGCCAAGTGAATAACCCAGCCCACTTATCTCCAGTTTCCTTGTAAGGAATCACTTTCCTTCGCACGCGTGTAGTGTCTTTGTGAACCGCTTCCCGAAGGAAATTTTGCTGACTCTTATGGCTGACTCAGTGGACGATAAACAGGCTTCGCTCTGCTTCCAAGGGAGCGGGACATGCCTCCGGCAGCTACCAGCCGCTAAAATGAGTATGGGGGATCCGGACACTCCTCTTTCATGGAACTTTGAACATCGGCGACCGACACCGGCGACACAAACCCAACATCGACATCCGGGCACTACACTTTGAGATACTGGACGACTATGCGTCATTTCCATGACCGCACTCTGGTACATGGATCGCCGTCGACTCGTTGGGGCGCCGTTCGGCCACGCCTCTTTCCTTCGCATTTGCTCTATCTCGTTCTTCGACGTATCTTGGGGGTTTACGACTTAACGCATGGCTCGGGTGACTCTGGATGGTAAGGGAATAGCTTGTTGGGGAGGCTCTTTTGGGGCTTCCCTAGTGCAAGTTCCTTCACCGTACAGGGTCTCACCTGAACGGCATGTCCGGTGCTCCTTCTCGCCCTAGGTGTACCGGACCTGTGGGTTCGTGGTTCGTCATTTGAGGCGGCCTCGCGCTTCCGAATGCCGTAACCAAGGATCACCTGCATTGAAGTCGCTCAGGATATCGAATAAGGGCCAAAACTTGGTGGGACAATCTCCGTCCAAGGCCCGATATTCCGTTGTTGCGGTACAGCTGCGTCCCCATGAACAGGCATTTCTTTCAGTCTTTTTCCTTGTCATTTCTATTCTTACGTACTGTGCTTGATCGAACCCCCTTTCATTTCGAGTTTGAACCTGTTCTCACGCAAAGAGACCAGCTTCTGGGGAGGTTAATGGGGGAGACAAGAATCGGGTGAGGAGCGGAGGAAGTGGTGGTTATCCTCGATACTTCGGCAAATACTCGACGCCGTCGCCCTGTACGAAGGGAGAGCTGCTCAACACCTATCTTGGTATCTGGGAGAACCAACTGGGATCGAGTTTACGGCATTGGTGGAGAGGGGGATGAGAGTCGCAAGAATAGCCAGCCGAACAGTCAAGGTCAAGGCAGGTCTCGGCGTGGCAACCACCTGGGATGATTCGGAGGATGGGTAGCAATGACAGTCCGGCGTGACGCAGGTCACAGCGAGGGGACTGCACGCCAGTGCGCCAGGTTTTTCGGAGGAGCTTCTGGGAGTGAACCATGGGCATGGCAGAACCAAAGGCATAATCTCGACGGCGGGCTTGGTGGGCTGCCAGGCAGACGTCTTTATGCGTTGGGACGTACGGCCAGAGGATGAAGCACACTCACTCCTGTCGCTGACGGATTCATCCATCCCCCATTCATTCTTCCAGTCTTTACACATTAGGTAGTCTTCAAATTGAGTCTGTTATGTTTTCCGGGAATTAGTGGTGTAATGCAATGTGATTTCTTGAGTGATTTCTTTGCATTTGCATTTCTGCGTGCAACTGTACTCGTAGCACAGCCTTGCTGGACGCCTTGCCAGCTATGTTAGGCAGATGAGGGGAGGAATCTGCCTACATAGATGGGTCATTCTAGGTTGATGCAGTGTTAGACTATAGACTTGATAGTTGAACAAGGCAAAGATTGGACAGATGTAACCTAAGGGTGGAGAAGCCGGTGGAGAGACTGTTCCCCCGCTAGACAGAGCTTGAGGCGGAGTTTTTGGAGTTTTGACACTTTGGGTGAGGCACGCGTAGTGAGTGACACGGTAACAGTGGCACAGCCTGAAAAGGCGCGTGAGCAAGACAAGGGCGTCGTGGACGCTTGGAGCGATTGGTGGCGTTAGGTGGGATGCAACCATAGGAGCTCCGCCGGTCCGCCACGAGAGGGGTCTTGGTTTCGAGACTCTCGTCCAGTCTGTAAGTTGGTGAGTCGTGGCGGCGATGGACTGAGGCTGTACCCCTCCTTTTGAGAGGGAAGGGGGGTCTGCAGGCTGCAAATGTCTGCTGGGTTGCCTCTTTTATCTACTGCCTTACTGCCGAGTGCTACGGTGATAGATACTCGCATAAATATATAAGCTGCCCGCCCAAGCGCCGGGAAAAGGGATGTTAGTGTCAGAGTTGAGATGCAGGTGAGCGATCACCCGGAGCCGAGATGCTCCATCCGAACATGACTGACTGCTAACACAGCATTGGCTGAGCTGTACGAAGTACGAAGTATTAGGCCTACAGCACAACACTACCCAGGGCCTCTGGTTGTATTTTCCATGACGCGGTGTATTAGCTGCCCGGAGCTGCTGAGGAGAAGGTCGACTTTTGGTCTCAAGCCGAACGGCAAGTGACCAGGCCGGGATCGGAAAAGGAATGCCCAAGGTAAACTAATTACTGCTTAGACCTCCTAGATCTCCCCCTCCTCCACCACCATCACCACCCACCCACTCAATCTGCACTCCTACACACCCGGACACTATAACAAACACTACTGTACACACGCACGCACGCACGCACGCACGCGCACTCGCATTCGTGATCCACAGGTTTATTCCACACCCACCATCTAGGTAGACTATTATCTAGGTCTACTCGCTCGCAACTCACACGACACGATCCAGCGTGATCGACGGCACCACCCCACATCACGATCCCGCCAAACCATCCCACCAACCGCTACCGCAGCCTCGTGCGCCCTCCCTTCGCCCCCAGCCTCTTCGCTTGCGTACGTCGTCATTCGTACCGCCGCCCCTTCAAATTCGTGTCGGTGTCGCCTGTGAATTGCCACAGGCAGGGCTCCAGCTACACCCCCAAGCTACAGCTTCAGCTACAAATCACCGCTGCAGCAGCAAACACCACCTCCCGCAGCACATGTCAACGGTTCCTCAAACTCCCGATTCATGATGACGTCTTCCGTCCTGGACCTGATGGTCCTCACCTTCAACTGTGAGAAGAACCTCATCAACGTCCCCATATACGCCCACCACCTGCAGACCGCCCTGGCCCAGAATGCCTCGAGCCTGCCCGACATCGTTGTCCTGTAAGCCCGCGTGAATCCCTCCCCGTCCCTCGTGGCGGGGCCAAACGAAACGACGGGACAACTCCGTGGCACCAACTACACCCCATACGCACCCCATGCGGGGTTAGTCACAGATCATAGAGAGAGAGAGAGAAGATATCCCTCGGGAGCACGATGCTGATTCGTGTGCTACATGCAGCTCCCTTCAGGAAGTTGCCCCGCTGAGCTACTCCTTCATCGGCGGCTACTTCTTGAAACCCTACTTGACACGCTTCGAAGAGGCCGTCAACCTTGCCGCTCAGCATCATGGCCACGCCCACCCCGACAACGACGACGCTCCCCAGGGCCCCGATAGCGCCGTTTCCCTGACCCAAACCACACCGCCTGCGAAGCCCTACACCCTCGTACGGGCCAACAATGTCGGATATACTGCCATACTCCTCTTTGCACGCGAACCTTCGAGGTTACGAGATATCCAAGAGGCAGAGGTCGGGTTCGGCGCCGCTGAGATGGGAAACAAGGGCGCAGTCGGCCTGCGTATGCTATATGAGGGCACCAGCGGCGAGTCGACAGAGCTGACCTTCGTTTCGACGCACCTTGCCGCCATGGAGTGGAATCTACCTCGGCGCAATGCCAATTGGGCAGCCATTATGCGCGGCATGACCTTTGGGAACCCCGAGGCTGTCGTCACCGACTTCCGCACCTCGTCCACCCCGTCTACCCCATCTGCCGACGACTCGGATGAGCGATCCCACCTGCTTCACGACGAGTATGACGCCCAGCAATCGCGCCTCCAGGAGCAGCTGCACAACATCTCTGTCTTCAGGCCGTCGTCCCACCTCTTCGTCTCGGGCGACCTCAACTACCGCATCTCCACCACCTCCCCGCCTCCCGCCGCCGTTTTCCCCAGCCTCGACCCAGAGTCGGTCCATTACTACCCCGAGTTCTTCCCCCTGGACCAGCTTACTCGCGAGCGCAAGGCCGGCCGCACCCTGCACGGTCTAGAAGAGCACGAGGTACGCTTCCCGCCCACGTACAAGTACGATGTGCTCCCTCCCAAGGGCGGCGAGGAACTCGAGCTCGACGTACCGTGGAAGTTTGCCTCCCACCGGTATCCCAGCTGGACCGACCGTATCCTATTCCTGGACATCCCCTTCTGGGCGAAAGGCGGCGATGAGGCCCGCGCACCTGCCATGAAGATCCACGCCTACGACTGTCTCCCCGTCCTCCGCACCAGCGACCACCGCCCCGTGTTCCTACGCGTCGATGTCCCCCTCGTCGCCCCTAAGGACCTAGCTCCGCCGGCGGACCTCGCAGGGTTGAACGCTGCAGCCGTAGCCGACCCGCGTGTCCGTCTGCCCGTCGAGATTGACCCGGAAGCCTGGGAGCGCCGCGCCGCCGCCCGTCGCAAGGAGGTCATGGCGGGCTGGAGCATGTTCCTCTGGAGCACAAAGCAAGGCGCTTGGGTCCTCGCCACCATGCTGGCGGTCGGACTAAGTGCGTACTGGCTGTATCGCGGCCTCTAGACCACGGGAGGCTTTCACCCTATCCGACTATGCGTTCACGGCAGATGACTTTATAAGATGTGCGATTTCTTGAAGCTATAGCCTCCTTTTACAGGCGTTTCTTGCACTTTCGCCTTTGCCCCTATTGTTCATGATAGCGACTTTTCTTCCTCTTCCTCTTCCTCCTATGCTCCTCGTTGCTCTTTCCCAATCATATTTTAGAGGGCCAACCGGATTCGGCGAACTGGAGGTGCATGTTACAGTAAAGATGTTTCTAGATACCTCAGCTATGTTGAATTAACCACCCTTGAAGATCGCAGAAGTCGTGACTATACAATATGGGAATTATATCATGGGGCAATCTCCAGGGCTGTCCCTCCTCGTATCTTATAACGGCATATTCTTAATATGATAGCACTCTACACTCACAACATGCTGCTTCGAGCTATGTGCAAGACTTGGCTTTATATGGTAGTTGTATATATTTTTCTCCACTGCTCCGGAAGGTCAGTGCCACTCCTCGCAGCCCGGCGGAGTTGGCAATACGATGCAAATCAGTGATATCTTCAAGCCAAAGAGGCTCCCGTTGTCATTCCCAAACCCAGTACGCCGGTCCTTGTTTCGTTGTATATAAAAAAAAAAAAAGAATAAAGATAAAGCATGTAGAGCATTGAGTAGTCTCGTTTGACGCCGTGCCGTGCCTCGCTAGGTTAGGTGGCATGTTGGTTGGTTGGGTAAATATGTAAGCTGGGTATGTGACGGATAGTATGTGTGTGAGTGAGTTTACAATTTATATCGAGAGATGGCTTGTAAACGGTTCAAAAGTCGGCGAAGTACGGGTCGTATTTCTCAGCCATCTCGGCCGAGTAAGGCTCCCGGCGGCCGTCGTCCTCGGGGTAGACGTCGAAGCACTGGGCGTCGCCGGGGTAACGCACGGGGGGGACGATGGGGCCCTTGCGGCGGCGGTTGAGCATGTCGTCCCAGTTGATTTCGCGGAAGAAGGGGTGGGCCTTGACGCGGGCGGCGCCGCCGCTGATGTTGCCGAGGCGGCGCGAGCGGTCGACGGTGCAGAGGGAGCGGATGATGTCCTGGGCGTCGTCGGAGAGGGGCGGGTCTTGGGGGAAGACGACGGGCTTTTCTAGGATTCTAGGTTGGAGAAGGAGGGTGAGTGAGACTTTGTTGCTGTTGTGCTGGGGCGACGGCGTGTAGATAGCACTGACGGGAAGCAGGCAGAACAGGGAGACGAGAGAGAGTGTGTGTGTGCTTACTGTTTGTAAATCTCAATGGGGTTCTGGTGCCAGAACGGCGGGTAGCCCGTCAAGAACTCGTACATCAAGATGCCCAGAGCCCACCAGTCCACGGCGCCCGTGTGGCCCTTGTTCTGGATGACCTCGGGGGCCAGGTACTCGGGGGTTCCGCAGAGGGTGTAGGTCTCGGCGGGGTGGTTGTCCTCGCGGTTCCCCAGGCGCTTCGCAAAGCCAAAGTCGACCAGCTTGATGTGGCCGTCCTGGTCGAGCAGCAGGTTCTCGGGCTTGAGATCGCGGTAGGCCACGCCGGCCTGCTGCTCGTGGAGGAACTCGAGGACGAGCACGATCTCGGCCGAGTAGAAGCGGGCGACGGGCTCGTCGAAGCGGCGCAGCTTGCGGAGGTAGGTGAAGAGCTCGCCGCCGGGGACGTAGTCGAGGAGCATGTAGAGGGAGTCGTGGTCGGCGAAGGAGGCGAGGAGGCGGGTGATGAAGGGGTGGCCGGCGATGTCGGCGAGGATGGCGCGCTCGTGGCGGACGTGGTCGATCTGCTTGAGGCGGACGACCTCGGGCTTGCGCAGGATCTTGAGGGCGTAGACTTCGGGGTTGAGTTGGCGGTCGAGGGGGACGTGGGCGGAGGCGGCAGGACGGACGAGGCAGACGCGAGCAAAGGTTCCTTTTCGACGAGGTTGCGGTCGTCAGAGCGAGTTCGTGCATGGTGGCAAACGGGAGGTTGGAGCAGAACAAACCTGTGCCTAGAGTGCGCACTCTCCGGAAGTCGCTGAGCTGGAACTTGCGCGTGAGCGGCAACGGAGTCGGAGGTCCAGAGTCGGCGGCGGCGGCGGGATTTGCGCCGTGCTGGGACCCCGCGTTTGCGGGTGCGGATGCGGCGTCGTAGGGAAGCGATGGGGCGGATATGCCTGTCGATTGCAGATTGGTGGCCTGTTGGGGTGCGACTGTGGCAGCCATGGTTGATGATGTCTAGGTGCCAAGAGGGAGGAAAGTTGGAGAGGTGTGTAAGAGATGGAGATGGGTGGAGAGAGAGAGAGAGAGATGGAGTTGTTTGACAACTAAGCTATGTGTGGGGTTAAGAGAGTCGAGGGGCGAATATGCGTTTTCTGGTTCAGGCGTAGGCCATGGCCACTAATGCAACCAACAAGATGGGAAACCGATATGGGAAACCTAGATGGGCGGAGGGTGAGGTCCATGCAGTGAGCCGAGTTAGGAGTTGAAGGTGGCAGACAGGAGGATGGCGATGAACAACGACGATGGCGAGGGCGGTGATTGGGAATGGCGTGGACGGTTGGTTGAGTTTGGTTGGCCCGGCCAATTGGCCTCTGTAGATAACGGGGTGTCTTTGCGAACGAAAGCCGGACGAGGATGGACGGAACGAGGAGGAGTTCGGGTTGACGGCCGGGGGGGTGACGGGCGAGGGGGAGGCGAACCACAGAGGAGCGAGCAGGATGAGCAGAAGGCGGAAGAGGAGGATGGGATGGGATGCAGCTAAGCGGGAAGTTTAGGAGCAAGTAGATTACATCGAAAAGGAGACAGACAAAACAAACCCGACACTCAGGACAGAGAGAGAGAGAGAGAGAGAGAAGGGCTCCGTCTGCGCTGTCAAGCACGCGGGCAGGCGGCAGCCCCAGGCCGAGAGAGGCGGAGGCGGAGGTGGAGCACGGAGGAAAGTGGAGGCAACGAGGCGGGTAGTCTACCTAGAATAAGGGTTAGGCTTGGAAGCACGTTACAGGTCAGAGGTTAGAGAGGTTAGAGGGAGAGACAGAATGACGCAAAACGTGGGACTCCTTTGGAGGAGGAAGGGGGGGGGCACAAGGACAAGGGGACATGTCCCCTAACTTCACCCTAACTTACAGCAGATAGAGAGTGGAGATGACGACGATGACGATGATGATGATGATGACGGCGCCGCGTTGGGATGGAGGAAGTTCCAATTGACAGGGCGGTGGTTTGTCAATATGCAATACATTGTATGTATTCGTATGTACTTCGTACGAAGCACAGCAGGAATCCCTCTGTTCGTAATTCTTCCAGTCCCTTTCCCATTGTTACGACAATAAACGTCCCGGTCTATTCACGTGCGCACCTCTGGGGGGCTTGCTGACGGGAGTGACGCACGGGCTAACTCGAAACTGTAAGGCTACAGGGAGAGCGAGTCCAATCCGTCGTGTTGCAACCACTTCCAGGATGAAGATGGCGACCATCCGGTTGGATCACCCGGATAGCAGGGATGCACACTGGTGCTTTGTACACAAGTACTACATAGTATGTAGATTATTGGTACGGTACAAAGCAAGCACCAAGTAAGTAGGCCTAGATTGGACCACAAAAGTCCAGATCCGAGCCTGCCCACAGACAGCCGTCCATCGAAATGTGACAGTCCATAAAGCTGCTTCTGACTGGACGCTCGCCCGTGACGCTATGGAGATTGCATCAAACCCCCACGCCATCCGATGCTTTCCGTTTCCCGAGCGTCCTGTTCCGGCTTGCAGAGCGGGGGATGGATTTGGGGACCTAGACCTATGTACTGCTCTTCTGCTACCCTGGTGGGTTATAATGGGATGGGATTGGGATGAGCGAGATGCAACGTGGGGTTGTGGGTTACATTCGACGTGCTCAGTCAGTCGGTAACAACAAAGTGTCATGGCTTCCTACAAGCACGAAGGGCATATGTTACAGAAGCAATCACAGTGATTTATTTTGGACATGGATAGGTAAGCCAAGTAAACTGTTGGTTGCAGTCTTATGATATCGACCGACTTCCTCTTTTACTTCCACTATACAATGCAGTGAAATTGCCTGTCCAAGGCATCAAGCCTCAGGCCTCCTACCATACACTGAGCAGCTACAGATAAATCAGCACATAAACCCAAAGCAAAAGGGCGTGGTCCTTACATTGGCCAGTAGGCATGGACCCTCGGATTGTTGAAATCCGCTCTGAGATCAACCAGGAAAACCTCGACCTCCTCACGAGTCCAGCCAAGGCTCCGTGTGAAGGGCGCCATAGTCAGCGCCTCCAGGGCGAGGCTTGCATTCTCGTTGTTCCACGCGCCGAGCTCCTTGTACTTCTTGTCCTTGGGCCAGCGATTAGTTGGCCATTTGAACCGCGTCTCCACCACATCCACAAACCCGACCTCGGCCATGATGTCCTTGAAATTGCCGGTTCTCTCAAAGGACCGTTGCAGTTTCCCCGCCGCTTCGTCCAGAAGCCTGCACCATTTGAACAGCGTGTGCTCCTCGGTTAGTGTTCCGTCGTCGCAGCCCATCGTGACATCTACCTCTTGCAGCTCGACGTAGCCGCCCGGGGCAAGGTTCCTGGCGCACCTTAACATCACACAAGCACCTTGATGGCAGGCATTTGGTCTTACTTGAAGATATTTTCTAGGTAGGCCGACCAGCTCTGAACGCTAAAGTTCATGAATCTGCTGTGGATGTAATCGAATGGCTCGGCGTAAGTCCATTCCTCGTCGATGTCGTCAATCTCGAATTGGACGTTGGGGGGGACGCTATCTAGCTATTAGTTACGAATGCAGCTCAAAGGAGCGACCCGACTCATACAATCTAGGCTGAGTGGGCGACAGATCAACGCCGATGACCTGTATGTATCTTCTTAGCTGTAAACTTCCGGCTCCGATATACTTTAAATTTTTTTATCTTTTTTTATACCTCGGCATGGGGATGCTCATCGCCAAAGTCAATCGCCCAGACACCTGTGCCGGTTCCCAAGTCGAGAACGCGATTGACCTTGGAATCTGGGAGATTCGGAGGGCTTAGGCCCAGCTTGTTGTCGAAGGTGAGAAGACACAGATTGTGCTGGAGGTCTGCATGGTTTGAGCAAGAGCCTTGTAATAGTGGCCGAGCTGGACAAGTGTACCTAGTCTTTCGTTCTCTCGGTCATCATTCGGAAGGTTGTATTCTGCAATCGGCAGGTTTTGTCATTATTTTGGTAGCACCGAAGAGAGGTCGCCTATTTTCATGGGCAACATACTGCCATCCTTGTAGCGGTGATACGTTCTCCCGTTCTCATGCCGATAGTCGAGAATAGAACTTCTCAGGCTTTCAGTCGAAGACGCGGCATCCTGATGGCCATTGTTGTATTAGATAGTGGTTACATTATGATCAAACTGTGAGCGGGAGACTACTCGTACTTGACCGAGCGAAGAATCAGTATCGTCGACGATCTCGACTCCAAGTTAGAACCAGCATGCGATGTTTTTTTTCAACGGAATGATGGGATGGACGAACGTTCTCGTCGGGAGCGACAATAGGATCTGCATCGACAGTTGCCATTTCCCTCAACGCCGAAATCTCTTGATCATAGAATCGTCCGCGGACAGAGTGTTGCGAGTGAGACGTTTTCCATCATTCATTAAAGGCAAAACGTCCTCTTTAAATACCGCAAGCACCTTGTAAGTTGACCCGGCCTCGGTTAGCAACGTCAGGTCCGCATTGCATTGTTCTCTCTTTTCTTGCAGGATATTCTGCGAGGGTATGTCAACCAACACGCAAGAATCGGATGTTAATTAGCCTGCCTATTCGGCGGTTCGTTCTAGGATCAGTCCCAATTCGCATAATCTACTGCCTAGTAAGTAAGTAGGTGTTAACGCCCCACTCGGCCACGGGAATCTCATCTTTCTCCATGTATTTCTAAGCTTCTTTAGAAGGTGCGCCATCCCAAAGACTCGAGGCGTACTAGCAAAACATATAGTTTCGAGGCATCTTTATCGCACATGATTCCAAGTGCTGTCAGACCCGACAATATGACCTTGTAATGTGCTAACTTTAATGACCGACCTTCATGATCGTTGTTATACGGCCTTAGCCATCTACATCCCCACTCATAAAAAACAACTGAAGCAAAGCAACATTGTCAACCCTTGTGGCCGCTTTCTTTGACTGTAAGGGCAAACTCTAGAGTCGAGCTATCTCCGAAAGCCAGTATGCCATATTATTTCTTCTTTCTAAAGAGTACTTAAGTAGCCTGACCCTCTCTTCTTTCCTTCCTTCTCTCTCATCTTTCCATACCATCACACACTTCGATCATACACAGCTACAGCCAACTTCACTTTCACAGCCAACCTCACTTTCCCACCTAACCTCACTCTCAATCTCTTTTCTCGATTCTTGATCCCCATCCTCATCCTCATTCTCAATCTTCATACTCAACCATCAGCCGCCAACCCTCATTCCTCATCCCGAACCCCCATACCGAACCCTCATACCTAACCCTCGTCCCACATACTATCCACCATACAAAATGGGTTGTGGATGCAGTTCTCTTTGCAACAAGTCCAAGGATGAGTCCAAGGACGAGCCTTCGGGTTCGGAGCTGTCCCAATGGACACCAGGGTCGGTCCCCCAGTCGGGACCATACTGCACAAACGAGTCGTATGACTCGCACTATTTCCCCTGGAGTCCCATGACTCCCTACACTCCGGACCGGGAGTACTTTGCGGACTTCACCCAATCATGCACTGCTGTAGTCCAGCAGCATGAGATTTCGGGCGCCAGCGCCTTTCCCAGCCTGAACCCAGAGGCTGCCAGCCCTCGCCACAACACGAGAAGCGGCCACAATCGCCGCCGTGATAGCCAAAGCAGCCCAGGTGGGATGCCCCAGGGCAGCGGAAACCGTGGCAAAATCCGGCGGCATGCCTCCCGCAGTCTGCCAGCGCCAGAGCCGGCCTACCACCGCCAGGGACGAGACGGCGGCAGCAGCAACGGCCACTCATCTGGCCAGCATCGCTCCCCTCGCGGAAACCAGCCGGGTCCGCGATCAATGAGCAGCCGGCCAGCAATGCCGGCCTTTAACCCTCGCAGGACCCAACCCCTGCCAATCGTGGACTCGCACAGAGCCGTCTCGCGACGGTGTTGGCGGGACCCATACGGCAGTATCGTGAATACCGTCTGAGACTTACAGGAAGCTAACGAGGTTGGTCTTGGGTCTAGTGACGGTGCCACGCGGACGTCGACGGCCCTTACACTTCGATGAGGTCGCCGTATATCGCTAGCCACGAGTATCTCCCATCACGTTTAGCAAGGCCATCCCAGCATCCCGGACTTGGAGTGGAAGTGGCACGACACTGACACTTCAAGAAAGGACTCCCCTAAGCTTTCAGTGGTGGTAAGCAAGATTTTGTTGGCGGTGATCAGTATATCTCTAATAAGTGTCACTGGCAACTTACACACGACGACGTCTTGCCGATCGAAGCCTCGTGTCGTTGTCTGATGGAAGGAAAAGGGCGATGGGGTTTCGGGGATTGGGTTTCATCGACTGAGGGCATTATGGAGGGGTTAATTGTGTTTTCTGGAATTAGAGATGGAAAATGGGTGATATGGTGGAGCGTTGGACAAGCCTGTTTGGGGATATAGAGGCCAAGGAAGCGGATAAAAAAACCTTGAAACTCAGTTACTGGGCCAATATTGGTGTGTGCATGTTAGCCACACAGCGCAATCATGCTGAGCCAAGTGGTTTAGTCTTGACTTGTAACTAAAGACTCGCAGCCAATACTCAACCATTAGTATCGTGAAAGTATTGCTAATGGAACCTATATTGAGCCTGGACGGAGTTATTGCGAACCTCGGTGATAGTCCCCGTCATGATGTAGAAAATTCCACATACTCTTTAGCAGGCATCCCCGATGACGAAAACTACGTCACCTATTATACATACCTGCTCTTTTCTACACGCTACTTAGTTGTCCAGCAACAAGGCATGGCTAATGAGAGACTGTTTCAAGACGATAGTCTGAGATATTGGTCCTAGTTGCTTACTAGGAATGTGAACCGGTTGCCAACACAGAGCAGACATGAAGTGTCACTGCTGACGTTGTCGGATTCATCTCTAGGGTAGGTCACGTCGAAATGTCGGCAGAGGCCTGATATCAGCCCGGAGAGGTCAAGGATCAGGCTGCGGTGCGCCGACCACCCACCGGCCAAGCTGATCCCAGCTTAGTGCAGTGTCCCTCACTGGCTCACTACCGCACTGGACCGGGCTCGGCCTTCAATTGTGTACTTGGATACTTACTTCGTACCTAGATTATCTGGAAGAGGCTTCGCCCTGAAGCAACGAGCCTGACGGCACTCACTCGCTAGGGGCCTCCACAGGGAGCTAGCCAGGGTAGAGTGGAGGTCCGGCGACCTGCTGTAGGCCTAAGCTCCACTGTAACCAGGCTGGGTCTCTCTATTCGTACGCGGGACTGTCAGCCCGCTCGTCAGAGCAGGTGTTCAGATAGCAACGACTGGTTGCTCTCTCTCCCTCTCCCTCCCTCTCCCTCTACTTTCTCTTCCATCTTGAACCCTCAACCGCCTCCCACCGCAATACTCTCCACCACTCTCGCTACGGCTGCACCATCTGCCAGAGCACCCGCATTCTCTCGTTCTCTCGACCTCTCCATTCCTCTGGCCCAGGCTGCGTCTCAGCCCTTGCACCGCCGCCCGTGCCTCCCGCTCTCGTTCCCACCGACCTCCCCTCCCGCCATGCGCCGCTGATCGAAGCCATGTTCTCCAACCTGACGAGCATCGTGCAAAAGGCCCAGCAGTTCATCGACCCGACCCAGGGGCTCAATCTCTCCAGCTCCGACCGAAACCCCTCCAAGTCGTCCCTCTTCCAGAGCCAATTCCGCCTCCCCGCCTCGCAGACGCCCCTCTACGAGATCAATGCTGAGCTGACCATCCCGCCCTCCAACGCCATCCAAGGCGACAAGGACCATGAACGGGGTTGGCACTATGCCGGCAAGCTGCACCTATCCGAGCACTACATGTGCTTCTCGACTACTCCCACCAGCTTCCTGCAGTCCGCCAGCACTTCGACGTCTTCCGCCTTTACTGGCCAGACCCATGGTGGGGGTCCCAGCGGCAATGGCTTCAGTTTTCCTCTGTGTGCGATCCGGAGGGTCGAGCGATTGAATAGCCAGAATTTCCAGGTAGGAAAACCGCCAAAGTTGCGCGTGCTACTCCTTGAAACTGACCCGGTGGCATTTAGTTTGCGCTTGCCCTCACGACCTGGAATGCTCTCCTCGGCGATAACCCTAAAGACAAGGACAATAAGGACACCAAGGACAAGAGGGACAACCGGGAACAACGCATCACAATCCATCTGGCTGGCACCAGACAAGCCTGCGAACGCTTCTGCGACGGTCTGAAGAAGGGCTTGAGGGCCGGAGTCGGCAATGTCGCCAAGCTGCGAAAGGTCGTTGCCGAGTGTTATTCCGAATATCTCCTGCGGCCCGAGGAGAGAAAGAACGCCAACCCGCCCGATGCTGGCCTCGGCATGATTTTTCGGTACCCGGGCGATGCAAAGAAGCTGCGAGATCGGGCAAAGATGCGCCTATGGGCCGAATATCTACGGGACAACGGGAGGAACGTCACCCTACTTCGCCAACCAACCTTCCACAAACTCATTCGAGTTGGCTTGCCCAACAGGCTCAGGGGTGAGATATGGGAATTGACGTCGGGATCCATATACCTCCGACTGGAAAACCCTGGCCTGTATGCCCAGACCTTGGCCAAGTTCGAAGGCCAGGAATCGCTCGCTATCGACGAGATCGAAAAGGACCTCAATCGCAGTTTGCCAGAGTACCCGGGTTTCCAGAGCGAAGAAGGCATTGGACGCCTGCGCCGGGTGCTGACCGCCTACAGTTGGGTCGATGCCGATGTCGGATACTGTCAAGCCATGAACATTGTTGTGGCCGCACTTCTCATTTACATGTCCGAGGCTCAGGCCTTCTTCCTCCTTTCCGCTCTCTGCGACCGCCTGGTTCCCGGCTACTACTCGACAACCATGTACGGCACCCTGCTTGACCAGAAGGTGTTCGAGTCCCTCGTCGAGAGGACCATGCCGATCCTCTGGGAGCATCTCGTCAAGAGTGATGTCCAGTTGTCGGTCGTCTCTCTACCCTGGTTCCTCTCCCTCTATATCAACTCGATGCCCCTTGTTTTTGCGTTCCGCGTATTAGACGTTTTCTTTGTCGAAGGCCCCAAGGTTTTATTCCAGGTTGGCTTGGCCATTTTGAGAATCAATGGGGAGGAGCTGCTCGACGCACCTGACGACGGCGCTTTTATTTCCGTCCTCAAGTCATACTTCTCACGACTGGATGAATCTGCCCATCCCAAGTCAGAAAACCCCAAGCTTAGGGCAGTCACTCGGTTTCAGGAGCTCATGGTGGTGGCATTCAAGGAATTCGCTGGAATTACACATAGCAGCATCACCGAGCTGCGACTGAAGAACAAGGACGCCGTTCTTAATAACATTGAGAACTTCGCCAAGAGGACAGCCATCCGAAATCTGGGCCCCGACAGCAAGCTACTGAGCGCAGAGGACTTGGGAGCGCTCTATGATCGGTTCTACAGTATCTTGTATGAGCGACAGCAGCGGGATATGATGATTCAAGAAGAGAAGATAAGACGAGTCAAGGCGAGCAGGTCACGGGCGTCGGAACTGTTTTCTGCTCCTCAGAATCAAGTGGAGAAGGGCCGTGTCGGCTTGGGACCGAGCACCAGTCTGATGGATTATGATGCTTTCCGAGAATTCCTAGCCAGCATGGCGAAATGGGCCATCTTCGATTCCCCAACCGTCGACAGGCAGGCAATGTTCAACAGCGCGAGAAGACCGTCCGAGATGTTGTCTCCCTGGGGCGCCGGACCAGAGCCTGCCGACCATGAGTTTCTGAAGCGTCTTTTCAAGAAATGGGACGTGGACGGCACTTCTGCGCTGACTCTGCAGAATGTTGTGACGGGTCTAGCACAGATCAAGGGCAGGCGCGACATTATGGGCACGATCACATACTTCTTTGAACTATACGACGATGATCAGGATGGCAGAGTGGACCGTGAGGGCATCCTGCGGATATCAGAGGCTCTGCTGTTCCTCTCACGACGTGGCCTGGAGGGAACGCTGAGCCACAATGCTTCCAGCATCACACTGGAAAGCAGCGCCACGGGTGAGAGCGATTCCCAGAACAGTCTACACGCCGGGGCGTCGAACAACGAGCGATTCCTGGGGAGTGTCAGCGCATTCATCCGACGATGCTTCGAGTACGCCGATCCTGTCAGCCACCAAGTTGACGATACCCCCTCGACACCCAAGTCGGACGCTCCAAACGATGATGCGTTCGCGATTGGCGATGATGAAGACGAAGAGGACCTGCTCGACCTTGAATCGCCCACAGCTACGCCTACGAAGGCAAAGAGGCCCGATCTACTATCAGATAGCTCCGGTGAAGGCGATATGTCACGGCGCCAGGTCTCCAAGGCGAAATCAGAGGCAGCCAATGCAGCTCTCGATCCTGCACATCCCCTCCAGCTTACCTTGCCGACCTTCAGGATGGTTGTGCTGGCCGATGAACTGCTCGAGCAATTCTTCGAGTCGTCGTTCCCAGCATCCTTCCACATCATCGAAGGGCTTCAAAGTGCTATCCCTTACTCGCTGGCACCATCCCTTACCACCTTCTCCAGCCTCGGGTTTGGCGCACGACCGCCACCTCCGCCTCCGGTCGGTCCTCCGGGAGCGGGTCGCGGGCTTCGAGGAGTACTGGACAACATCGTCACGGACGGTATGCGCGTGGCGACCGAAGTCCGGAGACGGATGGAGGAGGCCCAGAAGGAGCTTGAGAAGAACGCGCTGCCCGGACAGAGAGATGACGATGAAGAGGACGACGACGATTTGGGTATCGAGGTTGGTGTGAGAAAGGGGCCTGCGGGCACCAGCACAGATATAGAGCGTCGGTCTGTGAGGAGTTCGGACCGGGACCTGTTGGATGGGGCAGACGCAGAGGCTGGAGCGTCAGCGAAGACCTCGGACAAGAGCTTGTTGGATGCCGACCCCAGCGAAGGACGGCCACGCGCCAACACTGCCACATCAACGCAAGAGCCAGGTGTGGTTGAATTTGAAGGATGAGAAGCCGTTTGTATGTTGTGGTGAAGGCTCATGTTGCAAGGAGCGGTATGTAAATCATTGCAGTAAATGTCGGCTATTGACGGTGCTTACGGACATGTCTGGTACGCTGGGGTTTGCGGAATGAAGGAAAGATGGATGGCTGGCTGCAATGGGAATCTCTAGGGGTGGCTTCAAGGCGCAGTGTGGAACTATGGTCCCGAGATATGGGAAGACACAATCAGGAACAAGACTACTCCTTTGCTGTAGACTAAATTCAGGGGCTAGCTCTCTTGCTACGAGCTATCTAACATGATGTGTTGAGGAATGGCCGTGACATGCCATAGCCGGAGGTTCTCTCTCGACTGCTTGTCTAGAGATTGTAACCAGTTTTCCTCATATATCTTCCATCACAGGGAATCCACGTATCATCGCATAAAGGGTTTGATCGCCTCTATTCACTTACACTCCCATAGAGGTAGACCCTGAAGCCTTAGGAGTCGGCGAAGAGTCACTTGGCCGAGATGCCGGGTGGCTCCGCCTGAACAGACACCAGATTGATGCTCCAAAGTACAAATCCATGTGGTAAAACTGCAACTGCTTGGCTACATTATCTGGCGACATCGGATTGGCGATGTGGTGCGGGGGAGTCTTGGAATGGTGGATGTGGTAGGTTTGCTAAGACATGCTGCGTTAGCTGACTAAACGTGGAAAGGGAATAATAGACTTACAAATGTTCTCGGGTTTACGATCGCATCAATCTTGTTTGCTACCAGTCCTGTTGACGAGGCATTCGTGAAATTGAACCGTTCTTATTGGCAAGGGATTTTGATGAGATGATGACGAGCTATGACTCAATTCAACAACTCAGACTAAACTATGAGACAAGCCTTATTGGAGTGATGCCTTGTTTGTCTAGCAGGAATCTGGTAACTGAGCCTTTGATATACGACGCCGTCGAAAGTGTAGTCTCGGGGCGGTTAAACATGTCGTTGCTTCTAAGTTGTCGAGAGAGAAGAGGAAACATGGCTCACTCGGAGATTCGCTTGGAGATAGGTCTCAGCCCAATGTCTCAAGGGGCTTTGACCTTGACTGCTATCACCTGAGAACATAATCTGTGAATTAAATAGTCTGGTTGATAGGGGTATGAATCTTGTCCAAGTGTCATGCACTCAGCTTCAATACTGACTGTGTACTTGTAGGTAGTAGATACGAATACGCCAGAGTATCGATTCGTGACGAGATCAGGCGCATGATGACATACCCCACCATGGCGGTCCATTACATCACTGCAGGCGAACGGCACTTCTACACTGCTACTGTATCGAGGGAACGGAGCTCAATCTACCAGAGACACAAAGCGCATTCCATCGTGGCAAATCGCAAATCGCAAATCGCGAAAAGCAAAACCCTCGAAATACTCGAAGCAAACAGCCTGAACCGTCCGTCGTCATGTCGTCGGTGTTAGTCGTGGGTGCGACCCGCGGCTTGGGCGCAAGCCTCGTCAAGCAGCACGTTGCGAGAGGGAGCACAGTCTACGGCACGACGAGATCGACTTCGGTCCCCGAGGGCTTCCCTGCGCGGGTGAAGTGGCTTCCAAGAATCGACTTGACTGACTCCCAAGTGGGGGACAAGCTGGTCTCAAACCTGCATCGACCGCTGGATGTCGTGGTGAGTTGCCCGAAGCCACGAGACGCTGGCGAGTGTTGACAAGACCAAAACAAGATCATTTCGGCTGGGTATTTCTCGACCGAGGACCTCGGGGCGGAGAAAGGCCCCAGCTGGGAAGACGAGCAGCGCATGTACACGACCAGCTCCATTGCGCCCGTCTTCATCGTGCACCGGCTGGTGCGGGCCGACCTGCTCCGAGGGGGCGCCAAGGTGGTCTTTGTCTCCTCCGAGTCCGGCAGCATCGCGCTGCGACACGAGCAGGAGGGCGGCGGCAACTACGCGCACCACGCCAGCAAGGCGGCGCTGAACATGGTGGGCAAGCTGCTGAGCCTGGACCTCAAGGACAAGGGCGTCGTGGTCAGCATCGTGCACCCGGGCTTCATGCGCACCGAGATGACCAAGGGCGTCGGGTTCGACAAGTATTGGGATGACGGCGGTGGTGAGTGCTGCAGCACCTTGGTTCGACGTTGGAGAGCGCGAGGTTCGCTAACAGACCGGATGTGACGTAGCCGTGACACCCGACGAGGCAGCAGCCAGCTTGATCGACTGGACGGACAAGCTGGACCTGAGCAAGTCAGGCGAGTACTGGGCCCCTCGAGGACCCCGTAAGTCACACCCATCTCGCCAAAGGCTTCTTCTTCTCCTTCGCCTACTTCTACTAACCACATCTCGAACGAGCAGGCGATATCGGGACTGCCGAAGCCGTCCTCGGACGAGATCTCTCAACCCCGCTGAAACTTCCCTGGTGAATCCATCAGTTGCTGAGAGGTAGGGGTTCCGGGGACCTGCGTCTCGTGCTGTCTAGCAAAGATCCAAGGAGCAGTTATACAGTAACGCATAGATAGCGTTCTGTGGGGAGCCCATTCCGTGGCACAGTAGTACGAGAAAGGGTCTCAGGCAACATATGAGTTCATATTGAAATTGAATCAATTTCTTGCCGCTTCGACGAACCGCAAAGGACACGCGGTAGAGAACTCTCCTTACTTGCCGTCGCAGCAGCCCACGTCCACATGTCTATTCTGATGGGCCCCCGATAAATACCCCTTCGTGTTCCCTTGCTTGCAGCTTCAGCTTCATGGCGGCGGGAACAGCAGCAGCTGCTGGGGGTTACCTAAGTGCTAAACGGCAGGCCCTCCCATCCATAGACAGAGCAAACTGTAGACGTTGACATCAAGGTCTTGTCTACTGCCCCAGCGGCTGCTCGCCTCTTGGCTGCACGGTCGTCACGTATTCTCTCCTGCATCTCTGCATACCGTATTTTCGACTGATGCTTTCGGCTTTTGTTCCACCTCTTCTTTTTCTTCTTTGCGTCTCTGCCCGGTAAACATGTGCTTGGTGATTTCATCTGGCGGTAGGAGTTTTGAGGAAGATGATTTAAGGCGGCCTCCTTGATTGTATATTATCTCTCTCTCAAAACTCCAGGTTGGCTTCTGTACGTTTCCATAGCTAGGAGTAGTAACGCCTCTTGAACTAAATTTGGCAACATTCCCGCCACAGGGCAGTTTGGAATAAGGGCATCCTAGTTTGAGCACGACGGAGGGTGAACCGTGAGCGATACAGCCCTGTTGAGACGTGCAGGGCATCTAGAGTGGTGACGGTAGAAGCTGAGTAGTTGAGTCGAAGTAGGTTTAGAGCTCGTAATTTATTTCGTAAATCATGTCCGATAAAAACGACTTGTCGGCTCGGGGGCATCCAGGCCTCGATGCTCTCAGGCATCTTGTTTTGCACAGTAGCAGACTTCCCAAATAAGGATCTTTGTCGGAGGCCCTCGTCTGATACCAAGGAGGTCCTGTGACAAAATTGTCCGTGGATGTGAGTTGGTCTGCTGGAGTAGAATTAACATTATCTGTGTCCAGATTCGCGAGCCCGACTTCCCTGTCCGAGCTATGCGACAAATCCGTCCGTATTTGGGGGGTTGAAATGTGGATTTGGGTTTGAGATGCAGTTCACCTTGAGGTTTCGGTGTATTTAGAGATGCAGACAGATAGGTAGGCGCCCTTTGCCCTTTAGACAGGGACGTCACGGCGTTAAACAGAACAACAACCTTGAGGTTTCGACTAAGTACATAACTGGAGCTCAGTTCACGTCACAAAAACACAAGGACCAGCACAGTACGCTCACTTTTATGAACTGTACTCTGTAGATGGATGCGATCAGCGTCTAGCCAGACCTCGGTTATGCTTGCTTCGTATACGGATACGTATACTAACAACTGCATACCTCTAGTATGTACTTACATAGTATGCTCGAGGAAGAAAGATTGCAACCTCGTGTTGGTCATGGCATTGCAACAGGAATGCCTGCATAGCCTATTAATACTGTAAGGCCTTGCCCCTCAACCTTGAATTAAGGACGTTCCCCGTGATGGCGCCAACCGACCTACCACGTAGTACATTGCACTAACATCTCGTCTCAGGCCCTTCTCGGCCTGGTTGGCGTCCCTTATGGAAAGGGGAAATTCAACCTTCTTTTACTAGGACGCGATTCAATGCCGCGTGATATTGACTAACTAATTATACCCAAAGACCCTAACAAACCATTAATCTAGGCTGGCAATTTCCCAGCCCACTGACACGGAAACCGATCGAGTGAACAATAAATTGCAGTGCGATTCCAGCACGTGTTGCCCTGGTCGGTCGGCCAACCGCAGCAATCACCCGTACGAGGCTGGGTTCGTCCAAGTAATTGGTAATCGTTCGTACTTCGCACGGAGTATTCCAATGATGCTACTATGTATGGTCACTCGCACCCGTGCTTTGATGTGAGCGAGTTTGCGAGTCCCCTTGCTATCCTAATGACGGACCAGCACCGACCGATCCCACCGGCCGATCCCAATCAGATCAGATACATAAATCTACTACCCTATGTAGACTATTAAGTACGGAGTACTTCGGAGATACCTGGCCTTCCTTGAGTCGCAACGTTGGGATCCACGCTGCCGCAGCACGGACAACTCGGTCGGAGCCAAAGGCTCGCCTTCTTCGGCGTCTCCGGGGGAAAGAGTACACAGAAAGCGAGACAATATGCAGAATAGGCCTGACTGCCTTGCTCGTGCCTCTGGGATCTGGCAGTTATTCAACATGACGATGCCTCAGGGCATAACAACTCCGTTCATAGCATGCAAGTCTCCTGAATTGAACAATGGTTGGGCCGGGGTCTGCACGGCGGACGCCCGGTCCTGGCATCGGTCCCGGCGTTCAGGGGGCCGTGGCACTGGAGATGGGGACTTTGTGGGGAGGGAGCCAAGCCAGATGACCGGGGGTTCCATTTTTGGGTCCCCATTATGACACGGTACTTCGTATGTACTAACGTAGTCTACTATGTATTAATATGTAATTAGATGGATTCATGAATCCATCCATTCCTGCTGCCATCACACGGCTTAGCGAGTCACGCACAGTTTTGGTACTACTAGTATGTAGACTAGCAGCTGGGAATGGGTAAGCCACGGCGGCTCAAGGTGGTTGCGCCATTCGCACAATGTGCAGCTCCCGGAACAAGACTCCAAGGCGGCCGCTTCGCTGAGAGGATGGAATGCCTTGACTATCCCTGGTGGGCTTGTTCAAATTGCCCCGTCGGCCGCCTTACATTGTGCAGGTAAATGCCACTATACGCACGAAGCAGCAGACCTTCCAATTGGACTGGGCCTGTCCCGATCCTCGTCCCGTATCGTCCCCGCGTTCCCAGCTTGTCAGCACCTACATAGTAGGCCTATGTACGCAGAAAGCCATCTGGATACTAGTAAGTGGTATGTAGTAGTGGTAGGTAGGGGGGAGTAGTTCTATGCAAAACCCACACAGCATCTGCCAGAGGTACCGGTACCCGTATTTGGTCTTGAGTCGTTCGGTTCATTCCCTCTCAGCCTTCCGAGTCTTGTCCTCCTTCTACTCCTACTCCTTCTCCTTCTGTTCTTCTCATTTCTTCTCAGTTCCTCTCCCTCTCCTTCCCCAATTTCGACTCCCTACCTCGCTTCGCCTTACTAGATACCTCAGGCAAACAAGGCACTCCCCTTCATATCTCACCTTGTATCTGCTCTCCCTCTCCCTCTCTGCCTTGCTTCCCACTTCTTACTTCTCCATTACTCTTAATCTCCCAACGTCGGATTCTCACGAACCCCCCCTGTTTCTCATCCCCTACTGGTGACCCGGAAAAAAAGAGTGACACTTGATGACCCGCAATTCATTGCTCAACCGCCAAGTCTGTCCCGAACCATCATCCACCAACAAGTTCCCGTAGCCTCAAAAAGAACCAGACTCAACCAACACCAGAACACGAGCAATCTCAGCAAAAAATCAACACCGACTTACGGCTGCATATTGATCACCTAGTATCAATCGCCTCCTGGGGTTTACCTGCAAGAACCCGCCCACCCATCCGATTCCGAACCTGACCTCCAAATCCCTCCTTCCCTTGCCTGCTCGCTATAGGCCCGCCCACCGCCTGTCCTGTGCACCTAGGTCGCTAATAATAAAGAGCGGCTTGACCTCCCACTGTCTTGATCGATCGCTCTCACTTTTACGCTCAGATAGACGCTCAGCTTCACTCTCGACCTGCTCCTCATCCGCGACCGGGCGTTCCCGAGACGCACAATCACTCGCTCGCTCGCCCGCCTTTCTCGATCGAACAGTTCCTCTGATCAACGGTGCACCTCAACCACAAAGTCCACACCCCTGTCGACGGTACGGCCACAGTCACCCACCCGGCTAGAAGACCAGAAGCCAGAAGGCCACCAGCAAAGCACCCCTTGGACCAGTGCAACTAGCCCAACCCAAAGCGTCCATCCCTCCATCGACAGCCGCACCCACTCATTGGGCTGCCCCGCTGATAGACACCCCCCGACGACTTCCCAGCCGAGCACGAAACATCCCGTAGCTGCTCGACCTTCAGCCGACGCCCGCAGATCGGTCCCCCCTCAACCAGCGCTTTCCCTTCGCCGACCGCTTCTCATCATCTCCCTCTCCACCGACCCGAGCACCAGTGCACTTGGTGATACCTCACAACCAAAGCCAAGGACTAGACGCGTCACGTCCAAGCGACTTTGTGGCTCCGCCGCTCGGGCGATCGTCGCGTTCCTTCATACGAGCCAACCCCCCCTTTCCTTTCCTTGGTCCTTGGTCCTTGGGCACCACCAATCCACCAACCCAGCAAGAAGCCAAGCCCTTGACCCGCCCCATCGCCCATCGCTGACGGTCTGTTTTGCGACCTGGTATGACGCTAGGTCTGGGTTCCCAGGTCAGAGGAATTTAACCCTTTCCAAGCTACGTATCTCGCGAAAGACGGTCCGGGGCAGTCCAATCCGGCAAGGATCTTTACTTGGCTTGCTTCTGCCCAGCTTTATTTTTGCTCTACTCTGTTCTGCTTTACATTGCACTGGATCGACTTTACTCTCCATTCTTGGGATCTGCGACCGAGCAAACACCGCTCAGCTCACCTCTTCGCAATCATGTCGACTGCTCAGTCCTTTCAGCCCGGTAAGCGCCCACCTACCTACCCCTTGATCTCGCTTTGATGCCATCTGCGACAACCCCCCTTCAAGACGCCTCCCTTTATCGTCTTCCCGCCAGGATTCACTCGACTCCTGTCCTAACCCGGCGCTTGCGACCTGCAAAGTGCAAAGGGGACTGGATGGGGAAGGGGAAGGGGACTTGGAAGGGGTGCGTGCCAAGTTGGCAAACAACTCACCAGAGCATTGCTGTCGATCCACTAAGCTGGCGGCCCTGTTGTGTCATGTAGAGGAGATTGTCTGTTTCATCCTAGCCCATATGTCGTCGTCATTGCATGCATGCGCCCGTTCCCTCTACGTTTGCTTGGTCGCCAGCTGATGGTTTTATTGGAAGCAGGCCACGCCGCCAATTCTGGCCAGTCCAACGGCGTCACCCTCAACTTATCTTCTAACAATCCCTTTCGAAATCGCGCTCCCTCTCCAGCCAACCTCGACTCTCCTCCCTTCTTCAACAAACCCGCGTCTCCATTTGATGACCCTCCTGCACGCCCGCTATCGCGAAACCCATTCATCGATCAAGCACCACCGCCCCTGAGGTCACCAGGAGTCATGTCCACTCAGTCCGATTCAAAGTCACTTTCCGCCGAGGAGATTTTTGTACGTTTTACCAACGCGGCTAAATGCCATCCGATGATGAATCCATCACCAACTCACCAACCCCGCCTTCTCCCCATCACTATCTCATCCATCTTGGCGGGTACAATTCACGGCCGACGAACGCTGACCACGATTCTTAGGATTCCTTGACACTAGACGATAAGGCCAGTAGCGACCGGGCAAAGCCACCACCTGGTCCTCGTCGCCCCATGGATCGTCCGCCTCCGCGACGACCAGGCGATAACGCCCAGCCACCCCCCGATGGCAGCCACCGCCCAACACGCTCTCAGGAGGATGCTATTAGAGCGCGAAGGATGCAGGCCTCCAGTGGTGCGCGACCGACACCTAACTCCCCCCAGCGAAAACCCCCACGCCGCCCACGACGAAACTCGGAATCATCCGTCTTGGACTTTGACGCGCAACCTCTCACCGAGGAAGAAAAGAGGATGATTGAAGCTAAGCGACGTGAGCGAGATCGACCGCGCCGCGGGGACGGTAAGGATAAGAGCAAGCCGACCCGTCCCAGCCGGCGAATGGATATCATTGACCAGCTTGATGCGACGAGTATCTACGGAACTGGAGGTACGTCTTGCGCACCGCGAACTCTCCTCCCCATGTACTAACCTTCAACAAGTATTCCATCACGATGGCCCCTTTGATGCCTTGAACCCCCACCGGAATCGCGGAAGCAGCCGTCGCGCGCCCATGCAGGCTTTCCCCAAGGATTCTCTCAACAACTCCCTGGGTGGTGCAGGCCCGCTCAACATTTCAGCCGACCATTCTGCCTTCATGGGGAATGCTACCGACGAGGCCTTCCGAGACTTCTCTAAAGGCGGGAAGTCGGGCCCCGGCTACTATCCCCCATCGCGTACTGACCCGCCAATTTTCGATCCCATCTCCCGCGGCAGCATCATCCACGGCGAGGAAACCCATGGTTTGGGAACATCGACTTTCTTGGAGGGTACGCCCGCCGCCAGGAGCGCCATCGTTCGCCGCCAGGCAGAGCAAGCGCAGGAGAACACGGAGGGAGGCCTTCAGCGCAAGAAATCGCTGGCTCAACGCATCAGACACATCAACAAAGGTCCCCGTGACTACAGTGCAACCCGGTCGAACGGTGAGGGTGGCTACACCAGGATCACACCGGACGGGATGGCCTCTGCAGCGAGCACTGGCTCCGACAACAACCCATTCTTCTCCGAGTTTAACAAGGGCGAAGAATTCATCAGCGTGAAGGGCCGAGATGGCGCGAAGTCACCTCCTAACCCGCCTACGGCGAGTCGACGTCGTCCTTCGGCAGGACTTGTTCTGGAGCGACGAGCAACCACAGGCGCGAGCTCATCCCTAGATGATGGCGCGGCGCCAAAGCCAACTGGTCTCTTGGGCCGAATGAAGAGCTTGAAGGGTGGACGAAGGGCTCGCCCAGATGGAAGCAATGCCCCCCCTGCGCCTGGGACCGCCGTCTAGTGGAAACTGAGCGCCTGGCGACCACTAGAGACAGGGCGAGCGTCGTTGTTGAAGAGTTCGATGGTCACGCAGCCCGGGAGCGGAAAGACGTGGCACCTGTTTCCAATCGAACGAAACCAAGAGAACACAACGCCAATGGAGACGTCGAGAAATGCAGTAGGCTCCTCACTAAATCAGGAGTTTTTCCTTTGTGAAGCCCCCGGGGTCCACGGCAAGGACCTGGGGCATGCAGGATCGGAAAGGGATGTGAGCCCTCGGTTAGAGGGCCTGGCATGAGGAGACAACGAGACGAGAGATCTATGGATAGATCGGATTTTGGGCGGGGCACGGGTTATGCGAAACAGGACAACCTGGTCGGCCCTTTGATTTGGAGATAAGACTATGGATTCCCTAAGACGGACCTCGACCGTGGAGGCACAATGCAGATGGAGGAACGCCGGAGGTTGGGAGAGTGTCATGAAGACCTTTTGTATCTGTTTAAACCGAGACTCGTCTGATTGCTACCGCACCAATACAATACTTACCTCGAAGTGTTTGCCCCGGCTTACGTACCTCTAGTCATGGACCTGGTACCTAAGAACATGGCTAGTATGTGAGGCTCAAAAGCTGGTAAAAATGGGTTGGTTGTTAAGTGTGGAGCAAGGCGTGATGTAATTGGCCATGTCAAGGCTGAACGGCAATGCAGCGTCGTCAAAGCCAATTCAGACCATGATGTAGATCGTTTAGAAGTACGTAAGCTTTATGCCTAACATGTCTAGATGCCTAGTAGGTGGTAGGTAAGTATGATGGTGGCCCAAGTATTTCGTGGTAGTGGGAAGGGGAAGGAAACTAGATGCCTCGGGCTCCAACTTCATAACTCACATGCTTGGCCGTGACAAGCCTTACAACGACAACACCGGCACACATTCAACCCATAGTGTACACCAGCATGGGGACGCCCACACCCGCGCCCGCGCCTGCATCTCAGGCCAGCTCTCATTTTGCGCTGGAGCCGATATCGGCATCTGTCCTGGCCAACAAGGAAGCCAAGCGTCGCGATGCGGCTACGGCTCTAGGCGCGTGCAGAACGGGCTGCGCCGACCTAGACGACTACGTTCTGGTGGGTGGTTTCGAGCGCGGGAGCGTCGTGGGGCTCAGCGCGGAGGATGAGGAGATGGGCGTCAAGGTTCGTGCCACCGCTCGTTAGGGGGGGGGACATCCTCATTGATGTGGAAGTTGTTTCCGTGCAGTTGGGCCTGCAGACGCTCGCGCACTCGCTGTGCAGCGAGGGGGGCGCCGTGCGCGGGTTGGTCGTCACGCCCAAGCCTGCCAGTGTGATGCTCGGCGGGTTGCGGGACGCGGTGAGGGCGGAGCTCACGGCGAGAGGCGCAGCGGAGGCCGAGGTTGCGGCGCGGACGAGGGCGTGCTTGGAGACGGTGATGCTGTCGTGCGTCTTTGACCTGGATGGGCTGTGGGAGGTGCTGGCGGATCTAGACCGACCGGGGGCGGAAGGCGAGGAGCAGAGTGAAGGCGAAGAGGAGGCAGGGAACAACGAGGAAGATGGTGATAATGCAGATGTCTCGGGAGGAGAAGGCAAGGTGCCGGTGGAGGAGATTGGCGATAGTCAAGACGACGAGGAAGACGAACTACCACCACCGCCACCTCCCCAGCCTCAACCTGAACCTCAACCTCCACAGCCTGAACAACGGCGCCAGCATCACCCGAGACCGAAAACGCCACCACTTCCCGACATCATCGTCGTCACCCACTTCTCCTCCCTGCTAACTAGCCTCTTCACTCACCGCGAGAAATCCGCCGCCCACTCGGCGCTGCAGCTCCTGGGCGCACACCTGCGCGACCTCACGCGCAACCTACCCACGAGCCCGCTGGTCCTCCTGCTAAACTCGACATCATCTTCTTCTTCATCTTCTTCTTCATCCTCCTCAGACGCCGCCCCAAAAACCCCGTTGGACCCCACGCTCCGCTCCATCTTCAACCCGCCCCCGCCGCCGGGCTACGCCGCACAGGCGCGGCGCAGCAAACCCAGCTTCGGCCTCGTCTTCGGCCAGCTCCTGGACCTGCACCTGCTGTGCACGCGGCTGCCGCGGAGACGAGACGACGCCGAGGCGGCGTTCCGCGCGGGCGACGGGGAGGCGGCGTGGGCCGTCGAGGTGCTGCTGGATGTGATGGGCGTGTGGGAGGGCTGGAGCGGCGCGCGCCGGGATCGCGAGCAGAGGTGGGCGGCGGTGGATGTCCAAGGGGCGAGGGTGACGGAGGCGTTTAACGGGGGAGAGAGAGAAAGCGAGAAGGAGAGGGACTAGGGAAGCAGGGTGACGGAGGTGAGGCTGCCAGGAGGGTTTGGGGGACGCAGGGTATAAGCCGAGCTGCGAGAACATCCAAGTACGAATGGACACCTCCACACTTGAGCGCGGACAAAGAACACGACGCACTGCAAAGAAAGAACCGCTCATGTACGGATTTGCGAATGGATTTTGCGCGCAAGCATCAACAACCAACCCCATTATTCACGACGCTCCATCACAATGCCCTCGCTCCGCATGCCAACCAACCAACCAAACAACCAACAACGCTTATCCTTCCAGAGTACAAGCTCGCCTTCTATCTCTCCGTCCCTAGCCTTATACTCAAAACGCATACTTCGCCTAGACTGCTTCCCCTCTGAGCTTCTCTCCTCCTCCTCCTCCTCCTCCCCCCTCCTTATCCTCCTTATTTCTCATCGTCGACGAAGCCCTCCCAAGACTGAAGCGCGGAGCCAAACGGTTGTCACAAGAAGAACAAATCACTCTCCAACTCTGCCCCAAGTACGCGGGGTCTGGCAATGGCTATCCCTGTGTCCACCTTGATGCACCCAAAACGATACGCACTGGGATACACAAATAGCGGTGCAGATAAATAAATGTTCGATCGAGAACCCTAGCTCCCGCAGATGATTCGCTGCCAACTGCACCTGCACGCCGCCAAGTGATGCAAGAAGGTATTTCCTGGAAGAGGCTCTGGTCTAATATGGGCTCCTCACCCGGGCCATTGCTATCGTGATGGAGTCGCATGGCCTGGCGGCGCGGCTGGCAGGGCAAGCAATTCCGACTTTCTATTAGACTTCCAAAAATCAATGGCCTCGACCACGTCCTCGCCCTTCTCGTCCTCGTGCGCAAATATGATCTGTCGACTTGTTAGTGACCGGACCGCAAAACAGTAGGGAGCGCGACAATGGAAACTCACCTCGTGCGTACTACTATGGAGCATCCTAATGTTCTTGCGAGGTACGATGTGGACCGCGCCGTTTTCCATGTTGCGTAGCTCGATGAAGTTCGGCTCAAATGCGAGGATCCAGGGGTAGCTGAGGGCGAAGCTCTGCGGAGTGCCCTCCCAGTCGATCCGCCACTCCGGCCGAGCCCGCCAGCCATTGCGGTTGACAAAGAAGGAGAACTCCGAGTAGTTAAGCAAGAACTCGCCGTTGAGTCGCTCGATGTGGATGGGCCTAACACCTTCCTTGCGGGCCACGAAGTCGAGCGAGGTATCGGCCTGGTCGAGAAGCGACTGCGTCTCGAGGGTTTCGAGGGACACAACCTCGAAGCCTCTGGCACAGGCGACACACAGCTTCGACTTGAGGAAGTGCACCGAAGACGATTCCGTGGGGATGTAAAACTCCTTGAACGGCTTGAGCTCGTCGTGACCGCCAGACATGAACTTGCCGAGACCCTTTTGCTTCTTCGCCTTGGTCATGGCATCGTTGGGCTCGAACACTTTGATCGTCGTTGACAGGGCAGATGACTTGACGCAGCACACAAGGTGGCGGCCGAGGCAGATGCCCGTCTTGAAGAAACTGCAGTGGTTTTGGATCTTCTTCGGCCTCTTAGACAGAGCTGGCTCGTCGGGGTTAAGCGCCGACACCGAGTAAGACTGGAGCGTCTTGTTGGACAGCACCAGCAATAGCTGGTACTCCTCCAAGATATCGATCTGCGTGACCGAGGCCGTTTCTAGCACCCTCCGGGGTACCTGGCCCGTGTTCTTGCGATCAGACACATATACGCCGTTGTCCGTGCCATATAGTAGCTTGCGACCACCATCTATGAAGAATCAGTACATGTCTCAGCCAACAGCACACGAGATACTCACCAAACGGCGTCACGCAGTTGACCTGGTTAGTGCCAGCGAAGAAGTTGCTTGATATAACAGACGTATTGAAGAAGTCGGCGCGAGCTCGGAGGCGCTGCTGGGCATTGTCAATGAACTCGAGCCACTTCTTGCGGGCCGCCTGGTTTGATGCAAACAGCGTCAATTCATATCCGGCCTTACCCAAATGGCGGAATGTGATGGGCCAGCCGCTATCGTTCTTGGCGTTGCCCGCATTGGTCCGAATCGACGGAATCAGACTCGACGACGAGCGCTTCACCGAGCCAGCTTGGGGGATGACCTCCTCCATTTCTCGAATGGCCAAAAGCTCTAGAGGAATTGGCCGACGATAGGCCTTAATCTCCTCATTTTTGCCCGTTTGCTTGATTCGGACGAGAAGGACGGCGTGGTCAAACAAAAAGGCGGTGATTTCAGCGGGATCAGTTGGCGACTTCTTAAACTGACTCTTGAAGACCAGTTCGCGACCCTCCTCTGTGAGTTTCAGATCAACCCTCTCGTTGGGCCTAAAGCGGAGTTGCTCGTGAAGCCTCCTTAGGTTGAATCGATTCTCGGCCTTTCCGGACTCCGCGTTAACTCTTCCAAGGAGATCTCGAATCACGACTAGGACTTTGGGAATATCCTCCTTGTCAGGGTTCCCGTCCTCGGTGTACTTCAACACGTTTTCCAGTAGTAAGGGGTATCGCGCGAGACGGGTGGTCGGCTTCGTGAGATAACCGTTGAGCTCCAGCTTCCTCGACTCCTTGCGTCGCTCAATCTCGTCAACAAACTTGGCAAAGTAAGGGTTGATGGACCTCTCGTTCTCGAATTCGAATTTTCCCTCGAGCTGCTTGGAGCCATACCAAATGAAGGGCTCGAGCTGGGGAGCGAACTCGCAGAAAATGTCACCGACATTGTGGACAATCGGCTCCTTCTGTTGTCGAGCAGTCAAGCTAGCAGCAAAACGGGAGCTGACAGTATGGATGCTGGGGTGATCAATGATGTTGCTGAAGATGCCTTTCACGACCTTGTCCCGGCGCTGCACGGGAATGGGAGACGCCTTGGACCGTAGAGGCAAGATCCAGAAATCACGAAGATATTCCAAATCCTTGACGAAGTCGCGCTCGGTGTAGAATATCTCGGAGATAACCTCTTGCCTTTTCTTTTCCCGTTCGTCGACCTTGTCGGCAATCTCCTTGGGGACTGAGTTGATCCAGAGCTTCTGCTCGTCCGTCTGGTCGACCTCGTCATCGTTGATGTTCGCGGAGTCCTCCTTCCGCAAGCCTGGGTTGATCTTCAGGTTTAGCCTAGAAACCTGCTCCAGTCGTCGAGGACAGGCAATGGAGTAACAGAGTTGATCCCTAGTGCAAGTAGGCGAGTAACACTCGGAAAGCAGGACAAAGACACCGTTGACAGCGGGCTCCATCTCCGGCTCATCCATCAGCGTCTCCCTAAACTGATACATTTCTGACTGCGAGTCTCGCAATCGGTGTTCATATGTGACATCGTGAAAGTACTTTTGCGCATCGAGGGCTCGACCCAGAAGAAGGGCTAGGTTTCGATCCGTCGTCCGGATGATATAGGAAAGAACATCCACCGCCTCGGAACCACTGAAGGCATTCTTGTATGTCAGTTCGTTCTTGGTTCGGTCACCCACTATGATCTTCCGGCGGAAGCACTCCCCGACACGCGATAGCAGGGCAGGGTATACGAGGGGCGGTCGAATCTTGGTCGCGGTCGGCGGACGGTCGCTTTCGATCGACTTGCTTCTGGAGGGCCGGTGAACAAGAGTGCCAGCGTCAGACTCGGAGCCAGCCATAGTTGGCGCTATAGTGGAGGCCATCGACATCGTCCTGTTGTGATCGCTGCCTCCGTTCGAAGATGCCATGCTGGGCGTGCGGGTCTGAGTGCCCGGAACGTTGGGAATCCCGTTGATCGAGTTCGAGTAGCCGTTGGTGGCTGGCTGTTCGGCTGGCGCTCGTCGGTTGGGGATAACCCGTCCGCTCATAGTCTGGTGAGCATCCCGGTCCTGAGGAGGGTACGACCCGGTCATGGACATAGCCCTATCCTCGTGACGTTCCGGAACAACTCTCCCCTGAGCCGTTGTCCTCGCCGAATTCTGATGGGCATAGGGAGCCTGCCGGAACTGGTTCGCGGGAGCCTGCTGATAGTTGCTCGGGGGTGGGTTGTACATTTGAGGTCGAGGGCCGGAGGCGAGAGATTGTGATCGATAGGGATCGTTGTTCATCGCAGGAGCGGGCCCGGGCCCAGGCCCTCCCTGATAAAATCGCTGCGCCGGAGTTCTCGCGCCGGCCGCTTGCGATGGTGGGCCTCGATGATCCATACGTGGAGGTGCCGGCCCTCCGGTACCAGGATACGGACGCCTCTGCTGCTGGAGCGACCCCTGCTGATGTTGATGCTGATGCTGCTGTTGCTGCTGCTGCGTATAATGAGGGGGCATCTGCTGGCCTCCTGATGCCGAGCGCTGCTGGGGATAGTAACCGTTGCTGCCCATGCTGGTATCCATCGTCCGAGTTCTTCCTTGGTCGCGGTCTGGGTATTGGCCGGGGGGAGGTCGCGGTGGTGGCTGCCGGGGCATGCCGGAGGATGTTGATGACATTGTCTGGGTTCGGACTTGGTCTCTCATGGGCGGGGGCATAGAGGAGGATGTCATGGTCTGAGATCTGCCCGGTGGAGGGGCGGCACCGAATATGTTGGAGAAGGCGGCATCTCGCTGGTAGTTGTTGTTGGGGTCGCGGTTGTCATAGCCCCGGGGCGGGCCCCGTTGGGGAGCTCCTCGAGGGTCGTAGCCGTAGTCGGCCATGATGGCGGATACTGTGCCTGTGCATGGGCAAGATGATGATTAGACAGCTGAAGTATAGGCGAGCAGAAGAAGGACGAGGGAACCAACCGTTTGGGGGGCCTCAAGGGGACAAAATGGCCGACGGCCGGATCAACAGCCGACGTCGACGGATGCGCCGCCGTCAGTCGACGTCAACACGGCCCCTTGGCTGGGATCTAGATGGCGGAGATGCGCGTGTTGCTATGGCGTGCCGATGTCACGAAGCTGCGACGGAGCAGCGCTTGCTGCTCGTTAGGAGAGAGAGGCGGTTCAGGGAGAGGACGGAGAACGGAGAGGACGGAGTTTATGCCTGAGCGGACGCCGGCTTGCAAGAGTAGGGTGGATTAGCTCGATGGATATCGAGGAAAAGCCAGGCGGAAAAGGACCTGGCAGCGAACGCTCAAGCGTCAGGCGAGGGCTCGTCAGGCGGGCCAGAAAAGCGAGAGCAAAAGGATGGGCAATGGGCGGTCGCGGGCTGGACGTTTGGTGGCCCAGTTGGTGAATCCGAGGGGGTTGCAGGTTCACGATCCACGTAGGAGTAGGACCAGCACACAGCACACAGCAAGCGCAAATGCACAGAGCACAGGTCCACCACGTCCAACGTCCACGTCCACACGTTAGTCAACGAGGTCCAAAAGAGACGGTGCTTGCGGTGCGGCCTTGCGGGTTTGCGGGCTTCCTTGCGGTCGGGTGTCAGTGTGGTAGGTGGAGAGAGCCAGGTAGGAGGTGGACGAGCCAGTGTTAGGTCACTGAGGTGTGCCAGGTCCACCAAATCCACCGCTGGGCGACTGGTTGATGTTGACTGGCGGACGGAGGTGGGTTTTAGATGCCGCACGTACGTACCTACTCAGTACTTTGCAGGCTGGGGCCGGGCCTGTCGGGGGAGGGGGGCGGGCGCTGCGAGATGGGACGTTTTAGGGGATGGTTAGAGCTGGGTAGCACCCAGAACTGGGCAGTCTCCCGGCTAATAATTAATGCTCGTAGAGGCCGTCTCGTCTGCCAAAGAAGCCCTACCAAACCTGGCAAACTCGCTGGGGATCCTCCTCCGTCCGCTCTGACAACGGCGGGAGGTAGCCAAGGGACTCGTAGTAAAGAATGTGGCTCCCAAGGGGGCCATGCGCTAGCGACCGTTGTTCACAGGATACCATCAATCACCCGGCTCTCGCCCTTGGAGGGTGTGTATTGGGATTCGGCCGGCTCAAGAGAGTTGACAAAGGGCTCTGCACGAAACCGACCAATGTAGATAGCAAAGAGCACAAACCACAGCGCACTTGCAGACTGCCTTGTTGGGTGTTTGGGCTGTTTGCCTCGCGCATCAAGGATGCCGGTGGCCGAGACCTTGTCGCCAGAACGCCAGGCACCGCGGAGCCCCGGGCCAAACCCGTCCGAACCACATCGCCACGAGTCAACCCACTAAAGGGAGCCAATCAGCGTGACTCCTCCAAAATCGGATCACGTGATTCATCAATGGCATTTTGAGCTTCTGATTGGCTACGGGGTCTCTTGCTCAGCATTGTCCAGCTCTCTCTTCCAGTAGCCTGTCCCCGGCCTACATCATCTCCAAGCTTCCAACGCCAAACACCGAGTCCACGTTGTCTCGTCCCTCCCATTTCTGACCGGCGGTCACTCCTTTACCATGGCCGACTCATCAGAGATTGCCCCCAAGTTTGCGCCCTTCATCGGGATGGTAAGTTGCCTTGGACGACGCGCGAGGGAGACGCGAGTGCTAATGCAATTGTTGGCAGGCCGGCATTTGTGCTGCCATGGTCTTCGGATGTACGATTTCCCTCCACCCCAGCGATTCGCATCATCAAAATCCAGTACTAAACAATTGGAATAGCTATCGGTGCTGCATACGGAACTGCCAAGTCTGGCATCGGCATCGCCGGTGTTGGTACCTTCCGGCCCGACCTCATCATGAAGGTACGACAACTTCGACTCGATATCCTGCGAAGCATAATCGTCTGACATCATGCCTAGTGCCTGATTCCTGTCGTCATGTCCGGTATCATCGCCGTGTACTCGCTCGTCATTTCCGTCCTGATCGCCGAGGATCTGGCACCTCCCTCGACTCAAAGCTACAGCCTCTTTACGTACGTCTTGCAGAATGGCATGGATGGGCGTAACACTGATTGGCGATAGGGCATTCTTGCATCTTGGATGTGGCATCGCTGTTGGCATGACTGGTCTTTCTGCCGGCTACTGCATCGGCATCGTGGGCGACAGTGGCGTCCGCGCCTACATGGAGCAGTCTAGGATCTTTGTCGGCATGGTCCTGATCCTCATTTTCGGCGAGGTCTTGGGTCTTTACGGGTACGTAGAGCCAGCCAGCAATGCATATAAACACAAACTGACTCCTCGACAGCCTCATCGTTGCCCTCATCCTCAACACCAAGAGCAAGGGCTAAGCCAGAGCCAGCAGGTGGTAGTCTACACTGCCCCCTCCAGGGCGGTCCTGACCTACACCCAGAATGATCAGAGCCGTCGTCGAGCTGCAGAGACGTGTCTTAATAGCTGCATCGGGCATGGCGTTATGGAAACGTGTAATTTTAACGTGACAGGTAGACAACAGAAGGAGAAATTGACGGCGTCTTGTTTTAGTGCAGAGAACATATGTCGATATCACTACGATGCCGCATTGGTACAGAGCAGGATTCCCGAAGAAGACGATGTTGCAATAATCATATTCGAGAGGAGAGCTGAATAATTTCCAGTTCCCGAAACCCTAGTGAGTGGAACGAGTGAAGACGAAGAGAATAGCTCGTGGTGACCCCTTTGGCGTCACTACGTGGAATAGGAGCGATCATGAGCAGAGAAGCCAAACGATGTGGACAAAACGACGAGGAACCCGAGATCCCAAACAAATCTAGAAACACCAACGCCGAGAAAATGCGGCAATGTCGTCCAGATGCAACCCTGAAATGTTCAACCCGACACAGCAGCAGCGTCCCAGCGCGGCAAGAGCAACATCCTTACATCATCAGACGGCGTCCTCCGATACGACGAAGGAGCTTCTTGCGCGAGCTCATGTCGGTTTCGCGGCGGAACCGAGTCCAGCTCTTATCGCGCTCATCCCAGTCCTTCATTTGCGCTACACGGTTGTCAGCCTTCACACGTCTGGTATTGAGAGCCGGGACGACTTACATAGCCACCAGTCCCACTGGCGGTCTTCACGGATGAGAATGTCATCGCCCGACTCGCGGGCAAGTCTCTCCTGGCGCGCTCTCGAAGCGGCGACTTCCCCAACGAGGTATGGGTCCTCGAGAGGGCGAGAAGACGACTCGTTGCGCTCCTGCGTCTGCGACGACTCTTCCATGATTGGGGCTGTCACGGCCCGCCGCAAGCTATCCATGGGGTCTCGCTGTGCGCTCGCGCTCGCGCGCCGCTGAGCCACACGCTGGTACTGCCGGGCATTCGGGTTGCTGCTAAGGGAAGACCATGTTGCAATACGGAAGTTGTTTAGGTTCGGAACGCTACGCAGCGGAGCGGAGGGAACGGGAGGCAGGCCGATGGGCGTCGATGTCCCACTTCGGCTCTGTGGTAGCAGGGACGTCGTCGATCTGGAGACGTCGGACCGATTGTTCGGCGGTGAGTACGGAGGCACAGCCTCATGATACGGAGCGACGGAGTGGTAGGAGGGCGCCTCCGAGACTGGGCAAGATGGGGTCAGTGACGGTGGTCTCGTGCCGAAAGGCGGTCTCCACGGGCAGTTCGTGCCCGTTGTAGCTGATATGGTATCGATATGATATCGATCTGACGCGCAGGAACACGACTTGAAGACTCACCATATGAAGGAGCGGTTGAGCGAATCGAGGCGGTTTCGAAGTCCTCGGCGCTGTAACGCGGAGTGGCAATGGCGCCGGTCATGATGGTAATGGCCGAGGCAGGGGACACGGATGGGAACGAGGCAGAAGAGGGGCAGGGCAGGCCGGCTGGAGCATCTGTTCGGGGATGACTATCAAGGGAGGCGGGGGTTAAGTATGTGGCAGACAGGCGGAGGTCACGTCGAGACGCTGGATGTGAGGGTGAAGGTCAAGGAGGTCAAATGAGCATTTCCATGGACGATGGAGGAGAGACGGTGGAAGGGTAAGTGAGACGTGCAGAGGGAACGGTGACCCTTCTCGTTTGGGCTGGGGGTTAAGACAGGAGGGTCAGGACGCCTCAGTAGCTGTTAATGCAACAGTGCCACGACCGCGGATAAAGATTGCATGCAGGGAAGAGGCAGACAGATGGGAGGAGGAGAGAGGAGGGAGGTTTTAGTGGTGGGCAACCTAGCTCGCCAGCACGTCTGTGGGCGGTACACTGCACCGTAACACGATGGAAGTACTCCGGGTCTTTAGCTCAGCTAGGGGGCACATACGAAAGATTCCGACGAGGTCCAAGTTCAAGCCCAAGCCATCCGCATCCTGTCGTGGCGTCGGTGGAGGTTGGGGGGAGAGGGGGGAGAGGAGGGGGGTTGCACTGTAGAGATGCGGGGACACGTGAGAGGCCAACGAAAGAGGATGCTGTGAACACGCCAAACGACAGCACCATGACGCGCTGTCCGAGACATGGCAGGGAACTCTCTTCTGCGCCTGACTATACTTCGTACGAAGCTCTAAGCTTGCTTATCTCCCAAGCTTCTCACGAGACGTCCTCGCGGGAAACAAGTGCGACGGAAACGGGATCGGGAATGCCACACAGCAAACAGGAAACCCATCCCGCCGCACTGGAGGCCTGGCGGCGCAGTCGGCCGTTTGCCTGAATGGGAATGACGAGCTTCCACGACAGCTTCCACACGGCGATAGCGGGGTATTTGCAGGCTAGAATTCCGGGTCAAACTGGGCTCTCAAGTTCTTTCCAGGGAGACGGCGTCCAGCCCATAAGTTTCCGGGATAACGCACCTATCTTTGTGTCCGGATAGCGGGGGTCTGGGCGCCGTGGGCCACTGATCGGGCAGTGCGCGCCAGGGGAACCGGGTTTGGTACTTGGGTCCAGCGGGGCGAAGCCATCGATAAGGCCTCTCGAGCCTCTCATGGCTCTCTCTCTCATCGTTCCCAGCCAAACGTTTGGTGGGCTTGGCTGGCAGACGGGTGGACCTAATCATGTCTTTGATGCCGTCTTTTACATGCTGCATCTGCCGTGGCACCGAGGTGCCTTGGTTGACCCCTGGCGGGCAGGCAAAGCGGATGGTTCGAGTTTCGCATTTTCTCTCAGTCGTCGTAGCCCACGTCAAGGGCATCGGAGGTTGGCAGACCTGGTGCAGGACTGGACATTGTGTTGCAACAACACGATGGCTTGGAAGGCCACTTGGCCGAGACCTCGGCTACCCATCTCCCCACTGCCTAAACGGGAGGAAAAGAAAGAATGATTTGTTGGCTGCTGTGCCTCTCTTGCCGTTAGCCTGGGTGCTATGCCTCAAGTTTCGAGCTACTGCTGTAAGGTTCGACACCAACTTCGAGAGAAGTAGATTATGTGATGTGTCTAGGCTAACTTGCCAGCCTTGGTAGATTACCTAGTTTCTAGTCTATGTTGAAAGAGATCGGAGAGATCGCCGCTCTACTGGGCCCTGATTTGCGTCTCGTTCATCATCATACTTCTGTACGAGATCATCTTCATGCAGGAACGGCCAACTTGATGACAGCTCCACGGACTTGTAGGCCTACGGATACACTCGGCCTTTGTGGAAAGGTTCTAGCTGGACTCAAATCATTATTGCTCCCTCTACATAGTACTTCTGCTTCTTCCTGTTGTTCTTACCCCTCCCGCAAGAGGCGCCGCTCCCGAGGAGCGCCCTAGGCCTGCGCAGATGGGTCATCCGGACCGAGCCCAATTGCCCCGGGCGCCTCAAGACAGCGACCCGTATTACGCCGGTCTAAAGATCCAGGGGGCAGACGAACCAGCACCTACCAATCCGAGATATCAGCGGCTTGGAGGTTGCCGCGACTTGCCAGTCTGGGGCTCCTGACCAGGGCGGTACACCTACTTCGTACTGGAATCTTAGTATGGGCTGCTGACGTGCGTTGTGTGTGCATGGCGACACCCCCCCACGGCGTCTCTGGATTCTGCTGTGGACTTGTAAATGGCGGTAACCCTCTGGAACCCCGTGAGACTTGCAGGTGTCCCAACCCATATCACTGACCAGGCGGCTGTTTCGGTTTTGGACGAATAGAAGTGGCCGGGTTTGCCCGCAGCCAAGATCTTGGGGTGTCTTTTGGTTGATAAGGCTATGCAGCTGCTGGAGAATTGGGAATGGTTTCAAGGTACCTTTACTGTGATCTTCTTTGTCTCTTAACCGACCGAACCGGCGTGTAAGGGATGGGGGACAAACTGGGAGGGGCTGGATCCGCTCGGTGAGATGCTGATGTTTTTAAATCCGTAAATCCGACGATTCAGTCTTTTGTCGTTGACCAAATGCTATAGCCTTAGGATGAGCATGAATACTTAGGACTTTAGAATGTTTCCTTGATTACGGCGTAGGATAAGAGGCATTCTTTCAAGCCGTTGCTTCGCTTCATGCTGATACGGTACTTAAGCAAAGAAGATCCCACAGCATTACGAAGTAGGGCCAGCCGTTATGCATATGAAACCCGATCCACGCGGACTCACTTCTGTTAGGGAAAAAGACAAGACTCCTTCTTTTTAAGCTCGTTTATTGATGCATTATTTTGTCACTTCCTGAGTGCGTGAAGTTGTGAGCCTGCTAAGCTACCACTTTGGCTCTGCCCCACATTCGGCTTGCGGTTGCCGGGCCGGTTTAAATGGAGGTACGTACCCGTCGCGTGAAGACGCGCCTGCGCATTTCGTGCCCAGCCTGAACAAACAACGGATATTTCCATCGACACTGCAGTCTTGAGCGACGCCGCTGAACAAGGAAATCAAATCCAAGTCCACCGTCTTGTCTAAGCCAAGCCTTGCGCCTCCGCCTTCTCATGAGCCACTCTTACTCCGATGCCGACCCGCCTGCACGACTCCGATGAGGAGTCCCAATCTCCATCACCCTCCCCGTCGGCGCAACCCACTTCGGCCCAACGCAGCTTGGCAGCAAGGCGGCGGGAATCCAGTCGCTCTGTCTCCGGCTCCAAGAGGAAACGCGCCGACACGAGAACGGGCGAAGAGTCGAGCCGTCGACGACGAACCGTGGATCCAGAGGCTGAAAGCGCCAATGACTTGGGCGAAGACGGCAATGTGTACGATCCGGACCAACCGTTAGACCAGCGACGAAAAGTGCAACAAGGTTTCAGAGATTTACTGCGCGATATCACGGAGAACACCGAAGAATACCTTCAACCCGATTCACGAGGCTTGCACGAGGCTATCTTGAAGGCCGATGAGCTCACGAAACAAGTCCGGCAGACAACCGAGGCCACCATCGATTCTCGGTTACTAGTCAGCACAACGGATCTCTCATACAGGAAAACGCTGCGTCTGACTCAAGGAAGTTTAGCGCAAGGCATCGACGTAGACGACTTTGTGTCTAAATGCATCACATACATGCGCCAGGGCAGAGGAATTAGCGACGACAACGCCCCGGACCTTTCAAGCACTCAGCGTCAAAGGAGAAGGACGACTCGCGGTGAGGAGGAAGATGACATTGGCGATGAGGGCGACATGATGAACTGGCCTCACTTGGGCCGTTTCGCGGCGTTGCCCTTCATTCGGCGGCCAGCGCTGCCCGGTTTCCTTGTAGGCCCGCTCTCAGTCGAGAAGAAGGCCCGCAAGATAGCCAAACGAAGCGCGCCATTCCGGCCAAACAGCTTGACCGAAACTCGACCCGAGGTGCTCAACGTCGGAGACCTTGCCAAGACGGAGAACGACTTGACAGCGATTTGCGGCAAGATTCTCCAGCAGCTCACCGCTCTTCAAGAAGACATTCAAGAAGCAGTGGTAGAGTTGATTGATGACGACATGGAAGAGCACGAGAAGAAAAAGATCATGCACCAGCACGGCCTCAGGAGTACGGGAGGTATTGATCTAATGCGGTTTGTGGTCAATCCAAAGTCTTTCGGCCAGACCGTCGAGAACTTGTTCTACGTCAGCTTCCTCATTCGAGATGGAAGGGTCGAGGTCGATTTCGATGAAGACGAGATACCGGCTTTGGGTGAGCATTCTTCACTGATGGAGTACCAGAACCGCTACTGACAATTGCCACAGCGCCTGTTGAACGAGAGCCAGAGGAAGACGGCACCGTAAGACATAGTGCGTCCAAGCACCAAGCAATTCTATATATGGATATGGATACGTGGCGCGAAATCATCGATACTTTCAGTCTCAAAGAGCCCATGATTGCGCACAGGAAAGAAGCGAAAGCCTCGGGGCCCGGCGCGAGGGGCTGGTATAGTTGAGCGTCTTTGGCAGTCAGACTCATCGTCTAAGGAAGAGCTGCATTACACGTACTGGACTTGGCTCAGTTGTCGGAGCTTGCTGGGTTTCTTTGTTCCTTGCCGTGATCACATGCCGCGCCACCTGCGCACAGGCGCAGTCCGCGAGCCAGATTCTGCTGGAGTCTTTGTTCTGTGCCATCCCTTGTTTTATTTCATAATGGGCACGACCTAGATTGTGATTGGAGCTGTGGTGCAACCCAAGCTCAGTGGCTTCCCCTATTGGTCCCAGAGATGACAAGAATTGTTTGCTGCTGGCGGTGTGGCCGGCGGTCAAAGAAAATGAGGTCGGACAACCCGGTGGAGGCGTCTCTTTCAGCACGCATGTGACATCTCCAACAGAGCCTTCTAAATTCATGAACTGGCCCCTTGCTTTCTTCACATATCCGCACTACCCAGAGCACACCATTTCATCCAGCCGCTCTTGTGTCCATTGTCGGACTCTGCACCTACTTCTCCCTGGCGGCTGTAAACCTCGTCCAGCAACCAAGCACTACGTCTCCCGCAAAGACAAACCTTTCTTCTGACACCCCGTCGCACCTGGACAACCTCTCCCTCTGGCTTTTCAAAATGGACGAGGAAAAATTCGTACAGACGGGACAGCTGTCTCCTCAGTCGCAAGCCTCTCAAACGGAGTCGCCGGGCCGCACGCCATCTCAAGACGAAACGAGGTTCTCTGTTTCGGTGTCGTCTGCCAGCCGGTATACCGAGGAACGTGAGGAACGTGAAGAGCCTGCTTCTCCGGAGTCAACAACAGACGATAAGCCCACTGGAAGCGACAGGTCTTCTGCAGACTCCGATGATGCAAGACCAACACAATCCAGCGAACCCGCCCGGAACGAGACACCCGTCGCAAAATCTCGTTCAGAATCGAAGTCTACGGCTATCCAAAAGGATTGGGTTCTAACAGAACCTCTTCAGTCGGAACAGTCGTCTGCCAGCCAGTGGACTGAAGGTTCTGAGACTGCCCGTGGCTCAAAGTCAAGGCCAGATGACGAGCCGGCTGGAGAAGGCGGAGCTCTTCCAGAGCCTCACGATTTCATATCCACGCCTGCCGAACACTCCACTCCAAACGATTCGGTTGGCGTCGCAGAACCTCCTCAGTCGGGCTCGAAGGGTAATGGTGAGCCTATTCAAGAAGCCGGAACTCTTGCGAAGCCCTCTCCGTCGGAGCCGCCGTCCACAGACCAGTCAAGTGAAGCACCCAGGGCTACCCGTGACTCGGAACCGAAGCAAAAGCCAGACGGCGAACCTGTTGGAGAAGCTGCAGCCCTTACAGAGCCTCACGATACCAAATCCACGCCTACCGAACAACCGGCGGAAACCGATGAGGAGGCCGTCACGGAACCATCTCAATCGGGGCTACAGTCTGAAAATGAGCCTGCTAAAGGAGCCGGGACACTTACAGAACCTAGTCGATCGGATTCGTCTTCTCCCGTTCGCCTTGCTGCAGCGCGTACGACCAGCCCGCAACCCCTTAGTTCAGAGTCAAAGCCAGACGGAAAACCTGCCGAAGAAGACGCTGCTCTTGTAGAACCTGATGACTCAGGTTCAACGGCTATCGACCAACCCATTGGAAAAGATGCGACCGTCGAAGATCCTCCTTATCTGAAAGCAAAGCCCGGGTACAACTCTGCTGGAACATATGCGGCTCTTGCAGCATCTTATAATCCAGTGGCAACGACTACCGATCAGCCCAGTGAAGAAGATGCGTCTACCCAAGGATCTTCTATTTGGGAGTCGGAGTCCGAAGAAACGTCCACCGATGAAGACGCGACTTTCGTACCGCCCCGTCTACAACGCAGGTCTACCGTCACATTTGCACCCGAGCCTCTCTACCACAGAGAATCGCAAGCGGGTAGCGAGAGAGCCATTCAGGCAGCCTATAGACTCTTGAGTGACTACATGGCTGACCTACACGATGCGAAATCCCGTACTAGGGCAAAACACGACGAGTTGATTGAGGCCACGGCGCAACAAATCCAAGGCGATTTTTCCCAGGTGGAAAGTGACTGTATAGTAACATCCGCACCACTCCCCCCTACCCTCGTCAGCAAGCTTGCAAAACAGGCAAAGGCCCGCGCCAACGCGATGGCACAAAGCATGTTCAAGCTCCAAGAGACAGCTTATACCGAATGCAGTCAGCGTTTGGTCGAACTCGAACGTGCTATCTCCGCAGTTGCAGTGTCTTTCGAAGAAGGCAAACGTCGAGAAAGGCGCCTAGTGGGCCACATCCAAGCATTCGAGGAGAAGATTGAAGTCTTGGAGGGCGAACTAGAGGAAAACCCAAACAAGGGCTCGAGGAGGGCTTTACGCCATACTTCCTCGTTCGGACTTAACGCTGAGAATCTGGCCAAACAACATCTGCAAGACTTCGCCATCACCGCCAATACGGATAACGGCTTGAGAGCTGGATCATCGCGCAAATCGAAGAATCGATCACGGCATCTATCACGGGGTTTGTCACGGCGGCGGTCTCACCGTCTCCTGGCTAGCTCATCCCGTCGACCACCCAAATCGTCCGATCATCCATCGACGCAAGGGACAGCCAAGAAACTGGGCAAACTAAAGATACCTCCACGCCCCTCCAGCTGGTCTCGTGCGGAGCCCGACTCACCCGAGGTGTTGGAAGCTCTCAAAAGGACGCCAAAACCACCGTCCAACCTCCGCAATACTGTCTTGTCTCACTTACACGAAGCCAGGGTAGGTGGAAAACAGAAGTCACTACGTGACAACGTTCTCCCCACGCCTCGATCCGTGCTAGAGGCTGAACACGATGTGGCCTCGTTATCCGACTTGAAAGATGAGTCATTTGCAGAATCTCGTGCACCAAGTCCTGGCAATCATGCTAGCATAGGCACGGGGAAAAAGGTCAACGACCTTGAAACGCCAGTTCCTGAATCAGCCAACCCGCTCTCTGTCTCTTCACCCGCGCAGGGTTACAATTACATTGGCATGCAGTCAAATAGCGACGTCTTGGAATTCATTACTTTGCTGAGATTCCACAAGGAACAACTCGAGTTGGCATCCGATGATTATACCACCGCGGCAGAGGAGCACAACGAGAAAGTTACAGAAATTCAGGATTTCCTACGTCACGGAGAGAACACCAACAAGATCCTCGCCGAGATAATGAGCAAGATCACTGAATTTCTCGGATCCAATCAATCACTTGTTGGCGATCCGGATCTTCACAGCCAAATCAAAGATGCCGAGGTGGCGATGGGTGTCCAGGACGAGCGAAGGTGCCGTCTCGAAGAACTACTAGAGATGCGGGAGGAACTCTGGAAATACTTAAAGAATCACTGCAACGAGTTGGACGATTCAATCGAATTCTTCGGTGAGCTATCCGAGTGGTTCAAGAAGCAGCTAGACGGCTCTCCATTGGTCGAGACCAACCAAAGAGAACGTAAACGAAGAGAGCCGAACCGCGGAGAGAGCCATCGAGAGTCTTTCGAAGGAGAGAGAGCACCCAGGATCACATCGATGAGCACCGCGTGGGACTTCTTCTCTCCTACTGAGAGTCCGAAATCATTCCTTTCTCCGATCGAAAACTCACAGTCACACCGTGATTCTCTACCTCAGAGCCCTAAATTTGTCCGTCCTTCTCGTCCGATCGAGAGCCTGAGACTGCAGCGGTATCGTCTCCTCAGTCGACTTCCAAGACTACGGAGTACTTCTCTTACTGTGAGACGGAAACCACAACTTTCTTCTCCTTTGGTTCAAGGTTTAGTGTCTCGCCGTGCTTCTGCACCACCCTTGCTCAGCAACGTGGAGGGTGAGGACGAGGGCAATGAGGGGCTGAGATACAATGCTCTTCCCGCAACGCCTGATCTGGACCAGGATGTATCTGTGAGCCAGGAGAGACTTTGGGGTATCAGAGATCGCGATCTGGACCTGGGTCATACTCCGACATCTTTGGAGGATATCGTCCAACACTTTCTCAAGAGACAAGTGCAGTCCTGGGTCGAACTGACCTCATTCACTGTACGTGGTGTTTCCGAGATGACTGGGCTCGTCAAGCCGCAGCCTGGCGAGAAGGCCAACGAGTTTCCATGGCAGGCGATGGCGACGGTGCTGTATCAGTCGTTGCTGGTGCTTACGATCCAGGCGCACATTACAAGCCGACGGCAGCGGGCCATTTGGACGGAGGCAAATGGACTGACGAGGCAGTACATGCTACGGACAAGCCGCAACCAGCCGGCGTGGCTGTTTGTCCCTGGGTTAGACCCAAGCTTGACATGGAGCTGGCGAGATACTTGGGACGTGGTGACTAGTGTACCGACGGTCGCTGTCGGATGGTCAGAGCGAATTGGGTCGTCAACTGCTGGTTGGTTCGGGCAGTTTTGGTCGTGGATTATGGGTTTATGGATGGCTGTTTCAGGATGGTTAGTAGAGCAGCTTAGGGTGTGGGTTACTGGGGCGCTGGTTGGTTTATTAAGGCGCTTGGTGGAGGGTTAGTTTGACACGGTAGCTGGTGGGTAGAATGCCGATAGGTCGGATAGTCGGTGTTGATGGGGGTTTTTGATAGACTATGCCTGAGTATTGTGTAGAAGCAAGAAGTATGCTAGGTTAGGAACGAAAATTGCCTCTTTTCTCTTCCTCGCCGGGAGGATGACATGCTTGGTGTGGTCCGTAGGTATTTTGAAGTGGTGAAGTGAGGGTTTGGTCAGCAAGGATGGATTCGTCACGTCAGCTAGGAGTCGTTAAGGTGCATGCAACGGTTAAGTACTATGTAGGCCCTGCGTCACTAGTTTCTCATTCGTAGACTTGCATGACACTATACTCGTATTTGGAATGAGGCCATGTCGCGGGGCATTAGCAGGAGTGTCCACCCTGTTCTGCATGTCGCGTTGTTGGCTGGGGCTGAGATGGAATCATTGACGCAGCATATTCGTACTACCTACCATAGAATGAGAATACTACAGTCCCATAGCAATTCCACGTACAGACAGGTGCCGAGAAAAGATGTCGGGGTTGCGGACTGGAAACATGCATGCAGATTAACCGCGTGGAGGAGGTGGATTACTGGCCGGGGTAGATTTGGAATCAACAGTGTACATACGAAGTACGTACGAAGTAACTACCGGATCCACACGCACCGGGGACCTAGTACCTTAGACTACAGCAGTAAAATACTTTAGTTACCTCGTAGTAGGTAGGTTAAGTACTTGTAGGATGGCAATTTGTTGATCTCTAATACAGTACTCCGTACAACTAATCATCCTTCCGTGGGCTACTGCTCCAATCTTCCCGAGCCTCGGCTTCCTCCGCCTTGCATCTACGAAGGCAGTCCAAGGTCAAGCCGGCTCGACCGGACTGCAGATTCGGCCGAGGCCGTGACAGGAAGTGGGCCGACTTCTTTAGGCCCGGCGTGGTGTTTGACGTGTTGATGTCATTTGGCAAGATTCCGCACGCATCACAGCCCGGTCCCGCCATCGAATCTTCCCATGTTGCCTATTACCAACCAGAATTAATCGGCTTCCATTGGTCCAGTCTTGGCTAGCCCTTGCTCTCTGCCCTCTCTCTTCTCTGGCTTGTGAACGATTGCCCGTGCTGGTGGTGATGACGATGATGATGATGATGCTGGTGCGGCCACCACATCGGTGCGCTTCCTTGTCCGTGTACTTAAACGCTCGGTCGCTCGCTCCGTTTATAGAAGCTTCGTTCCCGATCACACCACGGACCCTTATTAAGACGCCCCAGTCCACCGTCTTCCGTTCGCAGCTTCACACTCCTGCTCTCGCCCTCGCATCCCCAAGGACCATCCCTAGCACCAGCACCCGCCTCCATCGTCCATCTCTGTCGACTCGACACAAACCCCCAGTAGCCAGCCAAACCTCCACCCGCCCACAGCGTCGCACCTTCAGCTCGCACCACGCCGCAGCCATGTCGTCCAAGCTCATCCCGTCAAATCCATCCGATGTCATGGTCATCCGCAACGTCACGCCCAACATCGTCACCTTCTCCGTGCCGTTTGCACGCTTCGGGAGAATCAAGATTGGTGGCCGAGGAACCGTCGGTATGCTCGCTTTCACTCACCTCGACTACCCCTCGCTCAGACCCTCTAACTCCGCCTCAATAGTGAAACTCACCTCTGGCGCCCTCGCCGTCTTCTCCCCCGTGGCCTTCACTGATGCAGCCAAGGCCAAGGTCGTTGAGATGGGCGGCAACGTCCGCTACATCGTCGCCCTCGACTTCGAGCACCACATCTTCGTCTCCGAATGGGCCAAGGAGTTTCCCGCCGCCAAGCTCATCGGCCCCCAAGGCCTACCAGAGAAGCGTGCCAAGCAGGACGACCCCAAGATTGGCAAGGAGGATTTCGCCGTCATCTTCACCAAGGAGAATAAGCGCGAGACCCACATCGACGACGAGTTCGACGCCGACTTCGAGTACGAGTACGTCGACGCCCACACCAACCTCGAGCTGGTCTTCTTCTACAAGCCCGAGCGGGTCGTCATTGAGGCCGACCTGCTCTTCAACCTCCCCGCCACCGAGCAGTACAGCAAGGTGCCAGAAGCGGAGAGGCCGGCCGGCGGCGTCCTTGACAAGCTGTTCTCCGGCGTCCAGAACGTGCAGGGAGACGCCAAGTGGATAAAGCGATTTAACTGGTACCTGGTCAAGGATCGCCAGAGTTTCAACGACAGCATGCAGCACATCGACCAGTGGGACTTTACCACCCTCATTCCCTGCCACGGAGATGTTCTTGAAGGGAACGCAAAAGAGACATTCCGCAAGGTGTTTCAGTGGCACCTGAGTGGCCACAAGGCCTAGATAGATTGCGAGGAGGCCGGTGTATGATTGATTCCCGTGGTGCGATTCTCCTGGTGGTAATGGTGGTAATGATCAGATGGCAAGTTCATCATGTTGTGGTTTGTTGGTGGTGCAAGGCTGTTTCTGTTGTTTTTGCTTTGATGATACCATGAGACGTGTACAAGTAAATTGCATGTACATGTTACGATGCAGGTAATAGGCCAATTATCACCATCCAAGTGCAATGCTTATTTGTTCGTGGTGACCGACTTACTGACTGACTGACTTGCTATTAAATCTTATAGTTGAATTCCAACATATATCTGCCCGGATACCTAGCCACCTCCCATAGGCCCCCTACGGCCATTTCCATAAACAGACTCGTGCCCCAGGCGCACACTACCTAATGGAGGTACACGATGAAGAGGTCAAGGCTACCGCAGCTTGGTCTCCGCCTCGAAGATTTGTTTACCAGTCGAGTATTAGGCCGCGCCCTCAACCATAATAAATGGGAATGCAAGATCTAAGGCGAGTATGGCAGGCACCAGAAGTAGCATTAGTTAGGGTAACCCCTCCAGCTCGTGCTGCACCATGAATATATATGCCATTAACAAGGAGATGGATGTATTTATTTAACCTGGAAGAGAGGAAGTTGGATGGCCGGCATTTCCTAAGCTACCAGGGTTGCAGGGGCGTGAGACTACGGTAGTGGCTCGTGCGCCCCGCCAGTCGGCCTTATCTTATCAGCCTGGTCGTTGACGGTGACGGTGACGGTGACCCGCGGCGCAACTGCTCCAGCCACAACCACCACGATTGCGACTCTCACTGAAGCTCAACCGAGAGCTCTCCCTTCACCACCAAAGCTTTCCGCCAGACCCAGAATGACCTGACCCAGAATGACTGAGTACGGGCGCATGGACCCGTTCTCCTTTGCGGGCTCCAAGGATGTTCATCATCCGGTGAGCATCCGCATGTGAGCACCCTCTTCCGTCCTCAATCTAGCTTCCCGTCCACCTTCGTTGACACGCCGTTGCAGAATGAACCTTGAGGGCGAAGAGCCGCCGTTCAAACATTCCACTCTTCTCGAAAGATCCGACCTGCGACACATCGGATCCAACACTAGGTGAGTTATGCCGGCCCCAGAATACGGCCCCGCCTAACGTCGGTTTCCTAGCTCGCACTCCGACCTCTATGTCACCGTCCAGGTCTGGGCTGGCTCGAAGCCCTTGACCGTCCCCGTCCAAACCACATATAAACCTTTCCGAGCCGAGCGAAAGTATGACTGCCCAGAGCGTCTGGCGGTCTCACGTTAACCGGGCTGTACAGGTGGAACGAATGGCTTCAGTTGCCGATTACATACGACTCCCTTCCCGCCCAGTCTTGCCTTGCTATAACCGTATGGGACCTATCGCCCACCGGGGGCAAAGGCGCCCTTGGCCATGCGATACCATTCGGCGGCACCACGCTCCCCATGTTCGACGAGGAAAACCAGGTTCAGAAGGGTCGGCAGAAGTGCCTTGTACATCGGTACGAGCACGCTGACGGAACTGAGAACTCGACCACTCCCGCGCTCATCTCGACGAAGAAGAAGCCGAACTCCCGCAAGGCTCCTGCCCCTCCCTTGGACAAGGATGCCGAAGAGCTCGATCGGATGGAGGCCCTATTCAAGAAGCACGAGATGGGCGAGATCCCCCGCGTCGACTGGCTAGACCAAATGGTTTTCCGGAGCTTCGAGAAGGGAGGCCTGCAGGCGGCAAAGTCATCTATGAAAATGCTGCAGCGCCAGCGGGCACTAAACGGAGAGGGAAACACCAATGGGGACCAAAACAACCATGCCGCAGAAGATGGCCGCCCGGGCGCTTCAACATTCTTGCTCAACGTCGAGCTACCACGCTTCGATTTCCCCGTCGTTTTTGCCGACCATGAATACGATCCTCCGCCCATTTCATCTTTTCAGGGCCTCTCGCTCTCGCAGGTCAGTGTTGCTCACAGGCAGCCGCAGGTCCAGTACGGGCCCGGCATCAATGCCTTGGGCGAGGCCGCTTCAGGCCCTGGAGGCCGGCTCGTCAAGGTATATGACCCCGAAGTGGGCCATAGGGACAACCCAGCCGAGGCGAAACATCGACGGCTGTTCCGAAGCTCGCACCGGCACGGTATTCTGGACAAGGACCTGAAGCCGAACTCCAAAGTGCGAGATGAGCTGAACCTCATCATGTCCTACTCTCCCACCCACGTCCTCAACCCAGAGGAAACAGATCTGGTGTGGAAATTCCGCTATCACTTAACTCGCGACAAGAGGGCATTGACAAAATTCGTCAAGTCGGTTAATTGGAACGACCAAAGCGAATCTAAACAAGCGATTCAAGTTCTTGGACGATGGACCGAAATTGATATTGACGACGCCCTTGAGTTGCTCGGACCAGTCTTTGACAATGCGGCAGTGCGGTCCTATGCCGTGGAGCGACTTCGCAAAGCTGACGACAAAGAGCTACTGCTGTACCTCCTGCAACTCGTTCAGGCTCTAAAGTACGAGCATATATCGACGGATGCAAGCGAGGAGAGTACGCACGACTCGTCTCTTGCACGGTTCCTCATTCAGCGGGCAGCATCGAACTTCCAGCTAGGGAATTACCTCCACTGGTATTTGATGGTGGAATGCGATGATAACAGCCCCGAGCAAGGCCCTGACAATCGCAACATATATCGCAAGGTTGCATACGACTTCATGATGGAGCTGGTCAAACTGCCGCATGGCGCTGAGGATCGGAAGACACTGCTGCGGCAGGCGGAGCTCGTCGCTATCCTCTCCAGGATCGCAGAGGATGTCAAAAAATCCAGCGACAGCGTCGCTAAGAAGGTCGACCGCGTCAAACACTTCCTGGCGGATCCTAAGAATGAGCTACTAGTCATCGATCCGCCGCTCCCGATGCCACTGGACCCTTCGATCATGATTACTGGTGTTGCACCGGATCAAACTACCGTGTTCAAGTCATCACTGAACCCATTCAAGTGCACTTTTAAGACGACAACCGGAAGTACCTATCCCATTATATTCAAGCTGGGCGACGACCTTAGACAAGACCAGTTGGTCATCCAGATTATCACTCTAATGGACCAACTGCTTCAGAAGGAGAACCTCGATCTCAAACTCTCTCCTTACAAGATCCTAGCAACCAGCACATCTGCCGGAGCCTCGCAGTTCGTCCAATCTGCGAGTTTGTCCAGCATTGTGAACAAGTTCAAGAACAATCCCGCACTGGGCTACCTGAAGTATCACAACCCGGATGACAGTCAACCGCTCGGTGTCCGCCACGAGACCCTGGACACTTACGTGAGGTCCTGCGCAGGCTACTGCGTCATCACGTACATCCTGGGCGTGGGCGACCGCCACCTCGAAAATCTTCTGCTGTCGCCCGACGGGCACTTCTTCCACGCCGACTTTGGCTTCATCCTCGGCCGGGACCCCAAACCCTTTGCGCCGCTCATGAAGCTTTCCAAGGAGATGGTCGACTGCATGGGGGGCGTGCAGTCGGAGCAGTACCAGCAGTTCAAGCAGTACTGCTTTCTGGCGTACACGGCGCTGCGCAAGTCGTCGAGCCTCATCCTCAACCTCTTTAGCCTTATGGTGGACGCCAACATCCCCGACATCAGACTGGAGCCCGACAAGGCAGTTCTCAAAGTCAGGGAGCGGTTCCACCTCGAGATGAGCGAGGAGGACGCCCTGCGATACTTCGAGAGGGTCATCGAGGACGCTCAGACGGCGTTTGCCCCGGTGGTCATCGACAAATTGCATGAGTGGGCCCAAGCTTTCCGAGCTTAGGATGCCGATATGTGGATGATTTGGAGGTTGATACACATGAGAGTATCCCGCCAGCATAGATTTTAATTCATAACCTAGCAATGCAGCCTTTGCCAGTGTTCGAAGTTTACGAGGGTGTACATCATTGGGACACTCGAGTCTCTGCTCAGTTGAGCTCAACTCTTCTAAACTTCAGACTATGCTAGGTAACCTGCTCACTTGAGAACCCCTTTGTTGAACACACTTTGTCTTTCTGGCGCACTCTATCCGCAACTATTTGTATGGTTTCCTACATCTGGTCAAGCAACCACCAGGGCTAAGACTTACCTGGGGGACGTTTCTTTCCAGTAATGGATTGCACGACGGTACCTGCCTCCTGTAAGACGTATAACCATTCGCTGGTTTTCGCATTCATCGTAATGTTCTCTCCGCGCTCTTTTCCTCGGGCTATTCACTTCCTACTGTCCTTTGGCGCCCATCTTAAGGAGCCCCCGCAGAGCGAACCACGGCACTCTTGGTGGAGTAGGTAGGTTGTCCATGCTCGTCTCTCGACCATCATGGTGTCTTTCCCCGAATGACCTAACCAGAAACCTCCTGTCTCAACAAAATGCTGGGAAAGTCAACTCACGAAGGTATCTCCGACACCTACATGGCCCGGCCCTCCAGGCTCTCGTGAAGGAGTATATAGCTGCCCTCCCCGTCGTTCAGGACCATTCTCTCTTTCCCAGACAAGCATTCCACATCTTCAGAATACTCAGTTCTTCACACCAGCTACACATTTCGTTTCTCTTCTTTATATTCGCCTTGACGGTACCAGCAACATACTTTCGTTCATCCATCACACTTTAGTTGGATACTCACCATACATCACTCTTCGCCCACCACTACTCGAAATCATTGTTCTCGTGATCCTCTCGCCTACTCAACTCAACCATTCAAACAAGGGATCCCTCGACACTCCGATATCGACATTCGATATTCGCCCTTTTGAGTCCTTCGACATACTTCAACACTCTCTTTTCTAACCAAACAGATTCCGACCCGACAGCATGTCTCAGTTCAAGTCATCGCCGGTTGATGCCGTCTTCGACGAGGTCTTCCCTTACGACAACGAGCAAGCCTACCGAATCGCCGACTGGGGCAACGGCACCCTTGGAGAGACATGCTTCTGCATCGAACTGTGGCTTCTCCAAGTTCTCATGCCCCAGAGAACTAACCGGACTTTGACCTTGACCCTCACTTCGAACCTTGAGGCCCTGCTCGAGGAAGTTCGCGACGGCGCCGAGAACCCACCCGCCGACCCTTTTGTCTCCCAGGCGCAACTCGACAGCGTCAAGGCTCGCGCCGACCACCTTTGGGTTGAAGCCAGCCGCGAGACCTCCTACGTCCAGTTCATTAGGAGTCTCGAGCTAATTGACGTGTGTAGCTTGATTGCCCGGTACGTGCCCGGGCGCGAGAAGGACCTCCGGTTCTGCCGGATGTCGAGCGTCGCCCTCAGCCCCCACGTCGGCCACATCTTCAGCGAGGTCCGCAAGGAGACGGCCGCCTACGACATCTGGAAGAACCAGGTCGACATCGGCGATCCATCGAGGGCCTCGCCGGTCCAGCCCTCGCGGAAATGGAACAAGGCCCTGGCGAGCGCCGCGCACGTTGCCAGAGACCTGTTCGCCCGCGACGCCTTCCCCGACCCGCTGCCGTTCGAGAGCATCATGCGCATCCTGGAGCAGGCGACCTCCTGGTACACCAGCTTCCTGCGGCCGGGCAGCTTCATCGCCCTGGAGCAGATGGCCGACCTCGAGGGCGAGGAGTCGTCGGCCATGCTGGTGCAGGACATGTGGTCCGTCGTGGTCCGCTACGAGCATCTCCGGCCATTCGCCCGCCGGGAGATGGGCGAGCTGCGACGGACCATCGAGGACGGCATCGAGTGCTGCTTCCACCGGTTGGCCATCTCGTGCACGGGCAAGATGCTGGCCGTGTGGTACCGCGACGGGACGCCCCAGGGCTCCCGGCTGGACAACAACACCAAGAGCGCGGGATTCATGCGGTTCGGCGTGCCCGGGGCGAAGGTCGTCGGCGGAAAGGTGGTGGAGACGGACCAGTCGACGGATTTCGAGCATGTGCAGTCGGATGTCACGGTCAGCCGCGTGAGGGACCAGGTTATCCTGGAATGGGACGAAGGCAGCGAGCTTCCTCCTCACTACAATGATACGCCTCCTACCTACGAGGACGTCGTCAACTGCTCGGTCTGCGCCTGAAGGATATTTATTTTTGTTCTGTTGGGAGGAGTTGGGGGACTGTTCTCACAAGGAGTTGGGGTGTTAAAGGGGGGATCAAGGGACTGGGGCTATATAGGAGCATTATAGAGCGGCGACTCTCGGGGCCAGGGCATAGCGGACAGGATTAATGCGTTGTTTGTTTAATTCAACATGGATAAGACCAGACTAGTTTCAACTACCTTTATGAGATGGAGTGGACGGAATGAGGATAGTCACACGACGGATGGGTGCATCCGCAGTAATGAATGATACTAATGATTGTAACGGGGTCAATCTTGCTTCACAGATGAAAGACCATCGTGATGTGTATATTCTTCATTGTTAATGTCAGATCTAGGTATCTCCAAAAACAATAACACCCTTGCCTTTGCGGAACCCCTGGAGACCCTGCTGCACCGCATTCCGCAGCGTCGCCTCCTCCGTCTCCCAGTCCCACTTGACCTCCTCGATGGGCACGTCACGGAACTTGCCATCGCGGATCACGTTCAGGATATCGTCAATCATGTGCTTGCGACCTTCGGGGTCGCGCTCGTTCCACCGGCTCAGCCAGAAGCCGACGAAGCGGATGTCCTTGAAGATGAGAAGGCCGACGGGCAGCGACACGGGCTGACGGGCCATGCCACCGTAAGAAACCACGGTGCCGTCGTCGCCGAGAGACCGGGCGATGGCCGTGGCCGACTTGCCGCCGACGCAGTTGAGGCCGAGGCCGATTTTCTCGCGGCCCTTGTTGGTGATTTCCGCGAGCCGGTCCCGCCAGTCTCGCGATAGGAACTGGGACTCTGTCACGACGACGTCGGCCCCGAGGTCGTGAAGCTCTTTCCTCAGCGCCTCCGTCGCCTCGGGGGTCTCGCGGTCGCGAACGACGTTGATGCTCCTTAGTCCCCACAGCTTGCCGAACTGGATAGCGGACCGTCCAACGCCCGAGTTGGCACCGTTCTGGATAAACCACTGGCCGCTGCCGACTTCGAGGGGCTTCATGCCCAGCCCAGCTTTGGGGCCGGCGTTGGGGCCGTAGGATCGTAGGATCTTGTAGGCCGTGCAAGGGTTGACGCTGACAGTCGCAACTTGCGTGGGCGTCAGACCTTCCTTGTTGACCTTGATGAACTTGGACGCTTCGTCCACGGCGTGCGTCCTCCAGGTGCCGAACTGGCCGATGGCGGGGAGGACCCAGTCGCCCTTCTTCAGGGACGAGGACGGGTCGCCGGAGGAAACCACCTCGAAGACGCCTTCGTTGCCGGGGACGACGGAGGGCTCCGCGGTGCCAATCAGGGAGGTGAACGCCGGCTTGGCGCCGTACGTGCCCTGGATGGTGTTGATGTCGGCGGGGTTGATGGGCGCGGCGAGGGATCGGACAAGGACCGAGGAGGAGGGGATGGACGGCGAGATGGAGTGGGAATGGATTCTGCGAGGCGAGTTCTAGCGCCGGACAGCCTCTGAAAAGGGGGGGCCGGGAAGCAATGGGGACCTACTTGAGGACGTCCTCGGGCTCTCCGTACTTGGAAAACACAAGAGCCTTCGCCTGGGTGTAACCGTAGGGCCCAGACTTGCGTCGCACCGCCGTCAAGGGAAGACGGCTCAGGCGAAGATGGGCCGAGGGCCGAGCAAGCCCTGAGGCGAGCGGCCGGAGGTTCATACACTGTGAGCTCGCCATTGCGCGCGGACAAGCGGGAGCGGTGCAGGTTTGAAAGGGAATTGGTCTCGCTGGTGGTGGGCTTTGGAGAGAGCTTCAATGTTGCAAGTTCCAAGCTCGGCTTCTCCCATGTCACTGCTCCGTATCCATGACGTTGAACCGGCGGGAACACGGGCCAATCAAGTAGTGCGATTAAGCGGGGACCGACCGGTGTGTCCCGGGACGGGCGCGGTGCGGCATGGCGGGACGGAAGACGGGTCTAAGTCGACAGGACGGGCAATTTTCGCGATGGCGTCAATAGCAGTAGCAGGTGATACGCCTAAAGATTGGTAGGCAGACTCTCCCCTCTCGGTTGTCCAGGCGAGTTTCGGGACGACACATATACGGTGCAGCTGTCATGTCGCATTGTGCCAAGTGATCGAGACAAGACGGGCGTGTTTAAGCGGGATGAAACCATCTATCCAGATACATCCGGTATATTCGGCACCTTCGCTAGTTGGTGTTCCAGTCTCTAGCCAAGTTGGATCGTTCTATCTGCCTGTGGCTTCTTAAACGCCAAATTAGGTTGGCTTAGGCGTTTAGTCTGGTCGATTCGGCCCAGCTCCCGTGGCGGGTTGTCTTTCCAAGACGGATGTCTAGAGGCCCGAAATCTGGGAGATGGGGTTAGCTTGTAAGTAAGACACTGGTGTCAGGGCCCGTTCTAGTTCAACGATTAGTCCCCAGGCGTGCTGCATGCCCTGCTTGCTTGTCTCTCCCTGAAACCATTGTGTCAAGCCACCACCTTGCATTCGTAGAGCTCAGTTGTCATGCAGCATATCAACCAGGAGACAATGGTCAAGCCATGCCAGACGAGTGAGGCTCAGACCCCAAAGAGCACGGTGCAAATGGTGGTGGCACAACGACGAGTGGGGGCGGTGTTTTAGCTGCAGACTACGGATGTACCTTGCATTATCCCCGAATTGAAACTAAACATGCCACGCCATAAATAGAGGTCTCGGTGTCTGTCTGTCTGTCTGTGTTAGATGTTGGATGTTGGATGTTGAATGCGTTTTCTCTTGTCAGTTCCGTATTCGTACATGCAACGGGCAGTCGACTTTGCATGGTTTTCGCAATAGTACGAATGGACGGCAAACATGGCCAAGCTTTTTGGCGCTGACTGGTCCCACCAACGTATTCGTAGACTCAACTTTTTTCTTCCCTTTCTTCTTCTTCTTCTTCTTCTTCGTCTTCTAACGTGGACGTTTGTGGCGTCGTGCAAAGGTGTTGACGTCAAACCAGGCGAGTAGGTGAATGAAACAAAGAAAACATTTGACTGCTCCGGTTAGGCCAGGTGGCCTCCCTCCTGGGCTTGCAAAGAGACTTCATCTCCGCAAAACTTGATTCCAAGGCAGGTCATAAGCATTCATGCATGTTAGTGTTTGTTTGTTTGTTTGTTTGCTTGAATGTTTTGTTTGTTTGGTACTTAGGTCGCTAGGTTCTACGCAGCATCGGCGCCCGTCCATGCTTCGCCTCATCCATGATGGATCCAGGGCATCCAGATACCGGCAGTCTGAAATGTCAGGGGGCGTGAGCAGCTTTTCTTAGGGGCCCGAATCGTCCATGCCACGCGCTCGGGTGGTGCCGCTAACGCAACAGGCGCCACCCCAGCTCCTGAAGAAGCCCGCTCGTTTGGAGCTTCCAGGGCTCCAGGGCCTGACTCTTCCACTGAGCGCTCTCCAGTTGGCAGTGGACGACTTCAGAGCGGGAGCCAGCTAAAGCATCGGGCCGTAGACCTAGGCCCAAATGGGAGCCTCTGGTCTCCATATTTTCCACTCTCGGGTAAGGTACTCTCTGGTACCCCTTAGCTAGCCCCGTTGACACCCACCAGTTGGCGGACTCTCCCAGCCCATCGACCCATTGAAAAGGTACTTAGCTCGCCCACCAGCCCCCCTTTCAGACACGCATGCTCCGCCTGCCTTTCAATGGCTGGGGCTTTCTGCTACATACTAGTACTTAGTACTACCCAGTACGTACTACCGACCGGCCGACCTCCCGTCTCTGCCAACTCCGTCGATTCTCCCCAACGCACCTCGAAACTTCAGTCTCGCAAACTTCCTCTTCACCCTCCACAGCATTTTTCTTCTTTTTCTCTGCCCTACTCGCTTGGGGCTTCTTGTCGTCCGTACAAGTGCTCTCCTGTCTCGATATCTCCGCTCCCTCGGATTTCCGCAATTGCGTCTCTCTCGCGACTTCGCCCATCGCCAAATCCAAAAAAAGCACGCCACGCCACAGCCGGACCCTTGTACCCACAAAGCCACCCACCACCCCCCCCTGCTCTAGTACTTTTCTACCTTTGGTCGTTGTACCTGACAGGCTACGACCCTGAACTGAACTGCACCGTCGTCGCTCTCCTTTCCAGACGTCCGGTCGCTTTTGTTTCTGCGGGGACTCGAAACTCTGCTTCGTCATCCCATCGCCCTCTGGCCTCTCCATCTTCGACTTCAATCTTCCCTAGAGCTCTGAACTATCCCGCTGAGCCTGGATCGATCCCCTGTCGTCACATCCTACGCCCCATCCCCCATACGATATCCCGGGTCCTTCCTCTCGTCGAAAATCAAATCTACGCGATCCACCTCGACACTATGCCGACTCTCTTTGGTAGCAGCTCCAAAGCTTCACGCTTTGAGCTGCCTGCTCTCAACCTCAATTTTGGTAGCATCACCGACGGCACCGACATCCCTCCTCCCCCGGACTCTCCGGTCCAGAAGGTCCCGACGCCTCCCCAAACACCTCCGCCGGCCGAGGAAAACAACAAGAAGGTCGTCAAGGAGGTCAATGAAGAAAGCAAGCCTGCTGCTACCAATGGTAATTTAGCTGGCACAAAGCGCACCGCGGATGACGCCGCCCCCCTGAGCCCGGCCCCGTCCAGCCGCCAAGGCAGCATCCGCCGCCTATTTAGCAGGACCACGTTGAATAACAGTTACGTAGAGGGCCACTTGCAGTCGAACGGGAACCTCGCAGTCGCCAACGGTGTGCGACCCACCAGCCAGGGCGGTTCCAGCTTCATGGATGACCGCAAGTCCAGGCGGACCAGTGGCTGGTTCCGACGGATAACGACCGGGGATTCGGCCTCCAAGCGGGCCAGCACCGTCTTCGAGGCTCCTCCCGTTCCTCCCGGCCCTCCGACGCCAACCTTCAAGAAGCCCGCCGGCCCTCCCCCTCCTATGATTCCCGAGATGGCCAACCTCGAGAAGGACGAGGCAGGCTTCGGCGACGACCTCTTCAAGAACATCAAGTAAACCGACTCGGTGTGATTTACGACAGCCCGGAGCCGAGCAATAAAGAACGACAACCAGCGCAGTCTTTGCTATTTTCTTACCCTTTGATTTCTTTTTACATTGTACCAAAGATTGAGACCGCTATAACATCGCCCACCCTTTTTCCCCCCTCCCCTTCTGGACGAGCAACGACGCATCCGAGCAGACCGATGTTTTGGGATAACGCCCCTTTCTTTTCGTTTTATTTATTTGAGCGTCAAGCTGAGTTGAGTCGAATCCACGTGATGGGGATGAGACGCTTAGTGAGATGATGGGTGGAAGCTGGAAGAGCAAGAGCAAGAGGAGGAGAGATGAGGAAGAGCTTGAGGAAGGCTCATCGAGATACCCAGCTCGTTATGCGAGCTCATTTATCTGGCAGGCGACAAATGGACATTTGTTTTTAGTCCTTTGGCACTTTCTTGCCGCCCAAACACCATTAATGGAACCCGACCCGTTATCACGATATTCCCTTGGTTCACCGTCGTCTACACATCACAATACCAGCATCATTATTACTACTACTACTACTACTACTGCCACTGCCACCATCACCACCACTACTACTACCACTGCCAACCACCACCGCCACACCTAATCACTGTGCGAGGCATAATTAAAGGATATTTCAGAGACATTTAGTTCGGAAAACCGATTGAACGGGCCGGCCGATTGATCTGTGCTGGGAGGGGATATTATGTTTGCTCCCTGGGTGTACATTAATGCGGGAAAAGCTGGTACAAGTAGTGGCCGCTCCTGGACAGAAGATGGATTTGGGGAGGGGCCAAAGCTTTCGGGGGAAGGACATTTGTCTTAGTTACGAGAAAGAGCATGTCCTTACCTGGCCATGCGCTATACTGCTTAACTCGAATTTTCCGCCCGTCTCTTATTTGTCTACTCCTCCAGGATGCACATGTATGATGTTGGCGCCTGACTCGGCCGTGAGCATGGCTCATACGCAACGCACTGACTGACTCCCGACAAAAGATCCGCGGTAGCCGCAGCTGTGCGCTAGGCCTCGTATTTCCCGGGCTTCCGCGCGTCTTCCAGCCATCAGATTGCCCACCGACTAGTTGGAACGTGAAGTTAACAATCAAGCGGGAACTCCCAGTAAATATCAATTGTACCCTCTACTAGCCAAACAACATAGTTGAGGCGGAGTGAATTTGCAGATCCAAGGGAATTGATTCAAGGTTTATTAGAGCCTTTTTCTTACGTTAATAACTAAGCTTACAGTAATCAGGCTAACAAGCTCTGTGTCGGCATCCCGACCGAGCTACTTGTTCTTAGTACGGATGTTTAGCCTAAATGGTCCATCTATCCCGTATGGATCGGCGAAATTGCAAGTTTTGTAGTCTGGTCGGAGCTTGGTGTGCTGATCAGCATTTGCGAGCCGGCCGTTTCAACAGTTGCCAACAGGTACATACAGGTTATGATTACCTATTATGTAGACGGTTCCGTGGAAGTGGGACCATTCAGATCGTGTGCGACGCGAAGGGGCTGACGGCCAGCACTTGTGTTTTAGCCCAGATCGATTTTCCTTGGTCCGATAGGCTGTTTTCCTCGCCAGATTCTCAATAGGGTATGTCGCACAACGCCATCTAATCAACTATTACTGTGCTACACACCAAAGAATGGCCCATGGGCGAGGATAACAGGTGGACATGATGGCCCTGAGCAATTCTGGTAGAAATCCGGTGAGAATTCCGATCAACGACACGTGACTTACTCACCAAAGACTGTCAGCCGCAGAACCCTCCTAATCAAGTCATAAACATCAAGAAGGCCGAGGCTAAGTATTCGTCTTATTAACAACTCAAACATCCAAACCATTGCTCTTTAGGCTATCATACAAGGCTGTCTGCGCTGCCGCATAGCCCGGAACCATGATGCCCTCGCCAGTCTGCGCCGGCGAGTCAAACAACGGCACCACCACTCTCGTTGCGCCCTTTGTCATCTCGAAGATGGTTCCGTCGTCTAGTTCCTCGCCGACGATCAGCTGTCACATGCCCTCCGCGAACCCCTCTGACTCGATGAGCAGCCTTTCTCGCGTGGTATCCGGGCAAAAGTAAGGTTGATGCCCGATGAAGACAGCCAGGGCTACCTAATGAAGCAATGTCCCTCTATACTACGTTCGACCTGGCCTTTTCCTCATCCCTAGATCCTTGCAGCTCTTCCGTATCGGACGCAACGTCCTCCGGCTTTCCCTCCCGGCATGCCCAGCCATCCACCAGCCTTAGCGTCTCGCGCCCCCACACCCGGTTCATTAGCGATAACCGCAGGGGGACTAAGGCGATGATGATCAGGGGAAACGCGGGGGCGGCGACGGTGAGGGTCACTCCGAATACGATTCCCGTGAGGACGATTTGCGCCATGGTGTAGGTGTGGATGCCGAGCCATGTGGCACCCGGGGGCAGTTCTGGGAGCTCAGACGGCTGAGTGAGTAGCTGAGCGATCCTCTCCAGGATGGGGTTGACGGAGAGAGACTGGTAGCCCATGAACATGAAGAGGCCTGCCAGCACCGACGTCCGGGCTAGGCCAAGCAATCTCTGGAGCGGCGGCGAGACGAAGGCGAGGATGAACGCGGCCTGTGTGAAGTGTGAATATCGCTGTTCGTAGGTCCTTGCAACCGGGCCGCGCGGTTGTCGCTCCTCGCCCTCCCGGGCTGGTCCAGGGCTTTCGAGAACGTAGTGCATCAGCGACTCGGAGTGCAACGGAGCTTGCGGGAGGAGCCCGTTTGCTGGAGGGATGCCGAGGATGCCGCAGATGATGGTGGTCGTCCCCAGAAGAGCGACGTCCCAGGCATACCCGCCAGGTTTCCTCGTGCCATAGCGCTCGACGGTGCATATGATACTGCTGATCTCGTGGTCGAAGTAGAACAGGACGGTGACGATGGCGCCGGGGATTATCGACAGGAACACCCATTCGACGGGGAGTTCCCAGAAGCGGACGAAGAAGGTCGATCTGTCCGGGTTGGTAGGTCTAAACGACGCCTGGACCTCGAGACGCTCGTGATCGAGCGACGCCAGCTCTCCCGTGTAAGGAATACCAATCCAAATGATAATCGAGATTGCGGCGGCGTACTCGGTCAGCCCCAGGCGGACATACCGATGAAACAACGGCTTCCAGGAGTTGGCTGTTGATAGAAAGATGGCAAACAGGCACGTTCCGAAAGCTCCAATAATGGCGTATAGAAACGCAGCAAAAGACACGCTGGAGTGCGTACGCTTGAGTTCCATTGCCGCCTTGTGGAAGTAGATGACGCTGTTCAGGAGCGAGAAGATGTCGGTGCTGAAATGCGTGACATACTGCATGGTCCAGTCATGCGCATTGAAGATGGCGAGGAGGTAGTGCATCCAACCTGCGTGGATGAGAGACCAGGCCATGACAGGCAGGAATTTGACCTGTCTCTTGGTTAGAGAGAGTTGGGTGTTGCGCGGTGATGGGCCACTGCTTACATGGAAGTGCTGCTCGCAAAGTTTGTAAATGTTCTCGGCAAGGACTGAGAACGGGCCCGTGACGCCTAGAATGGTCAAAGGCTGTCCGGAAAACCTGCACATGTCTTTGATTAGCATCTTGTGAGGCTAAATCTGAGATACATGGCAACCTACAGCGCGAAGACGACGCCGCATAACCCAGTGCTGAAGACTACTTCGATCGTGCCCCACGACTTGCCGGTCAAGACGTACAAGTCACTGGCAAACGTGATACCCGGTAGCATGTTAGTGAAGAAGATGTAAACAGCGCTGGCAAAGACTTGTTGATTGAAACATTGCCAGTCCGACAGATATCGTCCTCTGAGGCTGGCGACATCTTCTCTGAGGAGTCGAAAAGGACGGAGCGTCCCCCTAGCACCAAAATACTTGGACGATCGCCTTGCTTCTTCTGGCGTTGCCGGGTAATTAGATGCGGCATCGTTAACTTCGGGGTGGCTTCGAGTCGGGGGAACTCGTGGAGTCGATCTGGTTTCTTCACGAGATCGATGGGAGGCTATCCTCTGGGTGTCAATGGAAGTGGAAAGGACAAGGCGGTCGGGGCTAGTTGCCCCGGCTGGAAGAGCTGAGCTCGTCATTATACTTATGGATCAAGTTGAGAGACTCGTTCAGGTTGGGAAACAGTTGCCATGGAGAGAGCGGATATGGGAACATGGTAGAGGAACATGCCGGGCTCTCTGCTATTTTATGGCCGGACGTCCTAACACCCCAGCAAGCCTGAGTTTGCTCGAGACTATGGCCTTGGCACGAAGACTCTACATTCACAGCGTGTCATATTGGCCACCCTCCTAGGGCTCTATGAACCGAGGATGAGTCCTCGCGTGTTGAATCCTGTGCCATCCATTGGCCCAATAGGTTCCCGACTGCTTATGACGTCACGGGGAAGATAACGACTTTTTCTTTTCTGCTCAATTCCTTATCACCACGTGCCGTCGTGGGGCAAGGCTGAGAAAGCCATCGCGGCGCAATGGGGGGCAAGGCTGGCAACATCTAAGCAACATCATCTTTTCTCGGTCTGTTTGCGACTCCCAATTCGAACGCCGTCGCACAACCGGGGAATGTGCAAAACTTGGAGCGCGCTGTAAACAACATGCTCTGCGGATCAAGACCTCGGTGACCTCGACAGCCATGGCGCAATTCATCCCCCGCCGAGCCTTCGCGATCCCCAACTCCATCCCCAAGACGTACTATCTCGGCCACCACGCCGCGGCCCAGGCCAAAATCGTCAAGACCCTCTCCAACATCTCCCTGGTCCTCGAGTGCCGCGACTTCCGCCTGCCGCTGTCCACGCACAACCCCCAGCTCGAGCGCGCCCTCGCCGGCCGCGAGCGCGTCGTCGTCTACACGAAGTCCGACCTCGCAGTCGACAGCCCCCACGCCAGCGAGGCCCTGCGCCAGCTGTACGGTGACCGCCTCGTCTTCTGGGACAAGCACAAGGCCGCGGCCACCAAGTCGCTGTTCAAGAAGGTCAAGGAGGTGGCGCGGGCGGTCGACTCGCTGACCGGCATGCGCGCCCTCATCGTGGGGATGCCCAACGTCGGCAAGAGCACGCTGCTGAATGCGCTGCGGAGGACCGGCACCCCCACCAGGACGACGCGAGTGGCCAGGACGGGGGACCAGGCGGGCGTGACGCGCAAGGTGGGCACGCCGGTGCGGGTCCTGGAGTCGGAGGACCAGGGCGGCGTAGGCGACGGGGTCTACGTGCTGGACACGCCGGGCATCTTCCAGCCCTACGTCGACGACGGCGAGACGATGATCAAGATCGCCCTCGTGCAGGGCATCAAGAAGGGGCTGATCCCGGACGACATCCTGGTCGACTACCTGCTCTTCCGCATGAACCTCTGGGACCCGGCCATCTACTCGCGGTACTGCGAGCCCACCAACGACGTCAACGACTTCCTGACCGCCGTGGCCAACAAGGAGGGCAAGATCAAGGCCGGCGGCGTGCCGAACTGGCAAGAGGCGGCGGCGAGGGTGCTGTCCCAGTGGCGTGGTGGCAGGCTGGGGAAGTACGTCCTCGACGACTTGTCCGAGGACACGGTCCAGGAATACCGGACCCGGATGCTGGAGCCCAAACTGAGCTTGAACCAAGCAAAGAAACAGCAAAAGCAAGCACGTGCACAGGAAAAGGCCGGCGCATAAAGCACGGAGTTGACCAACAGCAGCTCCAGGTCGTATCAAGATGTATGACCATATATCTGAATAGCGGGTATTTGTTCTTTATGTACACTAGGTAGTCACTCTGCAACTCATCACAAATCCAAATATACCCGAGATAATTCCGTCAATTCTGTTAAGATCGACATATCGCGTGCTTCGTTCAGACTTCACAAGACCTCTTGCGTCGAACCGTCAAGACAGCCTGGTAGGGTATATATATAAACAATACACGTAGAGCTTGGAGGTTTCGAACCTCTTTGTGTGCTCGCCTTGAAAGGATAGGGAAGGAAGGGAAAAGTGCAAACAAGTAAACCCTCCTGCATCGTTTCTTGATGCTGTGACGCCGAAAATGCATCAAACCGTAGAACTCCTGAAATCGTACACCAGACCACAAAAAAAAATTACGCCAGCGCCTAGCAGAGACCACCCGCACTCAGTCATTTTCTGTCCACGCTACATCATGCATACTGGTTTTGCCACTTGACCATATCTCGCGTCAGAACATCCATCATTTCCATGCAGTTGAGCTCCTTGAAATCCGTCGCGTTGGAGGTTTCCAGAGCAACTTCGCTACCCGTCATGCTCAAGTGTATCTCCGCATCGCCGTTGGTCTGAGGGGTTGGTGTCTTTTGCGGTGATGTTTGCCCGCTCCTTGAGTCCTCGCTGTGTAGAGGGAGAGCCTCGGCAGCTAAATCGACCTGGGTCCTCGAAATGAAGTCCATAATAGCTCCAACCCGTCGCTTCATGTCCATCATACTCAGCTTATGTGGTAGAGCCGACTTGGACTTAGCGCCATGTCGATGATCACCCGCAGATGACTTGGAATGCGCGGAATGCCCGGTAGTGGTTGACTCGTCCCCATTCTTCTGTATGTCGCGTGACATTGACCTGGCAGGGGAATCGCCGTTGTCTGTATCTCGGTCTCTGGTGTACTGATTTCTTCCTTTGCCCTTCTTGTGGTGGTTTCTGGCTCCTCTCTTGTGGGAACTTCCGACCGGTGGATGGCTTGTTGGTGGAGTGTCAGGGGTAGGTGGGACTGGAGCCGGGGCTTCGATAGCTGCAGGGGGCTCGACGCCTATTGTGGCTGGTGGTATTTCGGGGACGACAGGAGCCTCTTCAGACGGATCCGAGTCTAGAATGTGGTTAGCCATCTATATTTGAAAAATGAACGGATTAAAGAATATTGACCCTCTCCGCGCCGCCTCTCGGCCCGTCCTTTACGTTTGGTTGCGGCTTCTTGTCGCTGTCGTTCCTTTTCATCCTTCTCCGTGGTTTCCCGCTGGGGTTTTCCGTTGCGAGTCTTCTTCGGGCCATTTTGATTGCCTGTCTCGTCTTCTGACTCTTCGCGACTGGGCGCCGCCTCCACTGGCTCGGCGGGCGGGGACGGGGATCGGGAACTGGTCCGTTGTCTCTTGACGTTAGAATTGATCCTTGACGAAATCAGCTTCTCGTCTGGTGGCTGGGAGTCAACGGCGACGGACTCTTCACTGTCGCTGCGACCGCGCTTGGCCCTTCTGGCAGCACTATCTAGGTTGTCATCAGGTGCGTCCTCCTTGCTTGCCTCTATGGCGCGGCGGAGTTGTTCATCATCATACGCTCGGTCGCGGCTATTCATCGTAGATCGACGTTTGGCAGCCAGTGAGGCGGAGGTCGGCCTTGAGTTTTTGCTCGATCCGGTTTTCGGCGATCGGGTGCCTTCCTTGGCGATCGAGGTAGCTCGGGACGTGGCGCGTGAAGGACGATGGAGGGGAAGGTATTTGGAGTATTTTTGTCTATTTGTCAAAAAAAACAGTCAGTGAAAGGTTCGGTACAGAGGCGAAGGGGGATGTTGTTTGTTGGGCGAAAGACGAGCGTGCAAGGTCGGGCGCACTCTCGATGGTGAGCCATGAGACCTTGACGCATGCTCAAAGAATATCGTTTGTGCATCGGCGGAGGCAAAGAGATGCGACGTACCCATTGCTGGCAATGTGAATCTTGTGCAGGTCCTTGCGACACTGCTCGCAAAAATATTCGTCGGGCGAGCTCTCGGCACTGAATATGCCAACACAAGCGCCATGCTGCCAGACTTTGCAAATGTCGCATTGAACGAAGAAGCCGGTAACGTCCTCGGTGAGCTCAATGGCGGCAAAAAAGTCGGCGTCGGGCCCATCTACGGGCGGGCGACCTGGATAGTCTTCGGAGTCACAAAGGCAGCGAACCGCCTCGTCCTCTTCTTGGAGGTCGTCGCTTCCATTCACCATGTCAAAGTTGTGTGGCCCTTCAGCTTTATTAGTCTCGTCGTCTTGGCCGCGTTTTCGTCTGCGGCTGACGATGGTGTCTTCGAGGTCCTCAAGAGGCTCGGACGACAGCGAGGCGGTTGGCGTTGACTTGTTGGAGAGGGGCTTCGTGATGGATCTGGTGCTCCGCTCGTGGCGGCCGGATGTACTCGATGTCACAGAGGACTGTTGGGACTGTGGATTGGTAGCGCGAGCTCTCGATGACCGTCGCGGCGAGGGCGGTGCCATTGAGAGGACGCGATGAGAGGGGACGCGGGTAGGAAGAGAGAGCTGAGACGAGGATGAAGTGGCAGTGCGTGTAGAGTCGAGAGGAGGTGGTGAAGCGCGTCGGGGGAGTTGAGCTGGGTCAGCGCCAAGAGAATTGGCAGCGTGCTCGGCGGTGGGAGGTCGAGGATGGTCGAGGATGGCCAGCGCCGACGAGAGCGACTACAGGTAGAGACGCAACGAGGAAGAGCAGCCGGGTCGGAGATGAGATTGGCAGCTAAGCATGTCGAGAACGAGTAAAGGCGCAAAAGGCATGACACGGAGGAGGGCCGGAGAGGGGACGGAGAGAGACAAGGCCCAAGAGTAGAGGGTAGAGAAGAGTGCGTGGGTAGGAGAGAGGCGAGGAGACGGGAGAGAGGAACTTGAGATGCGTGGGCGTGGGTAGTAAGTAGATTAGCGGGCAGTGGGCGCGGGCAGTGGGCGCGGGCAGTGGGCAGTGTGGGTAGTGGGCAGTGGCAGTGAGCAGTGGGTGGTCTCACTGTAGCAGCGCTCCGTCCGCCGTGCTTTGCAGTTTGCAGGGGAGCTGCTCCAAGTGCGCCTGCCCACTAGAAATCCTTGCGGGGCTGGGCCTTCCTGACATTTGCCTTTGCCCGTGCCTTTGCCTGTCAACCTGTGCTGTGCCGCCTGTGCATAATCTAAGTGGCCGAGTTATGCACATGCGTGTCTGGGATATTCTGGCTTGTGCTGACTAACTAGTCGCGCTTCCGGGCCCTGGTGGCACGCTGTCACCCACCTCCTAACCGCACGAGCAGCCACTATTACTATCATTTCCAATCGTGCCCTGAGGACTACCCAACATCGAACACTTTACGGACACAACGAGCTTGTGAAGCCTCCAACCTGTCGAGCTCAGCGCTGCCACAACCTCAATCTCTCCAACCTTCGCACCTTATTTTGGCGACCAATCAGCCCTTTAGGCCCTTCCCCGGGGTCTTCGGCCGAGGTCCCTCACTCCGACCAGGTAGCCCACTTGGCCCTCGTCACTGCGTAAGTCGGAATTTGGCACGGCAAGCATCCAACGACAACCTACCTACCTACACCAGCACGGCCGCCTTGAGCGCCATTCACCGCCGCAAGACCCAAGCTACCGTGGATAGCTGTGCTGTGATTTTGGTTGCTTTCCCTACACATACCTGTGCCGACGACTGTCTTCTAATCCTCAAGTAGAATGCATTAGAGCCCGGTGGAATTACTCACCTCCAAATCCTTGCCCCTCTCGACGATTCAACTTCGATAATCCCCCGACGAACCCCCCGATCAAGCCTTTGGTTCAACAACTCGCTATTCGGTTTGATAGCTAGAGCACTGCTTTCTATGGTCTACTAGGACTGAGGTTACATTGTTTTTGCTTCTGCTGTTCATAATCGACTCCATGTACGATGTGTGATGGGTATGCTTTCCCCCACGTCCTTCAAAGCCTCCTTGTTATTAGCCGGCTGTGATCTGTTCGGAGTCTCTTCGACGGCTGTCAAGGCAGGGATACTGTCGCAGTCGGTGGCATTCAGATCTTGACCCACGCTCTTTCCTTTCTCATGCCCTCATGCCCCCATCCCCCTTCGTTGTGACCGGGCTGGTTGGCGCCGTGGCGTTCTATTTACTGACGCGAAGCTTTCGTTACTTGGCAGCAGATCACAGCCCAATAATGTCACGAGATACTGTATCGTCGCTGTTCCCAGACCGACCGATTCGGCCGTTACCGAAGCGTCGACTCCGAGAAAGACTCTCTCCAGAGGTTGCAGATTCGATCAAATACCCTCCATCAACCCACGAAAATGCCCCTCTCTTCTACTACCCTCCCTATACTCTAAAGGATGAGGGCAGCCCACTGAGGGTAAACTCGACGAACCCTGTGGAGCAAGGGCGCCGCAACGAACCGGGGCGTAACTACACACCCCGGCGGAACGGCGTGGGTTTCTCGGATGGCGACGAGGAAGAAACGGCGTTACGGAGTACACTAGTAACGAGATCCCCCCCGGAAATCCTAACCCGTATGTCTCGTCGTCCGTCGCGACCTGATCCGGCACGTCACCCAAATCCTCAACCACCTCCATCGACGACTTCATCTGTGGACGGGTACGACTCCTTTGAGAACACCAACAATAAGAAGAAGCGAAAGATTCCATCGGCAGGGGACTCAACTTTGAACGGCACACATGCGCTGAACAACGAGATCGGTTCTCTAGCGATATCAACACGAGCACAGTCCCCTGGTGGCGGCGAAGTGAATGGCGACAGATCGTATTCCAACTCTCCGGGTTACCCAGGGTCAGGCACCTTCATGACCAACAACCAAGGAATATCGGGACCTGGCAGAGGGAGACTTGGGCGCTCTAGAAATGGGAGAAGTCCCCTGCGGGCGCTGTCTGACGGCAACAACACATGGGCTGGAAGGCCATCTAAAACTGCGTCTCCACAGTGGACATCCCCTGGTAAGTACTGCTGCTTGCCGTGTTGCTCTCTTTCCGCCCTGCCTTTCACATCACATTTGCCAAACGTCGGTCAGCTGCATACAGAATCTCACTGTTCATGGGCTTGCGCCAGTCGACGTTCGGTATATGCAGCGCCGCTCCTTCGTCAGCCACTTTGTCGCCTCAAGGCAGGTAGAGTTGTGCAGAAATGCGTCGAACTTGCCGCAGCACAAACACTTTCCCCTTACAACCCTTCCATTACAGCCTCCACTTAGCATTTACTTGACAGCGGTCATTTCTTCTCCCACATCATTCCCATCAACAAAATACCCTGTTTTAGCTTATCAGACCTATGAAGTCCCGACCTTTCTCTAACATCAACACAGAGCACGAAGGCACCGGTATCATCTCCAACGCTATTGCAAACGCCGAGAAGCTACGGCCCCAGGGCCAAGAGAACGTCAGTCTTTTGCAGCAGCATTCGTCTGTCGGAAAGACGACACCCGCCTCGACCCAATTCACATTCACCTGCGATTCGCAGGTTCCTGGCACTGTCCAGTGGCCCGGTAAGACTATGCATTCTTTCTTCTTTTTCTTCCTTTTTAATAACGTAATGTACTGATGCGAGATTTCAAGGCCAATTAACGAAGCACAACATTGAGACTCAAACATCTCCTAGTATGCTGCCGACAGCCACCAGCAGCACTGCTGCGGTCAAAGATGACTCACTGAGGGCCACAAGCGGTGGTTCTAGTAGCTCACGCAGGAGGGACCGCCGGCGATTAGAGAGGGAGCTTAGTACGGCTGCTCGGCACCGCCGACAGCTTGCAGCCGACAGCTATTATCATAGCCCCCCAAAGCTAGCAGACATCTGGATTTGCGAGTTTTGCGAGTACGAGCGGATCTTCGGTGAACCACCAAGAACGCTCATCCGAGACTACGAAGTCAAAGACCGCCGTCATCGACAGGAAGAGGTCGAACGCAAGCGACTCCTTGAGAAGGCCAAGGCCAAGAGCAGAAAGGGGAGGAAGAATGGCAAGGCGCCGGCTAGAGGCCCAGCTGCCCAAACCCCAGTCCAGGACCAGGTTGAGTGTGCGGGCGAGCAAAGTGCTCCCCCAATGGACACTGGTAATAGCCATTCGACACAATCAGAGGAGGACAACTATGTGGGCGAATTCGAAGATCTGCATTCGAAGTCAGCGCCAGATATTCCTCCACCAATCGACGACACTGACAAGCAAAAAATGCCACCGAGAGTCATGACTTAGGTGTCACAACTCATAGCGCGTGGATACCTCAACATCTGAGTAAAATCGTCTCCTGTCGAGCCCAGAGGTCTGTACTTGTTTCGAGACTTGGTTCAAAGCGTGTTGTATGGGTGCAATGGTTAAGAGACTCGACCAAAGCCTGGGCACTAGCGATGAGCGGAAAGTTTCTGGATTTAATTGGGCTGTTTGGTACATGGAGAACCTCAGAGACATTGGGGCCTAGGCGATTTGAAAGATGAGCCTCAAGGGCTATATTGCTCAGGAGCGACATATTTGCGGACGATCGAGGAGCAAACTCGGTGGGGAGGAGGCTCCTTGACTCTGTGGAAAGGAATAGTGTTAGTAGGGGGAGGACCCCAGGGTGCAGCGAAGCCTCGTCGATAGATAGTTGGCAACGATGATGGAAGTATGTATGATCTCTCGTGTCAGGCAAGAACCCTGTGGTTAGTATCCTACTACTTACATACTGGGAGACAGAACAATCCAAACTCATGACTGTAAATGGATCCTAAAAACCCCGGATGTCGGGAACAGTGTACTGGTCGTGTTACCCGACATAGTAGGTAAGGTTAATCTATGTATCACAAAAAAGATTCCAAGACCCTGGATTTGACTTGCCCAGATGCAAAACCAGCTCGTCGGAAACGACAAATCGGAGAAAGTGTAGTAGTAGTACGTATCTCTGGGCAGGCCGCCAAGCAGGCCTACTAAAAACCTAGCACCCCTCGTCGGGCCGGAATGAGGAGAAAAGCGGGCGGAAATGAGGGCGACCCCATTACTGACGTCAGGGCGGGCCGTGACCCGTGGACCAGTGGTGAAATCGCCGGGCAGCCGAGCTCCGAGAGCCCGACTGAGAAACTGGCCTGGTCGTATTCGTACGTGGTTGAGCGGTCGTACGGTACGATGCAATTACTAGGTATGTAGGGCTAACGTTGGAGAACAGCTGTCAGTGTTGCGATGACGACAAAGATTGACCAAGGCCTAGCCCTGCGATGAAAAATACTAGCAGCCGGGGGTTTTTGCAGTTGGCCTTAATTGAAACGAACGAAGATCTCCAGGGCTCCTTTGCAATGGCAGCTGAGCATCTCGCGACAGTTCAAAGATACTACCACAATCACGTAGCTTACAAACACCATTCTTTGTGCTGGCTGTTTCGGGCGAGGGAACTCTGAGGCCATCCAATGCGAGGTGCAATGCTTACAGCGCTCATTTACGCTGGAAGAAGGTACCCAGCATACCCCGGCCACATCAATTCATGCTAGCAAAACAGTGGGGCAATTCTTCTTAGCCCCAGTGGCTTGATACCTTCCGTCATCAACTCTAACACTCTCAGACTTCTTCCTCGCCCTTGGCTTAAACTTGAGTACATACTTCAACGCCTTTCCTACCGCTTATACAGTGTCGCGGCCTCGAAACTCAGCCTAGCCTCAGCTTGCTGCATTTCCAGCCTTGTCGCAGCCCACCTCAGACGCTCGCTCATGCGCGCCACCTGCTGATCGTCGTTGGCTTTGCGCTGCCCTCACCGTTCCACCATGTTTGGAAGCTCCCGGAGGCATCGGCCTCCCGCCCAGGTAAGCAAGCTCTTGCATCTCAACGACGCCGGTTTTGCCTTTGGTGTCCAGTAGGTCTATGGGAGATGCCGGCCCCAAGTGGATGCACTAGAAGCAGCTTAGGATAATTCCGTCCGCGCGCGCCGAGTGATGGCATCATTGATGTTGACCCTGATTCTACTTCACCATCTGCCGTCGACTTGCGACCGTTTGCTAACATGAACCTTTTGCGCCCGCCTCAGCCTCTTACCAAAGAAACCGCCAACCCCAATGCTGCGACTGCAGCCGCCTCGGCTTTCATGCGCCGCGAATCCCCCTCACTGTCCTCAGCGGCTGCCGCGGCGGCGCTGAGGGCCCGACCCACGACTCCTACCAATGTCGCCCAAGTCCAATCCAAGCGCGCCGCGCGAAGGAGCGCGTCGGTGTCGTCCACGGGCAGTCGAGATAGGACCGGGAGGGAACTACATCGCGCGCCCAGCACCGGCTCCATGAGGGACCGGACGTTCCGCTCGCCGTCGCCGGGTCGCGGCGCCCCGCCCTCGTCGCACGACGTTCCTCCAGTGCCCAGTCTCCCGAACGATCGGCAATACAAGACCGAATCGACAAACCATCCCCACAAGAGAGCCACGAGTTTACAGATGCAACCGTTCCGGACGGCAAGCCAGAAGATGAAAGATGGCCAAGGTTCGTCGTGGTTCGGGGCCGCGGCAGCCGGCGATTTATCCAACATGCGCCATTCGGATGCTGCGTTAGACCTGAGGCATTCCTCTGATCTTAGACCCAGCAGCCCGAGCTCATCCATTAACTTTTCACGTCCTCGCCCTGGCAGCATAGAGGATCAGACAATGGTCTACGATGCCAATTCGAGGAGAATGGTTCCCCGAGTCGAGATAATCACTCGTGAGCAAGCCATTCGAGAAGCTTCCGAGAAGCCTATCAAGAAGAAGAAGCAGGTTGTATCACACAGTGGCTCGCATCTCAAAAAAGGAAATATGAGCAGACTCAAGGGTACGGCAGTCGAAGCCCCCGCATCGCCACCTACCGCTCCTAGAAACTCCCAGGTCTCAGAAAGACGGGTCGAAGTCGTCCAGAAAACCCAGAAGGCCGAGCCAAAGCCAACTCCCAAGTCTGAGCCTACAATCAAGCGGCAACCAGTAGTGCAGCCGGAGTCAGACTCAGAGTCATTGTTGGATTCAGAGTTGGACTCGGATTCGGATGTCGAGAAGACAACAACGCCTCAGCAAGAAGCAGGAAGCAGGACCACAGCCCCTCCGCTTGACAGCACACGGCGACGCTCGCCCGTCAAAAAGAGACCGTCTGTGGTCCATGAACTTCCGGAGTTGGAAGATGAGTATGAACAAGAGGCTCGAACAGCGACGCAAAGCCACAAGGAATCGATATCGAGGGAAGTACCAGTAAAATCGCCCCCACTACTGCAAACGACGCCAGAGACCACAGTCGAGACTGAATCCAAACCGCCCAAGGTTCAAACCATTGCTGAGAGTCTCATCGAAACCACTTCCCGAACTCGCGCACACTCGGAAAGTCCTGCCCGCACCCCTCGTTTCGCTGCGAAAACCGACCGGCTTCTCGTGAGACATGAGCCGCCCCCTCGATCATTGTCGCCGCGAAAATCAGCCATGAAACATGGAAGCCTTGCAAGAGATGCATCGCCCTCCGAGGATGGCTCTGAGGTTTCGAATGCGCTCATGAGTGCAAGCAGCCAAGAAGATGCGGCAATAGCCCGAAGGAAGAGCGTACGTGTGAGCTTCGATGACCAAAACGTTGTTATTGTTGGGGAGGCTGCGGAAAACCAAGCTGAACCTGACCTTGCTCAGTTACCAAGCCCTCAAAACAAAAAGGTATGGCAGAACATCATCGGCCGACCGAAGAGAGACTCGATGACCTTGGACGAGGACGAAAAAATGACACCCAGACCGGCTCTGCCCTCCTTTGGCAGTATTCGAGAGAAGAAGCCGCGGGATTCTGAGGAACGGCCATTGGTTCGTCCTGCCGAACGAGCCTTGTCTCCCCAGATGTCTGCAGTGTCTCCTCATCATACAAGTCTCGAGCAGGTGTCTCCAGCAGATCCCGGGCAGTCGAGCGATGTAGCTATCGGGTCTATTCTTGCCCAAGAGCAGTCATCGCGGAACGCAGCCAATATCTCCAAGTATAGGGAGCCATTACCCCCAGTGGTGACATCCGTTGACTCTTCTGGCCATATCAGTAACAGCCCTTTGAGCTCTGATGATGAGATGGAAATGTCGACAGAGACGCAACCGACACAAATGACTGACAGCGATATCGCTAAGCATCAAACTATGACAAACACGGAGTTTGGACCGGATGATGGCATCCCGATGATTTCGATAATCCGCCCCAGTCCCAGGGTTCAAGATGAAAACCAGCCCGACTCGCCGCAAGACTTCTTTGATCTGCCTGGCGGGTTCCCTGACGAGGATTCATCAAAATCCGATGAAGCCAGAACACCCCCAGACGAGGTCGTTGAGAAGCCCGTCTTGAATGTGGATACCAACCGCCCAGCGCGATCAGTGGGCTCTAACCGTCCTCCACCGTTGACGCCGCCGCGATCTATGGAGTCTTCTTTGGGCGCTCCTCCGAGCCCTCAGATGCAGGACATTCAAGAAGAGAAGGAGTCGTCCGATGGAAGTAGCATCTACAGCGACGCCTACGAAGACCTTTCTGATATCGACGGTGATGGGTTCATGTCTCTTGATGCGATTGTTGACAGTCCTGTCGACAAAATCTCCAAGAAACTGTTTGAGAAGACCGTTGCCAAATCTAAGGAGAACGGTGCTACCAGGGACAGAGCGCCAACCCAGTCCTTGAAACGAGAGCCCTTGCAAACACAGGATGACTGGGAGCACGCCAAGGCCTATTGGAGAAGCCTCAGCACCGACAAACGGCGCCAACTGGAGCGGGAGGCCGCTGAAGAAGCTGGAGAGGAGGCCGATCTTGACGAGGTAGCACCGCAGCCAAAGAAGACGAAGAAGCGAAGGTCCATGGACCAGCGGCGGGAGCAGGTGATTTCCGAAGAATCCCGCAATCCTGAGCGAGTCTATCAGATTCAGCCAGGTACGTCGTGGAACGATTCCGAGGAACCTGAATCGCCTATCAGAGCCATTAAAGCCAAAAGCTCTGGCGGATCGAAGCTTAAGAAGTCGATGCGTGGGGAAGCGCCCAAGGCACAGGAGCAGACGAGGCAAGCCTCATCTGGGGGCATGCGTATGTCTATGAGATCAGGCGGTACCCCTGCAGCAACCCCTAACGATGGTCATCTGCGGAAGTCCCTCCGGGCTGAGCCTGCAGTCACTGGTTCTACCAAGATGCAGAAGTCGATGAGATCGAATGGGGCTACTAATGATGCAGTCACGTCCCGGTCATTGCAGAAGAATCGAGATCGGCCAGCATCATATCAACTTCCAATTACAGCGCCAGTCCGAAACCCAAGACGAAATCAGTCTGCCGAAAGAGCGACTTCGTTAGCGACCCCTCCCATGAAGCCAAGTCTAAGGCGACGGGGCTCCGATTCCAGTGAAAGCAGCTTTCGTCGTTCCAAGCTGAATGGGGTAGAAGGCTTCGGGTTCAAAAGGACAATGAGAGGCGGCGCACAAGAACCTACTGGTCCCTCGTCCGATGCTGGTAAGAGTAGCGGCCGGTTCAGCCTTCGTTCTCTGTCACCCACGGGATCGGCTTTCCGCCGCAACTCTGGCACGGTGTCTCCGCCTCCCGTTGTCGTGGGCGGCGGCCGCATGCGTCAGTCGCTACGCGGCGAATCCAGTGACCGTAGCACTGCCAGCCTACGCATGTCCGGCTTTGGCCGCTCATCGAACAAGAAGGCCAAGAAGGGTCGCAGCAGCAGTCGGTTCGCCGACTCGAGCGACGAGGAAGATGCCCGGCCTGCAACGCGAAGCCGTTTCGCGGACTCTAGCGACGAAGAAGAAGCGTCCGTGCCTAGGTTAAGAGGGAACGGAGTGCCCAAGACAATGCGCGACAAGACATCCAACTCGGCTGCCGCTACTGCCATGGGCGTTCCTCCATCTCAGAGAGAAGACGAGGACTCTCCAGACCTCCCTGACAGCGACGACGACGTCGAGCCGCCTCACCCTCTCGTAGCAAGCAACGGCATCGCCACGACAAAGGCGGGCACGACGCTTAGTCGAAGCGGTTCCGGACGAGACAACCTGCGACCGTCAACAGCGACGCAGCCCGCAAATACCGAAGTGTCCGGTGGACCTCGACCAAGCCACACACGACGAAGTAGCTTGATGTCTATCCTCCGGCGCAAAAAGGACGGCGGCGGCAAGATATCGCGACCCGTAAGCGAGAGTGCAGCGCGACAAGGCACGCGGCTGGAGCGCAGCACAGACGAGCTCGCCGTGATACGCAACACAAGCGGCCAGCACAGCTCCCGGCTTCAGAAGCGCAGTCCCAACTGGCCCTTGCATGAAGACGCCGATGCTCAGCCCGAGGACGACGCCTACGGCGAAGACGAATCGCACGACACTTACGTCAACGAGGACAAGCGCCCTTCTACTGCCAGCGGCGCGGCTCCGTCGTCGCCAACTTCCAGGCAAGGCTTCCTCAAGCGCCGCAGCACATCACAGGGCGCTCTTGGTCTCAGTCACAACGGGACCGAGGCGCTTCCCGAAGCGCACGACGCGACGCTCGAGACTCCGAAGAAGAAGAAGTTTGGCTCCTTGCGCAAGATTTTCGGCCTGCATGACTAGTAGTGCCTGGTTGATTGCGATGGTTGATGCATTTGACACATCTCGCCCTCTTTTCTTACTGCTTCTTCTGCTTCCCCTCGTTTTTCTTCTTGTATTTTCATGCCATGGCGTATTAGGCGGCGAAATGGATGGATACCCACCGACAATAGACGACGTACTGGCAAAGACGGAGTCTCGCACAATCTTTCGGACCTCAATATTCTTTAACTTGTTTACAATTTCAGGTTCTCAACATTCGCTACATACACGGGTTCCTTTTATTATTAGTCCTATTTTAACGATGTTTTTCTTTCTTGCGGTGGTGTACTTGCGCAAGGATGGACGGATCGGTGGAAAAGCAGCGGAGGGGGAGACTCGTTGAACGAGTTGAAGACGATACATGATGTCTAATGTTTGTGAAACGGAAGGCGAAAGAAAGGATGGTGGTGTCACGGGGCATGCCAGTTTTCATGGAGAGGAGTGGAAGTTGGTTAATTTGGGTTAGTATTACAGATAGACGACAACAATACGTCTTCTCAGACATCTATTATCAAAAAGGCTCTGAACCGCTTCAAGACGTGTGCGAGGATTGCCCAAAGCAGCAGGCAAGTACGTCGAAAAGTTGAAATATATAGTTGAGGATGACATTGGGCACATGGCAGACATAACCTTGGATATAGCATCACCCTATCGTACTTCGGAAGCAACTCCTGCCAGCCTCTAATAAGTCTGAGAGATGAAGCCTGCTCGCCGTAACACCCCGGTACTGCCGTCTCATTTCTAATCACCGAGGCTCAAAGGCCATCCCATCCGAACGAGCATCTACCTGTAAGTCACAACCGTGTGGAAATAAAGCGCAGTCATTCAGCTTATGTACCAAATTTACCCCAAATCATCCCTAGCTCCTAGCCCCGGAAACCTATCCCCTGAACCCTGAGACAAAGAAAAGTGAAAACCAATTGACGCAACGTTCCATGTACCTGAAGACTCCGTAGTAATATACGCGTATAATCATTCACCTGTATAATAACATAAGAAGAGGACAGAAGAGACCCGAGTATTACCATGTAGGAAACTCGTGCAACAGCCGTCGTTCAGCCCACGCAACGTTCAGTCCTGTACAAACAAAACGCGGGGAACTTTTTCTGGGTATAAGGCGTAAAACATAAATCTAGTTTTTAGATCGCGGCTTAGTGCCATTTCTGGCTTTTTCGCGCTCGAGAAGGAGCGTCAGCTGGCTTTTTGTGCGTCCGAGAGGCACGCTGGCTGACGTCGTGGGTTGCGTCGGTGTAAGGCGGGAATCGAGAATAGAGGGCGTTTGAGGCTTGATTGTGAGGGAATGATCCGGGAGGTCGTGGAGTAGGCTAGGCTGGGGCATAGAACCAAGGCCGGACTGGTCGAGGATGGTTCCCTTGACGGCGACGTTGGTGGTCTCAGCTTTCGTCTCAGCTTTGGACCCAGCAAAAAGACCGTTTGCAAGCGATCGGCGATTTGGAGACTTGTGAGGGTCAAACCCGCCATGCGATTGGGAGCGTGCCAGTGAAGGCGGGCGGTCGTGGCCTAGGCTAGTCGCCAATGATTCTATTTCCAATGATGATCGAGATGCCCCTGACTCTCTTCTCCTTGGAAGAACAGGAAGATCAACTAGGGACTGTGCTTGGGGCATGCTGGGTCTCGCATATTCGACAGGCCGATGTCGGTCCAATTGGGATAAGGCCGGCGTCTGATGTTCGGAAACTCCGTTCCTTTCGAAGCCCGGCCGTCGCGGTACGGCAGGCTGCTTACCTCGCGCCTTTTCACTCATCACGGGACGCTCCTGTGGAACAACAGACGAACCGCCAACTCCCAATGCCGAGGTGACATGTTCCGAATCCTGTTCGGTAATCGGAGTTACAGTCCGTTGAACGCCTGCATAACGCGACCCACTTGAGGACGCTGATTCTCGAGACCCAAAATCAGCAGACTGCCGTTTGGGCAAGGCAGGTCTTCTCTTTGATGTGGCCGAAGCAGCAACGAACTTCTTCTTTGGGGGAGTAAAGGGTTTCTTCTTGGGTGACGAGGCCACGTACGCCGGTGCTTCAGAAATTGTGGCGGCTGTGCTCCCCGAGGATGGTATCTCATCCTCGTCAGCAGACTCGTGAGGTGAGACGAAACGGGCCGTGGGTCGGGGCCCTGATGAGGATGGACCTCGAGCTTTTTTCAAGATGGGGTGGGGAGGCGGTGGCTTTGACGCGCTGGAAGATAGGGTCCTTAACCCCGAATCGCTGGGTTTCGTTGAAGGGCGGGCCTCTTGTGGAGGCGGCGGTGGAGACATCTCGGCCTGGACCGCTTCCATGAGCTGTCGGATGATGGGTGGTATCTAGAGTATGCCGGTCAGCATTAGCAGGCAAATGGTGTGGTACTGGTGAGACATACATCTGGTCCCTCCCATCTGTTCGGGGGACCCTTGAGGGGGACAAAGGTTGGTCCAACGGAGATGTCTTCGTAGAGCTTGGCCAGGGTACTGCCCTTGAGAAACCTCCGGTTGCTACCCCAGACATGCCACCAGAAATTCTCCAAGCGGCAAGCTGTAGGGTCCTTAAGCCTCTTGTGTGTGGTTGTATAGACTGTCCATACTGTTAATGAAAGGCTCGAAGAAACGCGGACTGTAGCAGAGTGAAATACCATGCCAGTATTCCCAGACCTTGTCAGGGGGGACAACGGAGTAATCAGCGACCTCCTTATATATGTGTTTTGTGTTCATGACAATGCCCTTGGGCAGTATCATTGGCACACGCGAGTCCATATGTGCGACTCAGAAATACCACCAAGACGCAAGGGCCACTGGCTACTGTGGGTGCCGCAAAGGTTAAGAGAGTGTAAAGAAATCGCCTGTCCGTCGGTGAGCCCACTGATTTTTGGGCGGAGTTGTCTATTGGTGGCTATGAGGGCAAAGCATGATCGCTATCGAAGGTTTGTCATCGGTGAGTGAGAATAATATCAAGAACGAGGGCGAAGGCGAGGGTGAGGTCAGGGGTCAGAGTGAAGGTAGTAGTGACGGCGAGGGCGAGAATAAAGTGAGATAGGGCCGATTCGCTTACAGCCTGCGAACCAAACAGACTTCTCTTCGCTCGCTGAATCGACCGTGAGGACGAGATAAAGTAAAGACCACGCGAGGGCTAGAGGGGACAAACAAGACAGGGCTGTAGCGCTAAAAAACACCAGCTTCAGTAAAAACCGAAGAGTAGAGCTACACAGAACCGAGGCTTCTCGCGTGGCTCAGGGATGTGCCGTATCAATGCAGCTCTACCGGTAGAGACTAATCGAGGATGAACCTGCTGCGACGCAAGGAATTGGGCCCACAACGAGTTGGTGACCAATCTTGATTCAATGGTTGGCTTCGTCCTCGTCTCTGTCCTGGTCCACGTCCTCGTCTTCGTAAAGCGAGGTAGTGGTGAAGTAGTAGGTACGTGACGGGCTTAGCTCAGCGCTGACAGCTGAACTCGGGGAGTCGGGGAGGCGCTGTGTAAGTGTGACCAGGTTTCCAGCTTGTCGTTGGCGGCGGCGGCGTCGGGACCAGGATAAAGATCTTTTTTTGGCTCGTGCAAGATTGTGCAGCGCAATGGAAGATTTTGCGCGTCACGGGGCCAAGAGCGCATGAAACGGGCGAGAACTGAGGCGTCAGAGAAAAAGACGGTGGACGGCTCGAGAACGGCTGGTGATGCGGCTGCGGCCGGTGCTCACGCTGAAGCTGGTGTTGCCAGGAGTCAATGGGCTGTGGCAAATGAAGAAGAAAACCGCCCAGAAACAGGCGGAGCTGAAGGCGGCGGCGGCGTCGCAGTTGGTCGGCCAAATCACAGGGCGAGGGACTTGGTATAACTTTGTGTCGGACTTGGAAGTGAAAGCAGCTCGCGCGAGAGGGCGGATGTGAAAAGAGACGGCTAGCTCGGTGTGAGCCGGAGGAGATGGAGACGGCGGAGGTACCCTGCCGCGGTAGTGTGGTGGGGCGCTACCTGAGGCACGAGTGTGGCTTGGTTTGCTTGAAAACAGCAACAAGACCAAGAAGGCGAATGCTCAATGAGCCCGTAGTTTAACTAAGTGAAGTACCAGACGGCAGTGATAAACGACGACGAGACGGGGAGACCGAGTTAGGTCGGTATGGGACGGGGTTTATAGGCCAAGCCACAGGGGTTGGATGCCGAGAGAATCTCAAAGTGGAGGCTCTAGCCCCGAAGGCGTTTGGCTGGCTAAGCAAACCAACGGCGTGCTGTAGTATGGGAGGCGAGGAAAAAAGAAACGACCTGGGGGCCAGGGGCAGCGGTAGAGAAGAACAAGAGACGGGGACGGGGCGCGAGAAAGAGCGGAGACTCGAGAGGGATAACAGGAACAGGCGGAGACGGGAGAAAAGGAGCGAGCTAGAAGCGCTAAATCGTGGAAGATGGTGAGATGGGATGGTTGAAAAGGAGAGGGACAAATGCCTGGATTTGACTCGTCTCTCAACCAGTCTCTACCAGTCTTTACAGACTCTCGCCGGTCTCGCAATCTCGCGGTCTCGCTCCTCTGTGGCCACTGACATAGGGCTCTCTTATGGTCCGTCCGCAAGTAGTGATCGTAGCCCGTCGACCTTGGACCTTCCCGTCGGGAAGTTATCAGTCTCGGATGAGTCCCTTTGTGCTTTCGGAGAAACAGGCGGCTGCTATCCAGACAGACAGCCAGCCAACCAACCGGTCAACGATACAGAGCACGTACGGGTATTCGTGCTAGGACCCAAATGGCTGGGGGAGGGGATCCTAGCGCAAACCTCAACCAGCCAGCCCTGTTGTGCCTTGGATCGCGTGTCTCTTGTACCGGGGTCGCCCATGAAGCTGCAATTGCGACTCTTGGAGTTGGCCGAGAACCTATCTGGGAGGTCGAGGCCGAGCTGGCGCAGAGAACGGGGAGCTGGTGATGGATGGATGGGCGGCATGGGGGTCGTCAAGGAGACACATGCATATTAAAGAGCAGCGTTCCATTCCATGCTTTGAGCTCAAAGATGTACCTTGCTGGTAACTCCGGCATGTGCCTGCCTTCCGATTTAGTGGGCCTTCCCACCCATTTGGCCCTTTTTAAGGAGAAGGAAGAGAAGGAGGGGGGGATGCAGCAGTGAAGAGGGTGTAGTCTATCAAAGAAGGTCCATCTCCAGTTATGGTTGTTCCTGCTTTCTTAGTACTACTAGTAGGGAAGACCGCTCAGGTTTCCAGGCACACTTTATCACTGTCACCAGCATCGATGCTAGGTCTTGTCCTCTTGTGAAGCGTCGCGATTCCCTGCCAGCCTTTCTCTATCGGCCATTGCTGCACGCACTCTGCCGCGCTGACAGCACCGTACTAGTAGGGCCTAGTAGGACCTGCACCTGGTGCGGGCCAAGGCGGAAGAGACTAGAAACCGAGACCACGAGACCGGCGGCCTAGGATCACGGGGCACGAACACATCAGATGCCACCTCATCGACTAATTACGCTCCCTCCTCGTTCAAAGACATGCAAGTCAAGTCCTCAGTCTCAAGTCTCACTTCTCAGGTTTCGGGTTTCAAGCTTCAGCCCAGACAGGTGTCACCCTCACCCTCACCCTCACCCTCACTCTCACCCCGCCTCGCCTCCCCCCAGGTCCCAACTGAAGAGCGCATTCACCGCCACCCGTGTCGGATCGGAGCAACTCTCGTTGACTCTCAGGCTCGTCGACTCGATCCGAAGCTTGTCCACCTAGGTAAGCTATGTAAGTACGACACCGACTCAGTGGATGACGATACGGTGATCAATGCTGCCAAGGTCGATAAATATGGAACCGCATCCCAGGCCGTCTTTTGGGTTGCTTAATTCGTCCCTCGTCTTCTTCTCGTCTTTGTTGGAGTGCCCTCTCTCTCCCTTACTTCCCCTTCACCCATCTTCCCCTTGATTGTTACTGACTGTATTATCGCGCGGTCTACGGGTTTCGGGTATGGGTCCTTTTCTAGTCATTTGTTCATCGCAGCTTCGTTCCACTCTGACTGGCCACTCAGCAGTCGATCTGCTCGTGGCTCACGAATTGATCATCCGTTTTGTTTGAGGCGACCTGTCACCACAAGCTGACTCGCGAAGTACTTCTCACTTCAAATTCATGTCTGCGGCTCCGCGTACTGTCTCGCATCCTCTCCGGCTCTCTCTCCTCTCTGAGCTCTGGTGTCATCAAATCGCCTACCAGGTCAAGACAGCCTCCCGAGCCCAATGGGGCAGGATCGTCCTCATCTAGCCGCAGAAACCCCAATCGCCCGGCTGCTATCCGTACCCGCAAGACTCCCCCACGCCGTACCCCCCTGCACCACATCTATCACAATATCGTCGAGGCATCCCACCGTTACTCACCTATCGGTTGAGCTCATTCTTTCCTCATGACACACCAGGTAGCTTGACCTTGCCTGCCCTCTCATTAGTCACATTCAGCCTGGTCTTGCATCCCAAACACTGGTTGCTTTTGGCAAAAGCAATCAATCGTCTTTGCTCAATGCGCGACTCCGGAATACAAAGTACACTCCTTGTTAACTTTCAACCCCGAGGCCATTTCTCCCAGATGCAGCCATCCGACCACCTCGAAGAGGACCTAGCGCTCTCTGCTCTGTCTTCCGGGTGTAAGTTATCGTCAGGATTCATCTACGAAACCTGCCCAGGCTGTAATTATCTTGAGGATTTCTACCCACCGAAGGTCATGCTGCTGTGCACCATGAACTCTGCCTCTCAACCGCCTCCGCTCATCACACCTCTCATGCTGTCTTCTTGAGAAATCGACATCGACGGCGTCAGCTCAGACGGACCCCTTAGCTGAGCCTCACTGCTCGCCTGTCTAAGAATGTGACAGAATTTTGCTTTCTGATCGGTTCGGTTGCAATTTGCAATTCAGCAGCTCCCCCTATCGCAGACAACAGCAAGTCGATTCCGGTCGTCATAATCAGAAAGTGACAGCACAATCGGTGCTAGATGCTTCGGGGCAATTGGTCACCTGGCCTTGCTTCTTACCACATAGCTCAATTCTTCTTTCTTTTTGCCGCCCCGTCTCATGGCACATGCCCTTTGACCCGGGGTCTTCTGATCTAGATGCCCTCTTTGCGGGGGTCAAACCCGGGCGGACAAGTCGTGTGACCGCCAGCCACCACGAATGAGACTATAGCAAACTCTGCCGAGCGCCTTGTCTCGTTCACTATTGGCTCGCACGTTCAAATCTTCTCGAGGGGGCTGGACACGGATGGCTGCCCGTTCCTGAAGACGCCCTGACTTGAAGGGTGGCTTAGGTCCGGCACCCATCTGTGACTAGCAGCTATGCGCGCGTGTGCGTTGCCTTGTCGGCCGAGAGGAATGCCGACTTTTGGCGGGGAACTCAATCTTTGGATCCGTGACGCCGAGCTCTGACGGTTAACTAAGTAACTGCGGGGAGCTCTCCTCTGAGCCGGGAATCTAGGGAGCATTTAACACAGTGGCCAAAGGGGAAGATCTAGTCTAGGTGATTTATTATCGACGTAATCAGTTCGTCACGCACGCCAGTGAAGCTGCGAAGCCATGAAGCTTTGGAGCTTGAAGCTACGAATCTTTCAAGGCGGGTGTTGATTCACGCCCACGTGGGTTGGATACATCAGATGCGACTCTCGTTGACTCGACAAGTCAGAACCCCCCACGTTGGACCCAGGCGACGGCCAGGGATACAACCAAGAAGACCAATCAATGGTTGCGGGGTCGCGCGATCCTTGACTTCAAAACGATAGGATTTCCCCCCATCGCCCACCAAGCGATAGCTGTCAAGCTGCCTCTTTGGGACGCGACGGCCCAACCATCTGACTAACTGCAGATTCAGGCCCGATTGCAAGTATTGAGGCTGATAGGCGGCACGATTCAGAGCATTGAACAGAGGTCACATGCTCTTGCATTGTTGTCTCCTCAGCTCAGTCCCTCCTCCTACTTGTTACCTCTTCCGCGTCGGGTAATATCGCATCGATACGCGACCGGGCATTGCACTACGGGGCGACCGGTGCGATGAACAAACACTAGACGAGAGAGTCTAGAGCGCCAAAGAGCTCAGCGGGAACTAACCGGCCATGGAACATCGAGATCCGGAGCAGGTCACGGCGAGCGTAAGCGGAGATTTTTAACACGTGAAAGAAGAAGCGCAATCTCTAGCAACATACCCTTTCTTGGCGGCATGCGATGGTTCAAAACCAAAGTGGCAACGTTGACAGACGACGACAGCTAGCATCTTCGCCATCATGGTATCATTGACACATGCGCTCAATGCACTCTCATCCACACCTCGCGACCGTGGACTGATCAACTCACCTCGCAACACTATTTCACATCGTCTCCTCGCGCGCTCCCCCCTCCCCCATCGCTTTAGGAACCGGTGAGCTGCCCCGCATCGTTGCACTCAGACCAGGATTCGGACTCAACGAAGTGTGCTGGGTGGCCTTGCAGGTTTCCTTCCCCTCGACCTCAGCTGTTCCCGGTAGTATCGTCCTCTGCATATCTACTACCCTTGCATAGCGCATCGAGGATGGTCGACGGGACGGGACGGGATGCGTGTGCGACCACGCGGCGACCCGGGTGGCACGATACTACGGCGTACATCAAGGTCCCTGGATTCGCCTCGACTTGTTCGTGTAACGCAGCGATTGTCGAAAGACGCTTCAGCCACCAGGTATCTACAGCGGAAGGCAGGCATCTCAACAAGATGAGATGGAGCAAGGGTCACGCAATCCCTGGGCCGGCTCTTGCTTGTTTTCTCTTTCCCCAGATCTATTAAAGCTTGCTATATCCCCTGCCCATGTCAGGCGAGCCTAGCAATCACCGCCTTCAATGCGACGTGGCAGACGCTTACTTGGGAATGGATGTACACCCCGTCACCAGCACGTGGGTGCATCGCACAATACATACCAAAACCTCCAACACCCAGGTACGTTGCCATAGTGGAGTAGTAGAGAGCCTTTCCTTGTTCGTAGCATTACCATTATCTAAGCCAATCTCAGTTCTATTTTTGCACGCCCGCGTGAAATAGCACATATCAGAGCAGTTGCCCTTTTTTCTTTTCCCGTCATCATTTTCCTTAGGTGACAGTGTAGCCACCGTCAACGCGCAGATCCGCGCCGGTCACGTACAGGCTGGCGTCTGAGAGCAGGAAGGTGACGGGGCCCATGAGGTCCTTGGGCAGGCCCATCTTGCCCTGGGGAATGAGTGAAATCCACTTCTGCTTGAGGTCCGGGTTCTCATCGAGGATCTTCTGAGTCCTATTGGGGCAATCAGCTCTATTCCAGATCATATCATATCATGCTCGATCGACGATGCGTGGGGGTGGGGCCGCGTTCTGCAACCGGTTCCGCGCGGACGGGCCAGGACGGTGAGCAAGGCAGGTTGAGAGGGCTGCGGATTTTCACTTACAATGCAGTCAGCATGTATCCCGGGGAAATGCAGTTGACACGAATGCCGGCATGAGCCCACTCGACGGCGAGGGAGGCGGCAAGGTGTCGAATAGCGGCCTTGGCAGCGTTGTAAGGACTATAAAAGGCAAGGTCAGCAAAAGAAAAAGTAGAGAAAACCTGGTTCCACGGCAATGCTGAGCTCGGATGACTTACGCCTGGGGCTGCGGCACGTTGACGATGGAGCCAGACATGCTGCCGATCATGACCATGCTGCCGGGGCTCTTGCGCTCCATGAGGTGACGAGCGACAGAGGTGGCGAAGAGGTAGGTGCCGTCGACGTTGACGCCCCAGAGCTTGCGCATGCGGTCAATGGGGTAGTTGACGGCCTCGAAGTTTTCGGTGAAGCCGGCCGAGGTGACGAGGTCGTCAATCTTGCCGTGGGCGGCGATGATCTCAGCGATGCAGGCGTCGACGGACGCGGGGTCGGAGACGTCGGCGTAGTGAGCGGTGACCTTGGGGATTCTGGAGATTTTCTGATGTTAGTATTGTTCTGATTAGGGTGCATGGAAGTGTTGGTGCAATTGGGGGGGGGGGGGGGGGGTTAAATACCNNGGGGGGTGGGTTAAAGACCTACCGCTCAGCTCGAGGGTTTTCCTTCTTGAAGGCCTCGATGAGAAGGTTGGTCTGCTTCTCAGCCTCCTCCTCTGCGATGGGTGTCAGCAAGTGGCTCGAGGCACGTAAATACAATACAACAATGGCTACTGACTGTTCATGTCGACGAGAGCGAGGTTGGAGCCAGAGAAGACCATTCCCTGACCGATGACGAGGCCCAGGCCACGGGCGCCGCCAGTGACGATGCCGACGTGGTTATCGAGGGAGAAGCTGCCCAGAGTAGGCTTGACGTACTGACCGCCGGTACCGACGACGGGCTTACTGCTAGGAAGCTCGTGCTCCTCGGGGTACTCGACCTCGACGCCCGGGTCGGTTCGCGAGTAGCTGCCAGGCTTATCCTGGCGGGGAGGGCCGTTGGACAGCTTGCGAGCACCAAAGCTGGCAGCGAAGGCGGGACGCACGAGGGCCGGCGCGGCGCGGCGAGCGGCCTGTCGGAGGATGGGCGCAATCATGGAGGAGGACATGTTTGCGGCGATGTGATTGTGAGAATGTGTGAAAGGGGGAGAAGAAGAAAGAAAATTGGATTTTGTCTTTCTCAAGAGGAGCTTGGGGATAGCTTGGAGTCGGAGCTCTTTGGTGGCGAGATGGAGATGGAGCTACCCTGGTTCTTGGTGGGGAGGAAGGGGGAGCTTGGATGTGGCGCCCGGGACGGATACGGGAGGGATAGGCGCTTAGAAAGCCAATTCCACCTGTTGACAGCTGGCAGCCCAAGGCAATTGAAGGAGATGATTGAAGGAGCGTGACGAGGAGAGGGACGACGAGGAACGCCGACTTATAACACACATTTGACATTCTCTTCTTTGAACTATCAAGGACGAAGCCGGCTGTGCGCACACCTTCACGACGCCACCCACGCCCCCGGTCCCGGCTTCGATGCCCTGCGACCCCCCTCCCGTAGCATCCATCCCGTGGATCCCTCCCCAGCGTCTAGGGCCTGCATGGCGCTAAGCAAGCACTGTCGAGATCCGAGCTGCCGTATGTACCGGCCGGGACACAAGCAATGCGGGTGTGTGTTGGGGAAACAACAAAAAGATCCAGCGCAATAGTGGTGGCGGTCCCCGGCTTTTACCTACGAAGTACTTCGTGCATAGAGCATTGCTCTCGGTTTACCCCGATGTCGTTGATGCAACCCCGGCTCATTACAGCCAGCAGTACCTATTAGATACGTACCTATTTTTTTTTTATTCTGATGCCTGGGGCGGGGCTGGTCTAAGACGTCAATCCATGTAGCGGCTCAACATTGCCCCATCGACCTCCCCCGCGCTGTCAAGCTACGGCATGCCGCGAAGACGATGGCGTTTTGTTTTCGGAAAAGTCGACCAGGCTTTGAGAGAAAAATGTCTCAAGCTACGTATACTGACCAAGCTCCTGCTTCCATTGTGCCATTAATGCTGATGCCTGGGGATGAGAGGGTTGGGATGCGACGAACGGACTTGAGCGAGTGGCAGCGACCAAGTACCTAGTTCTGGAGCTTCGCGGAATCCCATTTTAGGGTCCCGGGAAGCGAGCCCACCCGGACCCTTTCCACCCTCCCTCCCCCCCCACAGGCGGCGACAAGGCGACAGGGAACAGCCATACAGGGCAAGGGGGAAACAGCAGGGGTCTCCCTCAGCGCTGGGAACTTCCAATCCCCTCCAGGGCTGCCACACGCACGCACGCTCACACAACGCATCCAATTCACATGGACGTTCTAGACTACGGCTCTGCTGCTGGCCGCAGCACAACTATTTTGTTCGCCCGTCTCCGGCCGAGAGCGGCGCTGAAACTCGGACCATGGGGGTTGTTTTTCTTTTTTTGGGCCCCCGTCAGGGTTATTCAAGAAGCTCAAAGAGCAGAAGATGCGCGGGGGAGGAAGCCCGTTTCGAGAAAGATGTGATCTGATCAGCGGAATGGGGCGGTTGTCATCAATCAGTAGGGAAGGGGGAAGGATGCGCAAGTGTCCAGTCGCCGGGGGTGCATTTCCATTATTACCAAATATTACCTAGTACTTCGTACACCATCATTCTGTGACTGCCCCGAGGCACACGTAAGAAAAGAAAGCCAGTTACGGTAGGTCACGAACAACGGAGGCGTCCCTCATGGTTGCAGGGACTCAACAAAGCCACGAAGATGCAGTGCCGGTGGGTGGCAGCGATCCCGCTTGGGCTGATTGAAGCAGGATCATCATGGTCACGAGGTCGTTGCCAATATGGCGAGACCGACCACACCTAGGTAAGAAAAAACAAACATTGTCCATCTGTCCCACGTCGCCCTGCAACACACACAGTCACACAATCCTTCCGCAGGATGCAAAGCCCATGGCACGGAGGACCATTATGGGGAGGCTCCGTGGGGTGAAGTTGAACGGTCACATCCGAGTGGTCTAGCGCAGCCGCCGGCTTTTGAGGGGGAGGGAAGAGAAGAGATGGGAGGAAACTCGGGCTGCCGACACGCCTAACAAACGGCGTGCAAGAAGAAGTGAGGAGAAGACAAAGGTGGGATAGGCAAGCTTCTCAATCTCCAGAGGAACGACACCAAGCCCCGCCGAAAAATCAATCTCACGATAGGGCTAGGGGTGCGGTGTCGGTTGCTCACCGTCATCCCACGCACCCAGACATGGAAGCTACTAGTAAGACGATCCCTCGAGTCTTCAGAAGCTTGCGATACAGTACAGTACATGTAGATCAGGTACGGAATACCACGCCGTCCAGTGTAACACGCTACTATTATTAGCAGGTTAGGGCGTGCAGCCCAAGTCGCTAGGACTCTCTGTCTCACTCACTCTTCAACTCCGAGTCTTGGAGTCCGTCCCCCGGCAGACAGTCCTCGTGGGACGTGGAAATTTTCCAGGTTCCGCGGGAAGGCCCTGTTGCAACCTCATCAACCCTGTTGCATTGCCAAGCAAAAGCTTTTTTGTAGTGGTGCATGATATCCATGGAAACTTGATTTGCTCATTTGCTAGCTGCTAGCTACTAATTACATACTACAAGCTTGTTGGAGTTGGGGCTCTCCTCTCTCAGCCTGCAGCTCCATGCAACTGCAACTATTCGTACCTCAGGCCGTGCGTCTACAACCAACCTTTTTTCCCATCCGCTTCGCGCAATCCATCCGTCACTCAACACTCAACAAGGTCCATGACATGTTCCCATGACTGTTCACACCGCCAATGTATTCCTCACCTTGGCTCACCGATGACCGATGATCAGTTTCGCCTTCCACCGTCTCCGTCATCGTCTCCATAGTCTCCCCCACGGCGGACAGCTCAACCCCGAGGCCATAGTTATCTACTAATTTGTGGCCTGCATAATGTATCACCCACTCCCGCCCGCTCAGACGTTGGCATACTCCTTGTTGAAGGCCCTTCCAATCACCATCCGTCTAATCTCAGAAGTCCCAGCCCCGATCTCGTATAGTTTGGCGCTGCACGTACTGTTTAGTTGACTGCTTCACATCATCACCAGCGCATCACCTGCATGCCCCCCCTCCTACCCGTCCTCTCCGGGAATGGAGACAACCTGGGAACCAAAAACTAAGAGAGTAGGAAAACTTACTCCCGAAGCAACCGCGATGCCGGCATTTCTTCCACGTAACCCATCCCGCCCAACAGCTGGATGCAGTCCAGCGCGCACTCCGTCGCCCTCTCCGCGGCGTACAGGATGGCTCCCGCGCAGTCCTGCGTGCGCACCAGCCCGTTCTCGTCCACCGCCCTGGCCGTCGCGTACGTGTAGGACCGCGACGCCTGCAGCTTGGTGTACATGTCGGCCAGGCGGCCCTGCACGAGCTGGTTATGCGCGATGGGCTGGCCGAACTGCTTGCGCTGGTGCGCAAACGGCAGCGTCACGTCGAGCGCCGCCTGCATCAGGCCCAGCGGTCCGGCGCTCAGCACCAGCCGCTCCAGGTCCAGGCCCTCCATCAGCACCCGCACGCCGCCGTTAACCTTGCCCAGCACGTTCTCCGCCGGCACGAAGACCGAGTCGAACATGAGCTCGCCCGTGTTGCTGCCGCGCATGCCCATCTTGTCCAGCTTGCGCGCGCAGCTGAAGCCCTCCGTCGTGGTTGGCACCAGGAACGCCGTGATGCCCTTGGAGCCCTTGTCCGGCTCCGTCTTCGCGTACACCACGATGAGGTCCGCGTCGGGCCCGTTGGTGATCCACATCTTGGACCCGTTGAGCACATAGCCGCCGTCCACCGCCCGCGCCGTCGTCCGCATGCTAACCACGTCGCTGCCGGCCCCGGACTCGGACATGGCCAGCGCTCCGACGCTTGTGCCTGCGATGAGGCCCGGCAAGTGCTTCTGCTTCTGCTCCGGCGAGCCGTTGAGCTGCAGCTGGTTGACGCAGAGCTGCGAGTGTGCCGCGTAGCTGAGGCCGATGGACCCAGACGCCCGGGAGATCTCCTCCATGACCACGCAGTGCGCCTGGTAGCCCATACCCATTCCGCCGACGTCTTCGTCTGCCGTGATGCCGAGGAAGCCGGCCTCGCCCATCTTTTGCCACATCTCATGCGGGAACGCGTTGCTCTTGTCCGTGTGCGCCGCGACCTCCTCTGAGATCTCCCGGCGAGTAAACTCCTGCACCCGGTCTCGTAGCTCGTCCAGCTCCTCGCTCGCCGGCGCTTCGAAGCCCTTGGGGTGTTTGGAAGAGTGCAGCCGAGACTGGACTGCGGGGAGCGTCATGGCCGGCCGCCATTGTCGAGTGGCGACGGGGCGGGCGAGCGCTCGGGAAGTTCTCAAGCTTGCCATGGTGTCTGTAGTCTCGTAGAAGTTGATGAGAAGGCAACGTACTTGTGAGAATTAAGAAAGTCACTGTAATGTCAACCCTTGTGGCTGTATGCAGTTCATGCCGAGGACCGTGATGGCGAGGCGAAGCAGGCCGTGGAAAGCCGCCCTCGGCTTGCGGCGGCCGGGCGCTTACCCCAGGTTTTAGACGTCATAAGCTCGGCCTTAGCAACTACCGCCCTTGCCCGGCATTGCCATACTTCCCGCGTGAGATGCCCTCCTCGCCGCAGAGATTTCCAGAGTAAACACGAAGCCGCAACCTGTAAAGAAGTCTTCCGAATGTCGCTCCCTCGTTCGTCTCGCCAGGCCCTGCGGCTGGGCAGCCAATTCGGCCGTCAACGCTGCCGGGGCCGCTATCAGCAGGTCCGGGCTGTCGCCAACCTCACCCCGCCTCACCAGGCCGCTGCCATCTCGCGGCTCCAGAGCAACGTCGACCCGTCGTCGGACGAGTTCAAGGAGAACGAGCGGCAGATGAGCGAAGTCATGGTCCGCATGCAGGAGCTGGCCCGCAAGATCCAGCAGGGCGGGCCGGAGAAGGCTAGACAGAAGCACATCGCCCGCAAGAAGATGCTGCCGCGGGATCGCGTCACGGCATTGATCGATCCGGGCACCACATTCTTGGAGCTTTCGCAAATGGCGGGCTATGAGCTGTACCCTGAGGCCGACGTTCCTTCCGGCGGCATCATCACCGGCGTCGGCGTCGTCGAGGGCGTCACCTGTGTCATTGTCGCAAATGACAGCACTGTCAAGGGCGGCTCGTACTACCCCATCACGGTAAAGAAGCACCTGCGAGCACAAACGGTTGCCCGTGAGAACAAGCTACCGTAAGTCCCCTTACAGAAATCGCTCTGTAATACGGCCATATTAACAGCTCTCAGATGCGTCTACCTAGTCGACAGCGGCGGCGCCAACTTGCTCCATCAGGCAGACGTCTTCCCCGACGAGAACCACTTTGGCCGCATATTCTACAACCAGGCCCGGATGAGCTCTGAGGGCATTCCCCAGATCGCGGTGGTCATGGGACCCTGCACGGCCGGCGGCGCATACGTCCCAGCCATGAGTGACGAGAACATCATCGTCCAAGAGCAAGGGCACATCTTCCTCGCCGGCCCACCCCTCGTCAAGGCTGCGACGGGCGAAGTCGTCAGCAACGAGGACCTGGGCGGCGGCAACATGCACTCGTCCGTCTCGGGAGTGACTGACTACCTCGCCGTGGATGATGCCCACGCCGTTGTGCTGGCTCGTCGCTGCGTGAGCAACCTCAACTGGCCAGTCAGGTCTCCGAACACCCAAGCGCCCAAGGCCACCTTCTCTGAGCCACTGTACAACCCCGAGGAACTCATGGGCATTGCTTCGACGAACTTGCGGAAGCCCCTTCCGATCCGGGAGGTCATCTCCCGCATCGTCGACGGCTCCGAGTTCTCCGAGTTCAAGCACGACTTTGGCACGACCCTTGTGACGGGCTTCGCGGAGATATACGGCCACAAGGTGGGCATCATCGCCAACGACGGCATCCTGTTCGCGTCGTCGGCGGTCAAGGGCGCCCACTTCGTCGAGCTGTGCACGCAGCGCGGCATCCCGCTCGTCTTCCTGCAGAACATTGCGGGCTTCATGGTGGGCTCGCAGTCGGAGCGCGACGGCATCGCCAAGCACGGCGCCAAGCTGGTGACGGCCGTGGCGTGCGCCGACGTGCCCAAGTTCACCGTCGTCGTGGGCGGCAGCTACGGCGCGGGCAACTACGGCATGTGCGGCCGCGCCTACTCGCCGCGCTTCCTGTGGATGTGGCCCAACGCGCGCGTCGGCGTCATGGGCAGCGAGCAGCTGGCGTCGGTCATGGAGGCGGTCGGGCAGAAGGCCGATCCGGAACTCCAGGCGCGGATCGAGCGGGAGAGCGACGCGACGTACTCGTCGGCGAGGATATGGGTGAGTTCCGTGCCGACCTTGATCAGTGAGGAACTGCTGCTAACTAGGATGTAGGACGACGGCATCATCCCGCCGCAGCATACCAGACGATATCTTGGTCTGGGACTGATGGCTGCGATGGGTGGGAGGAACGAGGTCAAGGCGGGTGATTCCAAGTTTGGCATTTTCCGAATGTAGCGAGACGGGAGGTGGTTGAGAATGGTTCTCCTTGTAAGCTGGACTAGCGTTGTAGATGCAAGTTGGAGATTCAAGCACTCTAAGGTCACGGGTTCATGGTTCAGATGAGCAGAGCTGGCTACTTTGACTCTGTTGTCCGACCAATCAACTATTGTTGGGGAGAGTAGACGTTGATCCTTCCAAGAAAAACACTGCGCGGATTATCTGGGTGCGTCTCATAAGCCTGGCATCTGAGGCTGTCGGATGTCTGGAAGAACCAACAGCAGGCATCGACCACAAGACGCGCCAGAGGATGGTTCCGAACTGGGTTTATACACGACTGTCTGTTGATGGAGTTCAGCGTGCAATTCCGAGAGGCTGGTACAAGACTACATCTTCTCTGGAGGCTAGGGATAGCATATGTTCCTACGTCGGTTACTACCTACAACTCGACTCTTCTGCCCTGTCTCTTCTTGTCCTCATGGGAGCAACAGCATCGCTCTTATTTAGCACGTGTCTTTAACCTCCCTACCCAGATCATTCCTCTGACAGTAGTTAGTCGCGTTTTCCTTGGAGAGCAAATAAAGTACATAACGTCAACACCACTAGTGTGAAGACACCGAGAATGTAACAATTTCTCACAGTAACACTCCAATGATTCGGTGCTCTGATCACGATGATAACTTTATACAGGTATGGATGTTAAAGAAGGCCGCTATGTTGCGTTGGTTAAATATCGGTGGTCTTGTCTAGGGTAGCTTCCGTGGTCAGACTTCAATTAGCCTCGAACTTCATAAAATTCACACGTAGCCAAGCGTTGTTGGGACTGCAGGAAAACCGCGTGCTACTATTGTGAAATAACAGGGCGTCGGTAGAAGAGACCTGCCTATTCTAGGCCATATTCCGTAAAGTTTCTTCTCCGTCCACAATTGTGTTGCGTGGACTGGCGTTCCTGTCATGACCAATTCCCATTGCTAGCATGGAATACCCTGTTAAGTAGGACATGGCATTTTTTATTAGCTATCCTTGAATAAACCACCAGATTGTAATGCCCGCAAGGACCTGTTGATGTCGAATTTAATTTCTAAGAGCGGGTTGAAGGAGCGATGTCAGCTTTAGTGGAAGAGCCATATCCACGATCCGACCGATCATGGTCATGGCCGTATCAAGCTCGTATCGTGTTCTACGAAGTAATTACGTGTCTGAACTGGCTGGACCGGGAATCAAGGTATACCCAGCTTTGCTGAGTGAGCAGTATCTAACTTGTAAGGCCAAGTACGAAGTAGCGCAGCAACAGCCTTGAGAGCTCGGATTGGGTGGTGTGTTTGGAACAAACCTGGCTGAGGCTGGCGTGCGTCCAAGGCCCAGTCACCAGTCAGGTGCGGAAAAGAGGATCTTGAACAGGTCCGCTGCTATGTACAGGGGGATATCGGATTGGGCCAATGATGGAAGCGATCGACACTAGATCTCACAAGGTGAAACAAGACTTGGCAACGTGCGCAAGGGTTAACTTAGTGTCGTAAGATGCCCACGTCGGCGTCCGTTCTTGCAGCGGGCTAATTACCGTACTTACAGGACCTGTGCTCCGTGAATGCGCACTTTGAATCTATCCTGTTGGAGGGGAAAACGGAGGAAGGAAAACGGGCCGGCGCCGGGTTCAGCATCCGCCGCTTCGGCATCGGAAGCAGCGGATCCAAGGCCGCTGAGGGGCCTTCATCTTAGCATATTTAGATGGGCGTAGGCTGTGTGTTTGCGAGAGGCGAAATTAAAGGTGCTGGCGTCATCGCTGGGCGTAGTCGAGCATAGATGAGGACCAACAAGCATTTTAACGGCGCCTACTATGGAGTGCATGAGAGAGATTGACCACAGCACACTGAATAAGCAAAACTCAACGGAATCGCGGTGAAAGCGACCGGTTTGTCGCCGAGGTTTCTTGTGCAGTGGCTTGCTGAACCCGAATTGCAGGTGGTGTTGGCAGTTGCACCGGCGCTGAACATAGGTGGTGTAACAAGGCGGTGGCTGATGCGCTCGGCTCTTAGCAGTGCTAATATGGGCGGGCTGAGCGGATGTGGGCTGAAGGGTGAAAGCTGTTGAGGGAGCGTGTCGATGAGCGATGATGAAGGGATAACGGCTGAAGGGAGCGACGCACTTCGTATAACGGAGGTGTCGTGAATATCAGTGAGATGCCGTATGTAAGCTAAGAAGCACCAGCAGCAGCATCATCATCATCATCATCATCAACTCGTGGCAGAGCCGCTCGCACGAGGATTTTTAACTATGACGATAGAAGACGGGAGAGAGACACGGCCAACGGAAAAGAAGCCAGGGGTTTTCCCACTGACCCAGAAACCCTTGCAGGGGACATCCTAGTCACCCGGAGGTGGTCCTCAAATGGGAGCCCTGGACGAAGCTGCAGGCCGATGAGACACTAGTGTTTCTGTTTGAGAGTTGCCCGCGCCACCTGGGGGGTCCCTTCTCTTAAGTCTGTCTGGGGAGCGCTTATTGGCCCGTTGCTCGGAGGGCTTCGAGACGGGCTTGGTGGAATCCATTAATCCAAGTCGGTGGCTGGCCCAACCCGCGTGGGCCGTGGGGAGCGTAAACGGCTGCGGCCCCGGCCTGTCACTGCGAACAAAAAAAAAGGCCCTTCCTCCTCTCCTCCCCTTCATCTCTTGCAGGCGATGGCCCGTACCATGCGCTTGGGTTTGGGATGCGATGCTAGCACCGACAGATAGTTACCAACACCTCTCGTTGCTTCACTCGACGATGTGATGCGCCTGGCGATGGGGCTTCCTTCAGTGGATCTGTGTGGCCTTTTTCCATGCCTCTAGAAGCCTCGAACCTTGCAGCATCGGGCTGGAGCTGGGGGTCATTCTTGAATGACACGGCCGATGGAATATCCTTACATACCTAGTAGATGAAAGTCGTGATCCTCCCATAGCAATTAATTTAGTCTAGCCAGCTGGCAGCTATGTACCCGGTCCTGCAGGAGCCCTGAACTGGGTCCTGCTATCAACGGTGTCTGGGTTTACTATCTGTCGTCCCACGGATACGCACGCTTGGTACCGGGACGAGCTCATCTCATCAGTCAGGCACGAGGCGGCTGTTTCTACGCGGGCGGGCCGTTTGCAAGTTTGCCTACTACGTAGTCTACCTTATCTAGTAGGTGCGCTTGACTTGTGTGTGAATCGTGAACCGGTGTTTCGCGCTCTCGTGTTGACGCCCTCCCTCTCTCTCTCCCTCTCCCTCTCCCTCTTTTCCCTCTTCACCTTTTACCCGCTCCGTTTCGTGTGCTCCCCCACCCTTCCCCCAAAGCCCCCTGCCTGCCTCGACTTGACTTGTCGTTGCCTGCGCGCCATCCATTTCGTCGTCGTCGACATCCTTTTCTTCTTCAACCACGTCTGTTCTGCCGTCCTGAGGACGAGGCGACTAACTGGACTGTTTCTCCGCTTCCTTCCATTTGCGACAGCAGCCAAGACCACCCACCCACCCACCACCACACCCGACGAGACCTACCAAGTACCTGCCCCGACAGAGAGATAAACTGCCATCGCGGAAGGAGCAAGGAATCCCAACAGCCCCGGCCCTCGACGACTCAGGCCCCAGCTCAACCCTCGTACTCAACCAACTCGCTCTCGCACCCACTCTCGCACTTCGTCGTCATCTCCCATCTTGCATCTCGCCATCCCGGTCAGCCGCTTCCATTTCGACGCCCCTCCCCAGCATCTCCTCGACTGCCACCCCCCCACTCGACGCAAGCCTGAAACACGGCCTTTGGACTCGTCCTCTCCGCCGTCGTAACACTGCTGCTGTTCTCATTCCACTGCATCTTCTCCTCTGGACCGTCGTCCTCCAACGCTGTCGGGCCGCTGCACAGTCGACCTTGCCGCTGTCGCTCACCGTTGTTGAGATCGGCCGGATCCGTTTCTGTCGTTCGTTGCGAACCCAGTCTTCTTCTCTTCTCGTCGCCGGTCTAGCATCTCCCATCTCCCTCTCTCGCCTTGCGTCACTCTCCGTTTGACTTGTCCCTGGCGAACCGTCCACTGAGACTTTGACACTTCCCCAGGTACGTGACTTTTGTACCCCTTGTCGTGTCGTGTCTCTGTCCTGCCCTGCCCTTACTCACCTTGCTTTGGCTATCCGCCTTTCGGCCGACCAGGGGGTGTGAGTGGTCTTACCCCAAGCGACGTCTCCGAGCCGTCTTAGCAGCTCCTACTATCCCAACTTCTCACTCTTCTGCGACGACGTCCCCACTGACTCCTTTCCCTCCAGCTTCAGGACTTTTCTTTCTATTTTGCGTTGATTGCATAGCATCTCCCACGACGCCTGGTTTCGACGTGCAAAAGGCCTTCTACCTTGGTTCCATTCTTCTTACCTTCTTACCTTCTTTCACTCGTTTCTTCTCCGTTTCGTGATTTCTCATTTCTTTCACTTTCGTTCTCTTCTTTCCTTGCTTCGTTTCCGGACTTTCCGCAAACTTATCCTGCCTTACCGCTGTGCGACCTGACCGATTCTAAAGGACGACTTTCTTCATGTTGCGGAACCCCAGCCAACTCGACTAGACGTCGATTCCAGCAGATACGAACTCCGGAGTCCCTATTTTCTCACCCGCACGTACATTCCCGAGTGCCACAACCCGTCCAGTACGAGTACCTCATTACTTTCACTCCCTAGAACGGCCCGGCTTCCTGCATACAGAGTTGTACTCTGCCCAAGGAAATTTACGCCACCGACTTTTGAATGCGTCTTTGATTTGGCATAAAGGAACCAAATGAGCCAACCATACCATGAGGCAGAGATGGATCATCCAGTAGCACATTCAGGGTCTGTCAAGAGAGCCCGAGAGAGGGCACAGGCTGGCCTCCCTCGCAGTACACCTCCACCAATGTATCAGCAGGACATGATGGATGACGCGCCTCCCGGTGATTTGAGGGCACCTCCTCGCCGTCCTATGGCCGCGCAGCCTACTGGTCAATCAAGGATCCCCAAGACCCGAGCTCCTGGGATGGATGGAAGGAATCCCAACGGTGGCCCGACCATCTCAAGACCAACACAGGTACCTCAATGGCCGTTGGCGGGTCCCCCCATGACAGCCATGAACCAGTCCGACCTCGAGCCATATCGACCACCTCCTGGACGACCACAGCAGGCCCCTCAGCGACCTCCGCGACCCAGCCAGGTCCCCTCAATGCTGGACCAGTCGCGTCTCCAGGAACCGACCCCTGTCTTCCTCAATCCTGACGCCGATTACTACTCAGAAAGTCCTTCAAGCCCTGACTCACAGACTTCGTCTACTATGGGAGAGCTTCAAGACTTCCCCGCTCCCGGAACTACAAATTCGATAGGACAACAGAGAAGGAGTGCCAACCTAGGCCCTCCTCCTTCCTCCAGGAGAGGTGCTTCTTCTTTTTATTCCAACCCATCATATGTTTCGCCGATCCCCGAGGAGAGCCTTGCCTCCAAGTCCCACGGATCGTATGCTTCGAGTGCAGCCATGCCAGATAGCTGGCCGGCAGTTTCCCGAGAGCACAGCCCGACGTTTTACGACGAGACCGACACCGAAAAGAGCCACGGCTCGGCGTACGACGATTTCAGCGACGAGAGCAAGCTGGTCCGTAGCGCCAGCATCGGCAAGCGAGGCAAACCTGCTCTTGTTACCACCAAGTCCAGCAGCAGCACCGTCGAAAAACAAGCTCACCCCCCATTGCAGGACTTCGGCGCAGGGAACGAATATGTCGACCCACAGAACTCTTGGATCGCGATGTCGACGCCTAACCCGCCGGCAGCGGATGATTCCAGGACCCTTAGCCCGGATGCGATTCTCGGGGCTTACGCAGCTGCCAGTGCTACTGATCTGGCAGAGAACCGAATGAAGAGCCCGTCTCCCCATCCACCTCCACCCCAGGTCTTGCCCCAGCCGCTTTTTAACCGACTGTCAGCTATCAGACGACCGCCGAGATTAGACATTGATGCCGTGAGAAGCGCGGAGGAGCGGGGCAGCATTACTAGCCTGCCGGATCTGATTCGACGAGCGACAAGGCTCGCTTCCATGATTGACCGAGGGAAAAGACCCGCGAGTCGATTTGGGGACCTGGGTGACTATCTTGACGAGAAGGCTCAGGTCCGTGGCGGCGAAAAGGAGAACTCTGGTAAACATCCCCAATATCCTATGCTATCATCGTGATGTTATGAAATGGTGGAAATTGCTTTACTGACACCAACCAGGATTGTCGGACATGCTGGCCGCCTTCCCCCCTCCCGCACAAGTCCAGGGCGACCGACAGAGCCGGGGCTCATGGTTCCGAACTACGTCCTGGCCCCTTGCACCAAGCCGACAAGACGGCCCTTCACGATCCAACCTTCGAAACATGACCCCGCCAGACGAGGATCGTGGTCAAAAGCGTCGTAGATGCTGCGGTTTGCCCATGTGGGGCTTCATCCTACTCCTGGTCCTGCTACTAGGCGTCATTGCTGCCGCCGTGTTCGTCCCCCTCGAGTTCTTTGTTTTCAAGAACCTGGGCAACAAGGACAACTCTAGCTCCGCGCTCGCGCAGTGCCAGAAGTCGCTGGTTTGCAAGAACGGAGGCAGCAATGTCGTTTCCCAGGGTACATGCTCATGCATCTGTACCAACGGATTCACTGGCTCGGACTGCAGCACCAGTGGGAGTGAAGGTTGCACCACTACTGACCTAGTCTCCTCTGTTGATGAGACTACGATCGGCAACGTCACGCTTGGCAAGGCCATTCCCCGCCTCATCGCCAACAGCAACTCAAACTTCTCCATCCCGCTCTCGGGCACCTCTGTGCTGGCCAGGTTCAACACGGGAGATCTCTCATGCATCGCACAGAACTCGCTCGTTACATTTGATGGATCTTCAACAAGGAAGGGCGAGGCATCTGATAAAGTTAAGATGAACAGCGAAAAACTCGTGCTCGACGAGAGAGACGCGAGTGCCACCGCGGCAGCAGCCACCACTGCCATCACCGTCTCCCTTGACAGTGCCGCTACTACATTGGTTCTGGATCAAGGATCACCGTCGGCCACCAAGACTGGCGATAGCACCCAGGAAACTTCCGCAGCTGCTGAGGCTACAGCGACAGATACTAGTGCGACACCGAGTGCAACATTCACGGTCACGGAAGAGGTCCTTGATTTCGCTCGTGTAGCAGTCCTTTACGTCTTGCAAGAGGAAAGCCAGGACAGTGCCGAGAGTGCCCAGACTAAGCTGGAGCGTTTCTTCTCGGATGCCAATGAAAGGTCCGGAGTGACGGAAGGACAGGCTTCGAGCATCGATATCGGGAAGGACAATAAGGTGGACTTGGTGAACTTGACGGTCAACGTTGGGTCGGGATCGATTGGTGGGAAATCCAAGCGTGACACGATTAATGGACCGGGGCTTCGTATCGGTCGCGGGCAAGTTCAGTTCAACGCCCGCCACGGAGGCTCGGTTATCCCAAAACGTTGACACGAGCGTCCTAGATGCTGTACATACCAAGTGCATAGAGTTATGCATCTTTCTATGATGATGCCGACACTGCATTCTTTGATTGCCCTGGGGCGTAAATGAAGTGAGCCTGACGGGGCCAGGCCATGGGTGGTAATGATGCAAGACAGGAAATGGGTTTGACGAGGAAGCAAAATCTTGTATAAACATTTCAGGAGCCCTTTTTTCTTTCTTTTTTTAACATTCTATTCTATCCCCCCCTTTTTTTGATCAGCATGTAGACCTACAGCTCGCGAGCGAGATTGGCGTGGGCGTTTACACAAAAGGTACTGGCAGATAGCCTCACCCTTCAATGTTAGAAATGAAATTCTAATCAACCCAAGAATGCGCTGTGCTATGTTTCACCGGACTGATTTAAGTAACATGTGTGAAGACTGTTACTTCTCATCCCATGCTCACGGCAGGTAAAACACCTCGTCGACGGGTTTCCACCAACTCGGCTCACCGGCCTCGGAGCTCACAGCCCCGGGCACGAGGCTCTCCTGCCAGGCATCGGTCATGCGCCACCACTCGCGGACGCGCGGGTTGGCGGCCATGAGGGCCATGTCGGCGGCGTAGTCGGAGCCGACGTAGCGCATCGAGGCGAAGAGGATGCCCGACTTGTCGTCGTAGAAGATGCTGTCTTTTTGTTTTTGTTTATATCCGTTAACATTGTCAATTTCCATGTTGGTCTACTTTGGCGGCGAGGGGGAAACGAACAGTCGGCTATGTTGCACTGCTTGATCTGCGCGAGGACGTCGGGCCATACTTTGGCGTGGCAGGCGCGGTACTCTTCGAGGTGCTCGGGCTTCAGCTTGACGATTTGCGCGAGGCGGCGGCCCGGGTAGAGACCGGTTGTCGCCGGGGGTGAGGATGGCTGCTCCTGCTGGGACATGGCGTTTTTGCTTGCGCGGAGGTGATGTACGGATATATCTACACGTGGTCAAAGAAAGAAAGAAAGAAAGAAAGAAAGAAGAGGCTGTTCCTTGGATTAGATGGTGCACCGTAGCTATAGCCATGTGGATTATAGATACCACCGAGTGGGGGTTGGATGCGTCCTCGGGGCACAATACAGCGAGATGCTTGCGAGACCCCGCACGTCATTCCCCGTACAGTATCTAAACCCCCAAAGCCGTGGTGTCTGTAGCTAGTGATCAATCTTTGGGGGTCACGGTGGTGCTAAAGACTGCACGGACAAACAATTTCCATGTCATTTATTTCTTTGCTTGGTATATAAATGAATGTGAGGGGGGTATAGAGAAGAGCAAAACATGCAAACTCCACCAGCTTTAAAGGAAAGGAAAACAACCACTTAGAGTCGTTGCTGCTAGCCCGGCTGGAGTAATTGTCCATCCAGAAAATACACCTTCCCAACCCCTTCCGGTCCGTAAACGCCAGATTCTCGCAACTTGACATACAAGTATGCACCCTTGGTATCAACCTTTCTTCCTTGCTTTCATAATGGTTTCCTATTTTTCTTCCCTGCTCCACCCGTACTTGGGTCAGGCTGGTTGACTGTGATGTGGTCCATGGCGCGGCCCATCTGCCCTTGCACTCATCGAACTGCGGTCGACGTGACTCTTCTAGTTGCGGGAGTCTTCATCCTTGTACTCAGGAGCATCCTCCTGGTGGGCCATGAGACCAGCCTTCTCCTCGTCGGCAGCAATGAACTCGATAATGTCCATCTTTCGATCGGCGCACAAGGATGCCTTCTGGGGTTCGCCCCTGATCAGTCTGATAAGACGGACAGTAAGGGTGCCGAGGAACATGGCCAGACTAGACCCAGTTAGCATGTGAGAGCGAAGGGGTTGAGGATTGACAAAGACATACATGGCAACGCCGACACCAGCGGCAATACCCATGAGAACGGGTAGGAAAATGTACGACGTGATGTGCTTCAGCGTGCTCCATGAGTGGTGATGGTGAGAATGGTGCTCAGAGTCGCCGTGCTTCTTGTGACCTTCCTGGGTGACACCGGTCTCCTCCTGCGAATCAGTCTGACCGTCATGGCTGTTCTGTGCCTTGTGACCGTGGCCACGCATTCCGCCGCAGCCCTTGCCCTTAAAAGAGCCCTTGACGCTCTTCCAGGCATCATCGAACATGCTATGGACACGACACCACATCGACGTACACTGCGCAGGAGCGTCCGTTCTGTCTGATGTAGCAAGGTCGATGCTGCCGATAAGAATTTCTCCCTTGGGAGCCTTGACCAGCTTGACCTTGACGAGGGGAACGCCTTCCACAAAGCGATCACCGACCTCGATAACCAACAATTCCACGGAGATGACTTCGAGATGCTGGCCCTCGTCCATGCCCTCGGGCCGCACGGCAAGGCCATATCCCAGCCTGCGGTCCTTGCTCTTGCCATTTCCCTTGGTAACGGCGGCTGACAGGTCACCCTGCCATGGATCCGCGTTGGGGTAGAGTTCGAAGCCGTTGAGCATCAGGTGAGTGGAGTCCTCGACCTTGAAGTCCATCTTCAGGTGGGTGTCGCGGCCGCGGCACTGAGGGCAGGGAAGCTCGATGGTCTGGGCGAAGGCAGTGGTTGGGATATCGTACGATTCGACGTCGATGGGGAGGGTGCGGAAGACGCCATCATCAGTGTCGGATGTCTCGGGGACGATGAGAATAGCGGCGGCCGAGGCCGCGAGAAGGAGCTGTCTGAACAGCATGGCTGCGATGGGACCTCAAGTTCGATGAAGAGGATGGAATCGTATTGAGCCGTTTGGCGGCGGTGATGGGCTTTGTTGGAACGATGTCGTAAGTGAGGTTGTACAAATGAGAATGTAATGATGACAGGTAGTATGAAAGAGAACAGGAGAGAGTTTGGACGTGGTGTGGTTGGAGAAGGCGCGGCCGGAAGTCTCGGTGACGCTGGCGACCGCTTTGGGGAAAGCGCTGGGTGATCCGCCTGACCACCAGGTAAATCTGGGGGCGGTATCGGTACGTATCGCTTGTGCCTGGTAAGGAGGGGCCAGCAGGGCCAATCGGACCAGTAGGACTCATTCCATAGGGCCCATAGTGGATCCAGCAGTGGATTGCACACAGGGGACAGTCAGCAAGTGCCGCTAGTGATCGTGTGCCCTGCGCCTGCCTAGGTTGTGTCCCTCGTAACCTGACGTCTGGGGCTTTTAATAAATCAGGTTCACTCACAATTCGCAAGCCAACACTACTTACTACTATGTACAAAGCGAGCTGGAATGCTGTCCTACAAATACTCACATAGTAGAAAGAGTCGAGACGAATGGCACGACGACCCCTCGCCTCGGTTTCAGAGCCCCTTCAGGAAGCGATCTCGATGGGCCGCACTGCAGCGACCCTATTGGACCATTATTGGAGCACACCTAGCTTACTATGTACGTCTCTTGCGTTGACTGTCTCCCACCTGGTGATTCAACTTGAACCTCAATTGCACAATTGCTCCAAAAACAGAGTCTTTCCATTCCAGGATGCTACAAGGTAACTTAACTAGGTAGGTAGTTAACAGTGGTATTATGTCTCCGTCTTTCCCTAAAGGCACCTCGTTTCTCGTTTCAAATCGGCCCACTCAATCGAGTCCATCCTAAGTTACCTATTCCATGCTGGATTCCTACATGTAGCATCGGATTGCTAACAACTCGACTCTGCGTGTTCCAAGTAACATGCACCAGATCCTCGATCCAGCTGCTTTAAACCAACAAGGCTTGATAAACAACCCGAGGTCCGTCCAAAAAGAATATCGCAACCGAGATCGACAAAGCCTAGACACTGTGGTCCAAGTCAGGAGTCATGGCGTAGACAGCGCAGCACCATTCAATCCCGGCCAGCCGCTCTCCTCATGTCTCTTCTTCCTTGTTCTCGGGCCGCAGTGGTGGTTGCTGCCAGATGGTCTTGACCTTCGCCAAGGCCGCCTCCCATCGCGATCTCCATGCGCTCCGTGGGAGGAGGGGGACAAGGTCTCCGTCTCTAGTGCCATCGCCCAGCCGGGTTGTGTTCTGATGGCGGTGGATGGGCGAGTCGTCTCCACCCCAGGGGAAGTTGGGATTATCGGGCAGCTTGTCGTCTGACGATTTCTCCCCAGTGGGCACGGGGTACATGGGTTTCCCCGAATCCCAGTCTTCGTCGCTCCGTGTGACAGTCTCCAGCGTTGTAGGCAACGAGGCTCCTATTGCGTGTTAGCATTCTGTCTTCTCTCTTCTTCTCTTTAGAAAGTCTCTCATCTGACTTACCGTTCGACGTGAACGGCCCCGTCGTGTTTGCCCATCGCGTCGAGTTGCAAGTTGATGAAGTCGAACTAGGCGGCACGGGCATGGGTGGAGAAAAGGACCATGGCGGGACTGTGCCGCCGGCCGAGTGTGTACAGTTTGTGGCGGGATAAGCCGTTGGCAGTACCGTATTGTCCGAATGCGCTGCTGATTCCGTGCATGTTGACGACGACCGGGTGTGTGTGCACGAGCTGGTCGTGTTGCCAATGGATGAGCTGGGAACACCACTGGTCTGGACGCTGATGTCCGAGTTCGAGCCCGAGAGGGTTAAATTCTGCGTGGGGAACGGGCCAGTTGAGGATCGCCAGTCCGTCGTTGAGGGCCCGGGGGTGATCCACGGCGGTATCGGGCTAGTAGAGCTGGCCGAGATGGTGGTATTGAACCGGAGGCCCGAGGAAGTTCCGGCTGGTTTGGAGGGAGGGGGCGGAGACTCGGACCCCGACGGCCCAGCGGTCCCCGAGGCCCCCGAAACCCCCGAAGTGGCATTCGTCCAGGCCGGGGAGCTTGTTTGCCCGGGTGACGAAGTGGGTACAGCACCTCCGGAGATTCTCGAAGTCCCGGACTCCGTCATAAAGGTCGAAATAAAAGATCCGCTGACAGTTCCTGTGGGTTGACGAGAACTGATGGTCGAGTTGCTGACGGGGTACAAGGGCGTGCTTGAGGAAGCCGAGGAGCTTGGGCCAGTTGTGAGACTCAAGGGAATCGAACTTGTCTGGGAGGCTCCAATCGTCACCCTTGGAGTGCTCAGAATGCTGGACGAGCTGATCCCGGTGCCTTGGGGGACCGTCAGGGTACTGGAGTTCGAGGACATCGGGTAGAGCGGTGTGCTTGTCCCCATGGTCGACGAAGAAAGTCCGGTCGATGCCACTGACAGGGAGGAGTTAGATGTCACTGAGGTTTCCGATGAAGTGGAACTCGACGGGGTAGGGAAGGGAATGGGTAGTGAGAAACCAGTTCCCGACCTTGTCCAAATTATGGTGGCGTTGGATGGCAGTGGGAATGGTGGCATGCTCGTCTGGATTGTGAAAGTTGGGCCCCCAGATCCTGGAATCGGCTCGGTACTGCTATTAGAGGGGACAGGGAATGGGGGTGCGATTGTTCCTGAGGGCGCTTCAGTTGGTGCCAGACTGGTTGAGTTGCCGAAGCCACTGGTAGGAATATCGGTGACAGTGGAGTTGAGAGACGTTGGGTATGGGGCGGTCGACGACACGTTCATGGACTCAGTCCCCGTGGCACTCCCAGCCGGGCCTTGAGTAAACGACGACGTGCCTGTCCCTGGTGCCGTAGCACTTAAGAAGGTCGAGTTGCCAGTCCAATACGGCCCGGTGGTGGTGTTTGAGGCATGGGCCGTGGAGCGCATGCTTGAAAGAGTACCGGTGGGCCACAGTGTATTCTCAGTCGCGTTGGGGAGGGTGACGGTGCTTCCCACGCCGCTGATGCTGCCGTTGAAGGCAGAGCTGATGGCGGAAGATGTCACTGCGCTCCCAAGAGCCGAGCTTGTCGTCGTCTGCATCGTAAAGTTGGTGGGGAACGGGAAAGGGGGGAAGTCAGAGCCTCTCGATATGCTGATTGAGATGATGGAAGTGAGATTTGGCGGCAAAGACATGGTGGTGGAGGGCACAATAGACGTGGTCCGAATGATTTCTGTGGACCATGTGGTGTAGTTCCCGAACGATGTGGCGGATGGAGTTCCTGAAGATCCAGATATATTCCCGCCGGCGCTGGTGATGGTAGAATTCGTGGGGAACGAAAGGGTTGCCGATCCTCCTCCCACGGTAATGCTTGAGGCACTCGATGCCAACGATGACGATCCACTTCCAGCAACTGTTGCGGACGTAGTTGGCAAGGAGATTGTCATAGAGGGACTGCCAGTGCCCCCCGTATATGAGGTTGTCGAGTTTGTGGGATAAAGAGGGCTTGAAGTGCTGGACAGCAACAAGGAACTCGACGTCGACATGTTTTGCGAAGGGAACAGACTAGTCGTTGATTCAGAGGTCACTGGCCCACCTAGTGTTATTGTGGACCAGCTCGAGGCTTCAATTGTAGAACCAGATAAGAATGCCGAAGACGAGGCTAGTGTTACAGTTGACATGTTGGTTTGTGTGTACACTGACGACGTATTGAGCGATGCTGTGGAACCGTTGGTCGCGATAGTCTCCGTCTCCGTGGGCGTGAAACCCCCTGGGTAAATCGTGATGACTGAGCCTTCTGTGGTGACCAGCGATGGAGCTTGCGAGGTTGCATTCGTGGGAAGCGCGGTGGAATTCACAGTAGTTGGCTGGAGTGTCTCGGTTATCGTGGAGGTGACGGGACTAGACGCCGAGCTGCGGCCAGTGCTGGAGGGTGCCGTAGCGGAGATGCTGGATGAATTGGTAGGGAATGGGATGGGTATCGGGATAGAGGCAGATTCCTGTGAAGTCGTAGCCGCCGTTACGGAACCATTTGTCAGCCGCGATGACGAGGTTTCGAACACTGTGGGCCAAAACGTCGGGTTTGACAGTTGAGGGGACACCGTGAGGCTCGAAGTGAGGTCAGTCCCGTTTGTAGATAGGATGGTCGAGCTCGATGTGCCCGGGCCTGAAGAAACAGAACTGCCGGAGAGAAGTGAGGTTACCACAGCAGATATGGTCTGGGTTCCAGTAGCTGAAAACGACAGTGAGCTGTTGGAAATAATGCTCGAACTACCAGAAGGGAGCGAGGTTACCACAGCCGATATAGTCTGAGTCCCAGTGGCAGAGAAGGGAAGAGAAGTATTTGCAATGGTGCTCGAACTGCTGGAGAGTAGTGAAGTCACCACAGCAGATACGGTCTGAGTCTGAGTTCCCGTAGCTGAGAACGGTTGTGAACTGTTGGAAATAATGCTCGAACTTCCGGCGGGAAGCGAGGTTACCACAGCAGATATGGTTTGGGTCTCGGTAACTGAATATGACAATGAACTGTTGGAAACGATGCTCGAGGAGATAGAAGGCGCTGGGCGTCCGAGAGTCGCGCTTCCAGATGTAGTATGGACGCTGCCTGAAGCAACTGAAGAACTCGGGGATGCTGAACCATTGGTTGCCGTTGTAGATATGGTGGCTGGGACACTCGACGAAGAGGTCGAGTTAATCAACCCAGTACCAGAAGTACTCGAGAGCTCTGTCACTGTCATAGACCCAGGAGTAGTTGAGTTGAGAGCGGAAGCCGTGACCCCGGAGTTATCCGAAGTTCTCGTCTCGTCTGCTGTTCCACCCGACTGAGTCGCGACAGAAATGGACGACAGAGCGCTAGATGCGGTGGACACACCAGACCCAGTTACACTCGTTGCATTTCCAGCCGACACTGTGGAGGAGTTTGTCGCCGGTGCAAGCGTGGTAGTTGAACTGGGTGCTTCCGACGAAACGGGGGAGGTTGATGTCAACGAGCGACTCGAGGTTGAGCTTGTTCCAGACGAGGATGGAAGCTGTGCTGACGACGATGTGTTGAGCCCTGATGCACTCTCGGATCTTGAGACCGTCACAGTAATACTCATCTGGCGAGTCGTTGTGGTTGTGGTGTGGAGCAACGTGGAAGATTGGGGTTGCCCAGGTGAAGTGACCAACTCTGAAATAGATGCAGTTCCGTTGCTAGAGAACGAAGCCGACACTGTTGACTGGCCTTCTGTCGAAGACGCAGAGACCCCAGATGATTCCCTGGTAGTAGTTCCACTTGACGTAGTTGTCAAACTCGATGTCTCTAAGACTGTTGACGTAGTCCCACTCCCCGTGCCGTTGCTGGAGAGAGAACCCGACTGGATTGACTGGGTTCCTGTCGAGGACGTAGAGGCTACAGAAGAAGCCCCGGTAGTGGTCCCACTTGACTCGAATGTGGTTGTCAAAGTCAAGGTCTCTAAGACTGTTGTAGTTCTACTTTCCGTGCCGTTTTCAGAGAAAGAAACCGACTGGATTGACTGGCTTTCTACCGAAGACGAAGAGATTTCAGAAGAAGGCCCGGTAGTAGCCACACTTGACTCAAATGTGGTTGTCAAAGTCAAGGTCTCTAAGACTGTTGATGCAGTTCCACTCTCCGTGTCGGTTTCAGAGACAGAACTCAACTGGGTTGACTGGCTTTCGGTCGAAGACGCAGAAACTCCAGAAGTAGAAGGGGCCAACCCCGACATAGACGCAGTCCCGTTTCCTGAAAAGGACGCCGACTGAATTGACTGTGTTCCTGTCGAGGCTATCGAGGTTGTAGAGACAGTCGAAGAAGCTCCGGCCACAGTTCCACTTGACTCAGTTGCCAGACTCGAGGACTCAGTGGACGAAGCCGACACTCGCGAGGACTGGGGCATAGTAGAAGATGACTGGTCAAGGCTTGCGGTCGTGGAGCTTTGGCTCAGGCTTCGTGTTGTCTCAAGGGAAACACTCGAGTCAGACAGTGTTGACGTTGGCAGCACGGAGCCAGTGGCACCGCTCGAGGTCAAGCTGGAGCCCGACGCCTCTGACTGACTGACAGTCGAAGATTGCGGCATAGTAGATGAGCCAGATGTAGTGTTCGACTGAGAAGTCATCAAGCTAGAGGAGGAAGATTTGCTCGAGAAGGAATAGCCTGTCGTTGCATCAGAGGAGGTAACTGAGGAAGAAGCAGTCCCGGGGCGTGTCTCGGAGCCACTGCCACTTGCGCCTGAAGTGGAGACAGACACAGGCTCGCTCGAGGTGGCAGAAGACTCATCTCTAGAGCGCGTGGCACTACCACCTGCGGCGCTCGAGGCTGCAGTCTCGAAGGTCGTCTCGATCTCGCTTCCAGACGCAGTAGAGATGGCGGAACTCTCACGGGACAAGGATGTAATCGGAGACGAGGCATTCATGCGAGTCATCGTTCTGGTCACAGTAGACCCCTTGGATCCTGACTCGGAGTAGCCGGTCGTTGAGGTTGATTCCGTTGGAGGCTGGGCTGGAGGATTGATTAGCATATGAGTCAGAGCATGGCATGGCTAACTTACCATAACCAGATTCAGTGGAGGTCGTAGGTGGACCAGTGTAGTATGGTGGGGGAGGGCCGTAGCCGTAGTCGGTAGGCTCGTCGTTGCCATCGCTAAGCAGCTGGTGATCATCCTCATCCCTTCGCACGACGCGTCCTCCGCCGCGAACCAGCGGAGCATCGTGCGTAGCTGCGATGCCAGAGAGACAGACCAACAGCAGAAGAATCGACAAGAAGCCAACCGAGGGCAACGCGAGGGCTCTCATGGTGAGAGACGAGGAGGTTGTCACTGTTGAGAGTTGGGTTAGCACAACGGATGCTCGACACATGTCTGTTTGGGATATAAACCTCACCTATGCCCGTTGGCACAAAACGAGAGATGAGATTGGATAAACCCTCCAAGCGGCTGAGGGAAACTCCAAACGCGCCAAGACGGGAGAGCTGATACAAACGAAGGTAGTTTCTCGGGCCAAGATCCTACCCGGGTATCCAGATGGTTGTTGGATAGGTAGGAAGGGTTGACACGCGAAGAGAAAAGAGACGCGAAGTGAAGAAACGCGAGGTGTGAGGAAAGGAAGACGCGAGTGGGGATAGAGAAGGAGAAGGAGAAGGAGAAGGAGAAAGAAGAGAGAGAGAGAAAGAGAAAGAGAGCGAGCGAAGGAGACGCGACCTGGCGGGCGGTGCAAACGAGAAGAAACGCGAGATGATGGTACAGCTGGGAGCAACTGTCACGCAAAGACGAGCAGCTGGCGAGATCAGAAGTGAACCCAAAAAAAAGGGAGCCCCTTAATACCTTATAGCACGAATACACACTGACGGCTGCCGTGTCTGGCAGGCGTCCTCCCCTGGCGGCCTATCACGACATGCATGCAACCAGGACGCAACTATCGACAGAGGCCCTCAGCACCGGCTGGTTGCTCCATCTCCGTCATGTGAAGTTCGGGGGACTAACCTGGCCGGCGGTGACACTCCTGCCATTAGACAGCTGCAAAGGGCCTTCGTTCCTCGACGTCCGAGGGTCACGTCTCGGGGGGGCCGGGTGATGCCCGATGCCTCTCAGTGAGATGCCGACGCCGATCCAGAAGCCCGGATGAGGCGACGGACCCCATCTTCGTTACCTGGGTAGATAGAGGGAAGGAGAGAGAGAGAAAGAGTGGGAGAGAGACGGATAGCAATGGCCAGCGAGGAAGACCCGGATAGTAAAAGGCATGTGAGAGTGTTTCGGGAACTGACCTCCATATGGACGCTGCGCCTGAAGGTGTCGAGCACATACCACAGGCAGCCTCACCTCTCGCCGCAAAGGCGTTGTTCGTCCCGGTCCATGGCACATTCGCAACTCTCCAGTCACTGGCTATACGGCCACCATGGAGATGTACAAGATGCGCATGCCCAACTGCCAGCTTCTTATCTACCTTGCCCCTGAACGCACTTCACACGCGCATGAGCCTCCCCCATTGCCCGCTCGCTCGCTGCTTCTCCTTCGCGCAGCCCCCGAGGATGCCCCTTGAGCCTCGTTAACGAGGACTTGTTCCGGCGGTTGCTTCACCGTGACACACCACCGGGCCAGGAAGCCCCTCGCACAGCGGGTGCCGTCCTGTGCATCGGCGTGCAGGATCTGACCAACCCCGGCAATGTGCCCTGCATACGAGATCTCGGCCCTGGTGGGCTTGCGCTCGTGTATCTGTCAGAAGCCGTCCACAACGGCTGCGTTTCATGCATGTAGCCTTGGATGCGAGACGAGATGTAGTCTGCCGAGTTCCAAAGGAGCGTTTGCCTGCTGCCAAATTGCACTTTTGTCCAAGGACCAGAGTGCAAACTCCCAAATCTCGCTTCCACCGCGGACTTGAGTCCTAGAAATAGAGACGCTTTTGATAGGATTAGATAGACGCAAGCAACTTTCTCGTGGCCTGAGACTTCCACTTCGTTTCAACAAGAATTGGGCAGCTATTCAACTCGATACTGAGAGCGCGGGGCGATTTCTAGAGTGCGGTCCAGCACACTTCTCGTCTAGGAAGACCACTCGTGGGGCTCTCTAGATTGAGTCTTCTCACTAACGAATCCGGAAGTCCTAGACGCATTCAGATTTCCAGCAAAAATTAAGGGTCGTTCGTGGTAGGACAAGACAATCCGTGACAGCACAAGAATCATGGCGCTTTCCAGCCCCGTACAGGGGCAACCTCATCAAGATTAACGTTGCAGATTCAAGTCTCTCAACCCAGAAACCAGATCTCACAAATCCCGAAACCGGTCCGTTAAGTATTAAAGTGATGCGAGTCTGGGGGATTGGATCGGGTTGTGACCCTCCCATTTCGGCTCCAGCTGCCTCGACTGCGGATAGGCAAACAATTGTTGAACGTAATTTTATTATCCTCGGTAGTGTTCCCGTCCAAAAAAAAACCCTGCCCGTTGTACAGCTTGGCTACCTCCCGCCGAGATACTTCATACTGTGGTCGAGCTGGTATTCGGCAGCTAGAACCTTTTGCGGCATCCCCAGGAACGAGCCTTTTTAGTCCTCATTCAGAGCTCCGCCGGAGCTGAACCATCGCATTTCTTCAATTACTCAGCCTTCTCGGCGGTCTCCCTCAGGCTGGGTGCAGTTCCGTCAGTCATGGAAGAGTTCTTGGCCTCGATATCAGCCGCCCACAGCGCAGCACCAACTAGTAATCGTTAGTCTATGTGATCAAGGGGGCTTCAAGAGAATATTCCAGTACCTGTGTTGGTGAAAGTGAAGAAGATTGAAGCCAAAGGTATCATCTCGAGCAAGGTAGCAACGAGGCCGAATCTGCAACGGTGCGTCAGCAAACGAAGTTTGGGTCTCCGTGTGTTACTGGGCACGAGATGAAAGCACACTTTGCTCATCATCCAGGACACAGAGGGGTTACGTACGCCGTGTAAGGACCGACATTCTTGTTGAGCCAATCCGACTGCTTCGAAGCCGACCACGTCTTGAGTTGGAAGTACTAAATCAAGGTTAGAACCGGAGCATGGTCCGCGAAGAAGGCATGAGGAAATCTTACCCGACCGTGAACTGCCTTGCCTCGGTTGCGACCTGGGGCCTAGTTAGATAAGGAACGTCATCGTGTCTAACTCTGGAATACTTACCTTGGAGGATTATAAAGATCACAGTGCCCACAACAGGGATTGCGTTGAGTGGGAGGTACATGATGTATCGGATGATGGCCCTAGGGCTGAATTTCCCAAAGGGACTCTTCAAGATCTTGCCCAGCTTTGACATGGGGTCACTGCCAGACTTGATCTCTCTGCCCTCACTGACAATCCCAGCGCCACTGCGGGCAATCAGCGTGCCGTCAAACGTGTCAAGCAGGGCATCCTGGAGAAGCCAGTTACGCGAGACTTGGTTAATGATGGTGGAGCTCTCGTTCAAGACCAACAGGACCGTGGTGAGCACGGCAAGCGGCCCATTGACGAAGACAAGCACAGCTAGCTGGGGCAGGTAGGTAAAGGCAAACATGGCGCCAACAACGCTGACCGACAAGGCCACGTAGGGACCGAGCTTGGCAACGAATGGCTTCCATAACGAGCGATGGGTGACAAAGTAGATGATTCCCTGCAGATGAGATCGGCATTTAACCTCCATCTCGAGAGTTCTGGTATCGAGGGACGTACCTTGATCGGGTAGAGATAGGCCTGGCTCTTGGCAGCATCGGTAACGAGCACCCTCGCATTGCCCAGGTCCCCCTTTCTGCGCACGTTGTTAGACGCTGAAGCCTCTCAGGGTCTCGCTCGTTCGCTCATACATGACTTCTTGTGCCTTCTCTCTGACGGAATCAACCATGCGGTTCCTCTGCGGCTGCGAGTCCACGGACGACGATGCTTCACCGGAGCTGGCCATGTTGAACAGAGATTCGGTTTTGCTGAAGTTGCGCTTTCTGGCGAAATGTGCAAGAAATTCAACCAGAGGTGTTGTTTTGGAGATTTTCTTTTCGTAGTGCAGTAAAGGTGAGTTGAGAGTCAATGGAAGGGAGATATCAATGTCGTCATGGTTGGCATGCAGGCGTGTTTAGTTGGCGGGGCACTTCCCGCGGCGGCACGTGTGTACAGGCAGCTGCGACGAGCGACGAGCTCGACGGCAGGAGCAAGTTCTCCGATGCAGGCAGCAAACAGACACTTCTACATCATTTCCCTGGCTATCGGTTATCGGTTATCTATCTGTCCTGCTCAATGAAAGATGATCATAAGTTCACATCGACGATCAAGTTAAGACATTGTGCGCCCAAAATCCAGCCGTCAGTCATCCGCGCCGACGCGACGTCACTAAGCAGATCACCAGCGCCTCCCCCACACGGCGCCGCAGACAGGTGACTCCACAACGGCCAGTGCTGTGATAGAGATTGAGCAAGCTCCTTGATAGAAGCTCCGTGGTGCAGTTCTCTTTCTAGAAACTTGGGCTAAATAACCGGTTTCAGAGGATGCAGGTGCCCTGAAACGGGAGTATTGCTTCATGGCTCCTTTGTTATTTTCAAGCCAAAGTGTTCCCCTGTCTGGTGGTTACTATATTTGCCTCCCCGCAATCAACTGACCAGGCTGTGGCTGACGGTCATCTGAAAGATGATGTTATCCGTTACACAAGCAACGTACCTCGATAGATATATCATCTTTTTCCACCGCCTGTCTTTTTCTGTAGGGAAATACGAAGAGTAATTCGAACGCTTGGCATCGAAGCACCCAGCAGTCTTGAACATCGTCACCATGGCCCAGCGATACATCTCAAACAACCTCCCGGCCCAGACCCTGGGCACCGCTCCGAGAGAAATCCTACCCTATACCTTGACGCTGGTGCTCAAGTATACTCCTCCCCTCCCAACCTACAATGAACGAGATCTCGGCGGCCTTTTCACTGGGTATACCGGCATGGCATACCTCTTCCTTCAGCTATCGGCCATGCATCCCGACTTACAGGTCGCTGGCCATGACCTACTCTACTGGTCAGGACAGTATCTCACCGGAGACCGGGGACCACTGCTCTTGGAGGGCAGATGTGGTATCGGCTGCGAGAAGCTCTCTTTTGAAGCTGTGCGAGCTTGCGTGACGAAGGAGAAGGAGCATGTGGTTGAGCTTCTGTCAAATATACCCAGACTTCTCGGCCCCTACCCGACACCTCAGGATGATCCGTTTTCTTCAGAGATGGCTTACGGACGGGCTGGCACTCTCTATCTGTTGCGCATGGTCAAACATTGGGTCCCCGAATACGCGTCCCTTGTTGAGTCTCCAATCCGGCGGCTTTCACAGATGATCATGAATACAGATGACGACGGCCGCGGAAACTGGGAATGGCACGGTAGGCGGTTCTTCGGCGCGGCACACGGGGATATTGGCATCATTACGCAGCTCGTTCTCTCAGACCCTTCCTTGGCGCCGCAGCTATCATCCCGCCTGGAGAGGCTCCTCGAACTGCAGGCGCCGGACGGTAACTGGCCCGATAGCGGACGATGCCTCAGAGAAGGCAGAACTCCAAATCTCGTGCAGTGGTGCCATGGCGCACCAGGGTTCATACATTCACTCTTATCGCTACGCCCCTATTTCCCAGCTCTGCACGAGCAAATCGAGAGGGCCGTCGAAAAGGGGCAGGACCTAATTTGGCGTCATGGCCTCCTCACAAAAGAGCCCAGTCTGTGTCATGGAATCTTTGGCAATGCCTTGTAAGTCATTTGTGTGGCTCCCTCCGCGATCTTAGGCCTCGGCTACGATGATAACCTCGGCGTACCATGTAGAGCACTTCCTCGAGGACCGTGGAGAGAACACTTCCTTGCGTTAGCCACCGCCGATGCCGTTGATAGAGTCAAACGACATGACCCGCAGCTTTTCGAGCCAGCGGCGTACGGCAAGAAATCAGCTGTACTGATGAATTACCTGCCGAGTGCCGCATGGACATGGGCTGTCTGCGAGGAAGAGACCCCTCGTCTGATCATGTACAACGATCTCTGACGGATGAAGGATTTGAATGGTTCGATGACGTTTTGGCGATGGAAGGTCTTGGGATTCAGCGTCTTGCGATAGCGGACGGATTGTCTTCGGTGTTCGATTTCCCATGACAGATCGAAACACGTCTCCACTGCTGACGGCTTGGAGCACATGGACTAGGCATCTCATGTCGGCAGCCATCTGCACGCTACCCGAGGATATGCAGCTTCGTTCAATGGGCTGGTGCCGTGGGCTCGGCCCGGACGTGCTTATTCTCAACAGATCCTTGAGTAAGGGCCACCACACGCGCCTGAACCGTGTCCTTGGCTCGAAATCCTCCTGAGCCTCTCTGCGATCGGTGATGTAAAAGAGCATTGCGTGACAAGTCGCCTGCAGTGGTTCGCTGGGGTCCACACTCACATGTCTCTACCCTAACGCCCCTTCTAGGCTCCGTAGCTCGGCCCACGATGGAGATTTGTCGGGGTTCTTAGGGGGCATTTGGCACGAAGTTGCTGGCCAGTGCTCCGGTGTTTGGACACATGAAAATGCGGCTGATTTGAGGCTCAAGGGGCCCGCATCAACACCGGATGACTGCCGAGTTCAATGACGATGACTGCCGATGTAGAAGTGGAAGGAATCGAAAACGAAGTGCGCTGTCAAGAGGAAGGGCCCGATCTGGGCCAGTGTTGACTTGTTCGAGATACCTGCAATTTCTAACCTCGGTGCCAAGGTTTCGTCGACAAATCTAGGACAGCCAAGCCGAGGAGCTAGCAGGTCGTACGACTCGACAGCGAAGAGTCTCGACTCTTTCGGTGGACTCCCGGTAGCGAAAACCCATATGCGGTGTGATGGGCAGTGGAAAGTCGAAAAAAAGCTTGAACTGCTATCAGTGGAGTTTGCGTGTAAGACGGCATTGGCCGGTTCGGAGACGAAAAGGGACGGTGACGAGGGTGTCTCGGCCGAAAACGGGCGGCGGGTATAACACAATATTGGCCACAATTCCCAGTAAAGTGGGGGTCACCCACGACTCCTCTCATCCGTAGGAAAGCTGAAGGACAGGGCCAAGGCCAACTACTACATAGTACCTACCAGGTATGTACGAAGTACTACCTATGTAACACGAGTACATATGTGCACGGTAATTCGACAGCGGTTCACACGCTCGGATTTGGTCGAGGGTGGCTGGTCGAGTCAAGAAAAACGTCGTCCCAGAAAAGAAGGGGACAGGGATGAAGGATCTACTATGTAGGATGATGGAGTCGCACAAGGGAGATAGGGGCCAACGGCGTTCATGCAAACGGCGACACCGCAGAGGCTGAAAGTCGATGGAGAAACCTGCCATGATAATGCGGAATCACTCCTGGTGGCTTGAACCAGCACGTTCCTAAAAAGCGGCCCAGCCCAGGCCAGAAGAGCAAGGAAGAAGATGAGAACCCACAAGTAGTGAAATGGCCACGCAGGAGTTGGAGATACAAGTCCCCCATACTACGGCTCTGGCCAATGCAATGAGGCATTTCCCCAAATCCCGACTTTCGTCCTTGTGAGGTTTTTACACGTCCGTGAGCGCACCGTCGAGCCCTGAGAAGCAGACTGATCAGAACGGATTCGAATACTTTTATCGGAAGCTAAGATCATAGAGCAAGGCTAAGACGGCATCTACAGCCAACCCGGCGATGAGGTACGCCAAGGGATCTTCTTCAGGTCCCATTGACTGGTCTAGAGGTGACAGCGGCCCCGTTCGGGCTGCTGAAAAGTCCATGTCGGAGTGCGAAACGCCGTTCGGCGATGGAGGAGCGGGTCTAGACGGGGCCTCGGCACGGAGTGTCGGCATCCAATCGAGCGACGAGGCTACACTGGATGCAAAGGCTGGGCTGAACGTCACCAGGAAAGCCGAACTCCGGTTCCTACTTGCTATAGAGGGGCGTGACACACCCATTGCCTACATGGACCCTATGTTATGCATTTTACGATACGGGAGGGCGTATACGAAAATACTCTATGACGTATTGCTACGGGATGCTCAACTTTCAATAGCCGTGTGGGGGTTGACTCCGACCAGTCTATGTAGGTAGTATGTACCGAACGCCATGTCGCATGCTTTGAGGCTCTATCATCCCGAGCCGCCTTACCTATCCCTGGCTAGAATTGCTTAGAGTCTTGCACCTAGCATTTCTGAACCCCTACTTTGCAGGTGCACAATATCAACAAAGGGTTCCGTTCACACCAACGGCATTCGACAACGGCTTCAAGACAATGCAGCGGTCGGCCACGAATCTGTTCCTTGGTAGGCAATACACTTGGACGTAACACTCGTCCTCAGTAACAGAGCGATAGGAAGTATCAGAGGTGTCATTGGAGGAGTTTGAGGTTTTGTGGCCCGGACCGGGGTCTCATCCCGGCGCTCACATCACATACGCGGATCGATTATTGAAGATGACGTGATAATTCTAGCTGTGCTGATCAGATCAGATCAAACCCGTGATTGATCGAAAATGGCCAGAATAAAGGACTATGTACAGCATTCTTTCGCCACAACATTCACAAGCAGACATAAAACCAGTTCCAGGTCGAAGCATGACTCTTATAATCCACAGCGTACATGATGACGCCGTCGAACAGCCCCGACGGCAAGGCCGACACCAACCCGTCTCTCGCAGGGGACGACAGTAACACACCGGGGGAGGGTCGCAGAAGGGACAGCGAATGCCAGTACTACATAGGTCTACAAGCCTAGGCGTCGAAAACGCACGAGAGAGGACCTGCTTTCGCTGGATGGATCTCACAGGCCGAACTGTGGGGGTGTGATGGCATCCCAAGACGATGGGCTGGCCATGCTCGAGCAATCGAGGACTGTGCTTTACTGGAGCGTGCACTTCCTGCCGACCTGAACTATCCGTGTAGTCTAGAGAACTCTACGGGACTGGAATGTGACAGTGATGGCGATGTAGCTAGAGACTCATGCTAGAGTGGCAGATAAAGATCATATCATCAGAAGGGGGTCGGCCAGCATCCGCTCAGTTCCCGCATACGGCCGAGGCTTGCTGTATGTATTTCCCTGGACGAGAGAAGAGAGAAGAACAACTTACGATCGGTAGTATCGTCCCAGTGTTAATAAGAGGGGCTTCGGATTTGATGGTGACGATTTGTTGGACGAACACTGGCATGTCGTGATCCTTGATTCGACCTGTCAGAAGTTGTCGCTTAGAGCCACTGTAAATAGGTTCACTGGTGCAGGGCAGGGTGCTGTGTAGGCATTCCAGAGCAGAGTCAAAAGCCATGATGCAAGGATGGGAAAACGAGCAATTCCCCTGCTGGGCACCTGTTCGTGACGCGCCTGCGAGCCTGGAATCGAGCCGAACTGGGGGGAGGTAGGCGTTGCGACGCAACAGGGCAGGGGGAAACAAACAACGCATCACCAAGGGCAGGCCTCGCATCGCGCAAGGACTGGTTCAAGACAAGGCGAGCAAGCACAAGGCTTGAGCATCCTTGACGAATATTATGCATCAGACTCATCAGTTTTCGCATACATAGTACATAGAAGTTGAGTTAGATTACGTCGCAGAGTCAGCTCCGTATCGGAGAGTGCGAAACCCGGTATTCGTACATACAAGCGGATGCATCCAACGCCCGCCACAGGGCGTTCAGGCCCGCTGTCGGCGCCGATGCAGGCAGTTCGGATGCGAAGATGGAGCATCGTCGCAGTGCCCAGGAGGAGCCAGGGTCGCAATCTCGATCCCTTCCCTGTCCAGCGGCCGGCACCGACGCGGCGTCGTGCATAGTTCCCGCGGGCTTCTAGAAGGGCGCTGGGATGGATGGATGGATGGATGTATGCGGGAAGAATGCGAGAAAGGGGGGTGGGTGGGATGAATGAACGTACCTATGTACTATGTACTATGTATGTACGTAGACTCGTGGAAGAGGAGATTGGGGGGGGGGGGGGGGGGGGNNTGGGGGGGGCACGGAGACCGGTGTTCGGCATTGTTTCTTTCATCAGTTCATGTCTCCATCCTCGACTCAATCATCCGCTAGGGACAGAAAAAAGGGTGAGTCGATGGATGCCTTTGATTCCATTGGGCGGATTTTTAAGAACACTTGTCAAAAGATCCCCAAGCAACCCCAAGGCCCAGATTCGGCTTGACGGTGCCGGCTGGGCGAGGGAATCGCGATGCAAGCGGCGAGAAGGCGCGAGAACGGCTTCTTTGTCAGATGCCACCCGCTGGTTCGGGCGATGACGGCGATTAAGCTCACTTGGCCACATGTGCTGGCTGTGCGCTATCACCATGACATCAGAGTCAGACAATCCACGCTGCCATTGACCGCATGTGGCTGCAGTGGACACGCTATCTCCGGCCCAGAGAACCGACGTCTGGGGGATTATGTTTGCGTGGGCTCGGCCAGACCTGTGCACGATAGGGTTGGAGTGGCTCTTGCAGTAGTTTCTGGCGGTGCTGCCGTGGGCTGTAATGATGAGATAATTATCAACTACTTACTTATCTCGGTCGTCGTTTGGTGTTTTCGGCTGTTCGCCACCCTCGGCGATGCAGGGCAAGGGTTGGTGGCCCAAGGGGGGATAGACTCGGAGGCTTGAGCTTATTTCCGGGGGTGTGTAACTTATACTACACAGCATTACCGATAGAGGACGGCAAGCTAGCGCCTTGTCGCAGATCCTGGGTTTTTTGGGCAATGAGCATTTTGGTGTGGCCGTCCTGTTGGTGTCCGTACCGTAGCGTTGGTGTCATGGAACATGGAGTCAAGCATCCACAATCAATCATGGGGGCGTCTTGAGCATCCTCCTCGCCGGGAGTCTTTGTTTCTATTCGGCACCAGCACATCTGCAACAGCCGAAGACGCGAAAGCTAAAATTTATGTAGATCAGACTCGGTGTAAGCACTGCTGGTGAACTGATGATCTGATGAACTGACTGACGGACTGACGGACTGATGGATGAAGCTGGTGGTGAGAACCTAAGGGCGCGCATGACGTCGGGGTTCGGGGAGAACGACGGAAGCAAGAAGCAATTTCAAGGTTAAGCGCCAAGCTCCAAAGCGGTACCCGTCGAGTTTGTTATCATTCCCTGACCAACCAGCCGGGCGAGCCCATCTCGCCGAGACTCATCCGCATGCAAGTGCCGAGCGAGATGCGGCTTGGCCCTCGTGGGTGGGAAGCATGGCAAAAAAAAGCCCAGGGGCGGTTTTTTTCTTTGTGGAGGGGGGTTCTCTCTGGTTGTCTGGGCATGACCCTATTCTCACAATGGGGACGCCGCCGATTGAGATGAGCCAAGGATGAAGAATTCAAGGTTGTTCGTGCCGGGGGTCCCATTCGAGAGTGAAGCTGAAAAAGCCCAATCGTGTGAAGCCCCCCCGTCGTGAGTGAAGCGAGCAGAGTCTAGTGGTATCCACGATGGAAGAAAATTGCAAGTGGGCACTCTTTTTTTGTTTGCTTGCTTGTGAAGAGTGCCTCAGTAGTGAACTGCGGTTGGAGAAGAACAGAAAATGGGGGGAAGGGGGCGGACAATGGAGTATATCGAAGAAAAACCTAGGGGTTAGCAAAAGGGGAAGCGTGAATTCGTATATCGGATTGCTTCGTACAGATGACGACTAGGAGCCAGACTAGGCAGACAACGTTTTCAACAAAGCCTACGGCCTTAAATTACAGTTGACGGGCTGCGTTTAATGAGGGAGTGAACCACCACACACCGGAGTTGGAGTTGGGGTTTCGCAAAATGCCGTCCCGCGGAGCCTGGTCGGGGTCGGCCCTAAAAGAGAAGTCCGGGACGACCACTCTTTCCCCCCACCCCCCTCTTCCTTGAGGCCCTCGTTTTCAGGGCGGGCGGTCGATGAGTTCCCCCACAAGGTACTATAATGCGTCACCATTCCCTAAAGGGAGCGAGAAGGGGAGAAGGCTAAGAAGAAAAGAAAAGAAGAAAAAAAAAGAAAAAAAAGAGGACAGACCGATGGCCTTGGAGACGCACGCCGCACGGCAGAAGACCACCGGGACTGGGCGTGTACTGTATTTCCGGGCTACTGCGGGAAGCAAGGCGTAGTGGACTCTCGCTCGCTCGGCGTCGGGGTTCTGGTTCTTCTTCTTTTTTTTTTTTTTTTAAGTCAACCACGCCCCCGGGTGACTGACCGAACCTTGTCGGATGGATGGCGAGGATGATTAATAGGGCTGCGGCAGAACGACAGGTTTGGGACTAAGAAGACGTGGTTGAGGTTTAGTTTGTCCTCTCGGGCATCGACGAGAAAAAAAAAGAAAAAACTCGGTGCTAGAAGGACAAGGAGCTTTGCAGGTTCCGGCCAGTTTTAATCTTCCGAGAGTGCGCTGCCCTGGGATTGGGGGCATTTTGGAATATTCGGTGTGGTCGCCAAGCAATTTTGTTGGCTGTGGTGCATGGGTGGATTTCTGTTTTCCCTTTTTTTGTTGCTTCTGCTTTGCTAGATGGATCATGGAGAATGCAGATGGAGATGGAGATGGAGATGTGCGCCGCGGTGGGACCCGGGAACGGTGAGCTCATGACCTCTTCAGAGATGGATCGCCCCATGTTTGGATTTCAAACCGTCTCGATGCAGCCAGTGGCCGTCGTCCGCAACTTTTGGTCTAGCTCTTCCAAATCATTTCCAGAGCACTCTTGCCCAGTTCGAACCTCCGGGGCGCCGCTTACTCACCGAGTCTCGGGGCCGCGAAGCCTTGAAGCTTCACTTCGGAGGTAGGGCACAGACCTCTCTGCCTCTCTCTCCCTCTCTTTCTCTGTTGTGAGACTGACCGTTATTAGTCTGTTCATACCGTGAATTTACCGTGACCCGCCGGACTCTGTTTATGCTTTGATGAAGTATCAAGCGTCCATGGTGCAACCCCGGTCGGTTTGCGTCCGTGACTACCTTATACAGGGCTGTGCTGAGTCTATTCTGCGTAGCAAGACCAATGACAAACAACCCGATGCAAGGCCAGTGAGAGCCATCGCCACACAAATCCGATCAGGCATCATCAGCAACTCCGTTGGTGTTGGCCTCGGAGCCGGTCATGAGTATGCAGCGTGCAGCGTGCAGCGTGCAGCTTGCAGTGTGCTGCTGTATCCGTTGTCTGTCTACTATGCAATCTACGGGCTGTCAGTTCTGTCCCACACGCACACACCCCCCCCCGTCAAAGCCAGAATGCGCTCGGCCCCGGGCTGCGAGTGGGTGCTGGGCGAACCAATCCCACGAGATATCGAAGATCCTCTTGGCGCCCACCAGCTCATCAACTCACTCAAAATCGAACTTTGCAAGGATTTGCCGTGGGCATCCACCCTCCATTTCCCCATGCAGTCATGCGCTTCGCAGCCAGGACGGGATTTCGCGTTTGTCGGTCCCTGATCATCTTCGTGGTGACAGCAGGCTAGTTCCCAGCATGGAAATCCCCAAGTCCCGGTCCGGGACGTTTGTGGTGGGGAGGGGGGGGGGAGCGGTCTTCGAGATTGTGTATGTACAGTATGTACGTATTCTATCTACCTGCCGGTGGTCTTCTTTCGCTCTGATCAATGCCGCCCTGTCCCGGTCCTGCGGGCGACGAGCCAGACGCTGCAGCAGCACCCCCCTGTCGACGACGACATCATCGCTCACGGAGGGTCGGCATCACGGCATGCCGCACGAGACTTCCCCTGCGGCGGCCCTGCGCGTGCGTTGTGCTGGCAGCTGGAAGACTCGGCCGCCTTTCTGGAAAGCACTTGGCAGCTCGCAGGAAACCAGCCCAGCGGTCGCGGCGGACAGGGTAATTCCCCACGCGGAGGCTGGAAGACCCAGGAAGCTCCTGGCCAGGGCCCAAGGAGGAGTCCACAGCCCAGTGGCCATGCGAGAGAATGCGACAGCGGCATCTCGTTGTGGTTTCCGTCCATTCTCATCCATCACCGTCCATGACGAGACGTGCAGCTGCCGAACGAGCTGCGTCTACTACGCAGTATATGAACTCGGGCTTGTCGCCTTCACCGTAGTTTGGGATCTCCTTGCCTTCACCCAAGACACATCTGGAATTGCTCCATATCAAAGCATCATTAACACGTTTTCTCTCCCTCCTGGCCCTACGCCTTATTTTATTAGTCGCCCCTCCACTACACCGGTCTTGGACTCATCCAGCAACCGCCGAGGGGAAGCCAAGCAGTCAGCTTGCCTCACATTTGGATACGTAGCCTATATCAGACGCGTTTGGTAATCAAACGGCCATCCAGAGCAACGCCCCAAAACGCAACAGAAAGCAGCATCAAACCGTCGTTGGTTCTACTCCTTAGCCCTAGCTGCCTGTCATCATCCATCTCATCAAACAAGCATCCTCGCCTGTCAGTCACGCGTCTCGACTCTCTCAAGCACACCACCCAGTGTCCATCCTTGGGGTGTACCTCGGTCTCGGTCTCGTCAACAACTCTTGGAATGACTGCGCTGCACTGCACTGCGGATCAGTGATCAGCGGCCTTTCTCCTTCCAGCATCCAGTGCAACACCCAAGTGTCTAGTTGACGATACGGCGTGCACAAGTGCTCTGTCAGCGCCAGCGAAACAAGGCCGTCCGTCAGCCCTTGGCATCCCTACCACTCACGTACAAGTCCCCTACCACCACTACTACCACCACTACAACCACTACGGCTACAACCACAACCACCACTACTGCCACTGCCACTTACTGTCTCCTCCCCTAAACTAAAGGGCTTACCTACCATTCTCTCCCCTAACAAGTCCGCAGCGCCGCGCGGACTTTTGGCTCTGCTAGGGTCATTGCCCAAGTGCTGCGACGCCGCGGGGCGACCCACACCCTCCTCCTTGGACCGGGGCCTTGTCGCTCTCTCGCTTTCTCGGACATAAAGACCTCGCCGACGGTTAATGCCACGCCCCCCTTCACACCCGCACCCGGCGAACACTTGATCAAACCCTCCGAGCCTACACTCCGAGCCCGTCTCACCTAATCCCCTCCAGGGCCGTTGCACATTGCACATCTCAGACGCCCTCCCTCTCCCAATCCCCAATCCCACGCCCACTCCCCCGCCTAATCCAAACCTGCGCGTTATATCATCCTCGGGTCTTGGCCATTATTAAGCTCCCCGGTCTTTTTTTTTCTTACTTGGTTGCTTGCTTCTTGACGAGTCTCCTTCGTTCTTAATATACATACGTCCTCCCTTCCCGGCTTTCTGGTTCACTTACATCCCTCCATCCCACTTACACACTTCCCATACATACCTCACTCCTGTCTGGTTGCCACCCCAGCCTATCCGATATACACTATAGCTACCGCCACAATGGGTTCGCATAGTTTGCCGTCGCCTCCCGCCGACGACCACAAGTCTACCCTCTCCCGGAAGAGTACCTCCTCAAGTACCAAGTCGGTCAAGCCCATCCACCGAGCATCAAAACGTGCCAGCTCCAGTGCTGCCACGATACACCACCACGACCACGTTGCTCACAACGCCGGCATGGATGGTCGACACAAGCGAGTCTGGAAGGCCTGTGAGAGATGTCGAATGAAGAAGACAAAGGTATGTCTCATTAGTCGAGCCTGACTCCCTCAATCTTGTCTAACATATAACTCAAGTGCGACGGTGAATTCCCTTGCAAGCGATGCAAGGACGACGGCTTGGTCTGCACTGCTGGTGTCCGCAAGAAGATGGAGTACAAGCAGCTACCCCGAGGGTATGTTCAACGCTAAACAAAGCCACCATGATATCGCAAGTTACTTACACGCCATCTAGATACGCCGAGGTTCTCGAGAACACCCAACTCGCCCTCATCGCCACCGTTCACAAGCTATACTCAATGGTTCGAAATGGTCAGCAGTGGGAGCTCGGCGAGCCTGAATTGAACGATCGAGGCCAGCCCGTAATCCACAACATTGCCCAGAAGCTTGGATGCATCCGACCCAACAGCGACATCGACCTCCCCGTCCACTCAGTATTTCCCGAAGACGAGGCAGGCATGGCAGAGCTGGCCCGCCAGCTCGAGGACCAGCAGAAGGATCAGGAGCCTCTCAAGGAGGTCAAGGATACCGACTCGTCTGTGTACAACCGAACCGAGCGCGCCTCATCGTCCGAAATCGACCACTCCGACTTCGAGCAGGACTACCGAAAGGCAGCCTTTGGAAACAACAACGCCATGACGCTCTCACCGCAGAGCTTCGCCGGCAGCCACGACTTCGACTTCACCGCACCTCCACCCGATATGGACGCAACATCCCTGTTTCCCTCGCAATCGCCTTCGATACCCAACTTTCCCGCCTGGTCTATGAACAAGCCTCAACCCAACGATCTCACCATGCAATTTCTCCAACAAGCCGGTGTCATGCAAAACATGGACATGCTAAATCAGGGCCTGGTGGAGTCTGAATTTGGCACCATCAAGCCCCATGTCCTGTCGTGTCCCAACCCCGAGGTTATGATGGGTATGGGCGATCCAATGATCTACTCCGGTTATGACGGCGAGCCGATGCGACTATGACCACATCATGACTTGCGCACGACCTGTACAACATGTATAGATTTTGTTAACGGCCATCTCCCTCACGTCTAAAAATTTTCGTCAAGCGGCACGGAGTTTTTTTTACCATCTTCATTTCGACAACTACTTTTTTGTCTTGGGGTTCACCTGGTTCATGTTTTGCTTGGGATCTACAAAGGTGTTTGGAGAGTCTCAATGGATGTCGAGTGGGGCTCGGCACGGCGTTGGCTTTTGGTGTGGGATAGGGCACTTGCACAGTTCCCGCCTGCCTGCTTCCTTTCAAGGGAGAGAACCCAATGGCGGTAGGGACAAGGGGATGGTTGGGGGGGAATGGGGGGAATGGAAACGAACGGCTGGAACAACACGGCCTTTGGCATTTGCACTCAAAGCTCGATAGCCCAGGGCTCAAAGCTGTTTGCTGCCATGGATGCATGGATTGGGAACATCTCTTTTACTCTATATATACATACATAGACTGGCGCGAAGATACCTCCTTAATCCAACTCCCAAAGTCCCAAGTTCGATCCCTAATCAGATGGTCCTTGTAAACACGTGAAAGTGTGGCGGCGGACTATTCAACAAAGCCACGGCACTGCATGTAATGGCGTTGTTCGCCTTGTGTTAGTGTCGCAACGTCGGTTTCCGTTGAGCCATCTCTCCGCATCTGCCCAATCGTGATTTGCGACCAGGGTATCCATAATGCCCCCCCCCCTCCCCATCAGATCATGCATCCTTTTTCTGTTTGCGTATGGGAAATCTAACTATCTAGTTAGGTAGCTATCTGTTCTTCTCTCTTTGCTCGCCGCCTCCGGCGAGGAGGTGGATCCGGGGCCACCCCCCCCCCCTCCCCCCGGCAACGTCAGTCCGCGGACTTGCGCAAGCACATTGGACTAAAAATCCATGGAAACGGGCGCTGTTCCACCATGGCGTGAGATGGGGTGCTGTTGCAAATCCCGAATCTAGATCTACAAAGAAGAACAACAACAAGCAACAAATGAGCAGACAACAGAGAGAGGCACACACCCCCCTCCCTTTTTCGCTACCTCTCACCCCTCCCCCGACCTCTACTGGTCCAGCGGCAGTTCAACAGGTACATGGCACGGAACGTACAGTATTCACGACGGGGCAATGGGGCATGGGCTTAAGTGCGTGTTGGTCCGTAAATCCGGGCGGCGGCATGTGCCGGCGCCGAACATGGGAACACCTCAGTCCCGCCACGCAGCAGGGTAAGGGTACTGGATCGACCAAACCAACTTCGGTGGTCCAGGTAATAAGAGTCATCCATCCATTGTCATACATCATCATTCAAAACCGATCCTCCTCCCTAGCGCTTTAGCGCCGCTTCTGTTTTGTCACCGCGCGCGGGACGCCCTGCGATAATGTGTGCTAGTGTGGTCGTGGGATGGGGTCGGATTTTTAAGCTCGACGGCGCTTGGTCATTCGTCCGCATGCCGACTTAGATTTCAAACCGCTTACAATAGCAGACAAGACATTGACGCACCATGGCATGACGCCAGTCAGGCAACATGATAACGGTATGCTGCTGGCTCTGTCCTAGGGACAGCCGCACCAGGGCCCCTACCTACATGTACTAACACGCAGTACGGAGACCGGCACGGCGCAAGGAGGGGGTCAGCCCTAAGGACCACGGGGGCGCACGACCTCGAAGACGGACGGAGACGATCGCTGACAGTAAAGTTACAGATGTCTTTCTGCAACTCCTTGACCCAACCCCCCCCTCCCCGTGATTGCGTTGCAAGGAGGGCTCAAGCCTATCTAACTCGCTGCCTCTAACTGTGTAATAGCGTGTACGAGGCACGAAGTAAATGAGCATCTCTTCCCTCCAGGCGTGCTTCCGCGGAGTGCGGAGTGCGGAGTGCACGCGGAATCCATCATGATGGAATCAACCCGGCCTTCGGGCTCTTGTAAGGCTCCGCGTTGTGGGGTGCGGCGGCGGGCCTGGAGGACGGGCCACGGGAGGGCGTGAGGATAGCCGGTTTCCTAATTGGGCAATTGATTTCGAGCCAACCTTTTCTGTTGCTGACTGCGCTTGCTCATCCCGACGAAGCGGTACAGGACGATGCGAATAAAAGAGTTTTGGCGAGATCGTCCAGCGTGCAGTGAGCAGACTAATACACTGCTCGTCAGCCCGTAGGAGATGGCGGAGAACGGGGACTGCACTGCCATTTGGAAGCCGCTATCATGTCAATCCATCAAATCATCAGCCAATTCCTTGCACTGCTGTGACAGACGGACACCCATGCCTACTTCCTCGGATTCGCTATTCATCGCATTTATCGCATTTGCATTCCTTCGATCCCCCCCAGCCCCCCTACCCACCAGGTCTCCAGCTACCAACGCATCTGACCCCAGACGCGCGCGTCGCCCATGTTTGGCCGGATGCGGGTCACCTGCTGTCACGGCACGGGTATAGCTGCGGGGCCGAGGGTGACCGCTCCCGGGCTGCGAGTATAACTCGGACTCGTTTAAGGCATTGGGGGAGCGAAACGTAGATGGGTCCGGCGATTCTTCACCGCCGAGCCGCCGAAGCGGGACGGAATGGGGGGAGAAAGTGGAAAAAAAGTGCGTCAAAACAAATTAAAGTCGCTATCAAAGTTGTGGGGAGAGCAGCGGCAACTGGCGGGAGAAACAAAAGCAAGGTAGACAGATTGTGAGATCCATTTCTCATTTACGGATACCGGTGCGTTGCATCCACGTCGCATTCACAGTTGCACCAGGTCGTACGTCGTACTTCGTACAGAATACGTGATACGCAGCGGAGACTTGCACTCCCGGTGGCTTATGGTTTCGTTTTGGCGACACCACGGCCACGCGCTTTCTCACCCAAGACGCAGCACCTGTGCACTCCGAATCCCGTCTCTGCATTTTGCCAACCCCTAAGATGAAAGAGGCAACGACCGGACGGCGACGCAGACGAGAGATTGCTCGTTCATCTCGGCGAGGTGGCTCAGACGTGAGGAGACGCGTAAACACAGGCGCAGATCCGGTCTTAGCAGACAAGAGGATGCTTTCAGAGTGCGAAATAGGGAACGCATACGACTACGGGTGTATGATTGGACCAACTACCTAGGTAGACCTAGCCATAAAAGGGACCCAAGGCTTGGAATGCCGTGCCCAGACGCCGTGCGATTGGATCCCTCCGACGCTGGCCAATGTTAGGCGCCCCTGGACCAGCTGAGAAGGAAGCGAAGCTCGACTATGCGAGCCCAATGATCGAATGCGAAATACGAATTCCTCCCCTTAATTAAGCTCCCAGTACAAGAACCTTGCGTGGCATCTGAACCACAGCCAAGGAATTTGGGTGCCCTCAGTGCCATCGTCTATGTATCTGGGCGTCAACTCACAGGCAACAGCCTCACTTATTCGTCACTATGTACTTCACACGTCCCCTCACCCCCTTGGCGGACACAATTATCGCATCACTTGTTATACCGACACCAACTAGCCAAAGGCGGCGGCCGAGATGTGTGATAGCAGAGCAAGGTTGAGCCAGCGTGGCCCAGGCTTCGTCCATGACCCCTGCGCAACCGTACTGCTCTCTTTGCGAGTGGTCCCGCGTATTCATGAATCATGGTGTTCCCATCTTCTCACTCACTCCTCTCCCCCTGCTGTTCCTCGTCCTCCTCCCGTCAAGGGTCTCTCGCTCCGTAACGGACGGCGCCGCTCGATCGACGATGGCTGCCCGAACTCCTGCTGCCAAAACCCCTGATGGGAGAGAGATTAGATTGCGACTCCGCATTGGCGAAAGCGAGCGTGGCATTTGGCGAGAAGGAGGCGCAGCGGGCTTGGGCTTGTTTAGGCCGCCGTTGAACGGTCGGTGGTCGTTGAATGCCCGCCTTGAAACCCGAGGGCACCTTCAGCCTTGGGGAAATCCCGTCGTCAAGCCCCGTCCCGCCGGTGCATTCGGGGTCCGGAGACGCAGCTCGGGCGAAATCATGGGTCCGGGAGTGATGATTACGGTGGTGCTTGACTCTGGTGCCTAGATGAATTGCGCGGCCTCGCATGGCATGCCCGTTGAGCCACAGCGCTTGAAAACGCCAGGTCCCGCCACCGCAATCTCCAGACACGTTCCCCGAATAGGCTCGATACCGTGGAATCACTCTTGTGGGGAGTTAATCGTGACACCCCTAACACATCTTATTTAACGTGGCTGTGGTAGCAAGAGTACGTGAGACGCCATTCCAACATACTCATCGTTAATATACAGTAGACAACATAGCCACAACGCCTTGCTCCATCCATAAGACTCCATCAGCATTAGACCCATGCTGGCCCCGATCATGATTGCCTCCCGAGCCCCGTCCAAAGCACACACCATGCCCGGCCCTTAGTTCTTGATACCCAGCACTTGGGTCAATACGCCTTCACTGGCCCTCCACCACCTCGCCCGTTCCTCCAGGTCGTCCGCTGCGCCGCCCAGCGCCGCCTCCTTCCTCCGCCGAGCCTCCCTTGCGGCCGTCATGCTGTTCTGCCGCTTGATCTCGAGGGGTTGGAGCTCCGCCTGGAGCCGGTCGGCCTCCTTGCGCTTCCGGGGTGCCTTGGCTTGAAGGGATTCCAGTTCCCGCGCAAGTTCTTGTTGCTCCAGCTTGCGCTTTGTGACGAGGTCGATGGTCTTGGCGAGAGGCAGGCTCAGGTTAGGATCCGATCCCACGGGCATCGCTTGTGCCCTCCTGAGCCGCGCAACCTGCGTGTCCAGCTCATAAATTTTCAGTGGTAGTTCTCGTAGCTTGGTGGTTTGAAGCTGCACGCTCTCGTACCGCTTGCTCAACTCCTGGCCCTTCCTCTCCAGCTCCAACACCATGTCTGCCACCTCGTTCTTCAGCGCCTTCAGTTCCGACTTGGCGATCGCGTTCTCCTTCTCAAGATCTAGGTTCTCTTGCATTGTGACAATCAATGGCGGATCGCCCACAATTGCGCGAATGAACTTCTCCTTCGTGACCTGCTCTACATAGGAGAATCGTAGCTTCGCGAAAAGCTCCTTGTAGTGCGCCAGATCAGCCTCTAGGCCAGCGGGCGTCGGCGCGTCAAGAGACGCATTGGACGCATCCGAGGTTCGCTGGCGCGCATCTTGAAGCGATGAGCTCAATATGGGTTCGCTGAGTTTGATAATGGAGATGTCTTTTGTTGACTGCAGTTGCTCCAGGGCCTCAAGGACCTCGTCGGTGTTGTTCGGGTTCATGTCGTGCGAAAGCCTTTGTTGAAGTCCTTTAATCTCCGAGCTTAGAAAATGCGTCTTCCAGAGAGATCAATCAGTTTGTAGGCTTGTGTTTTGACGTTTGGCGCAAATGATTGTTTGTCGATACTAGTACTGGTGATGGAGCGCGACATCCATGTTTACTTCCAGCCCGATTCGGCTAGTGCGGGCATGCTTATCCAAGGCGGTCAACTGTGGCAGATACCACTAACCTGAAGCTCGTCTCCGCTGCGTGTGGTGGTACGTACTTTGAACCTCACCGTTGACGAATTTTGGCTCACATAGAATACTCTGGACAACCCTAAGGACCTTGGATAATAACAAAGGGCCCGCTATGGGAAACGACGATATGTTGACTGACGACTATGTCGCTGGCCTTCTCTCTCAGGAAGCCAACGACTGCTCGCTCAAGTACTCGACATTGGGCATGGACGGATATCGCTCCGACAAGAAGTAATGGAGTCTCCCGACATGGATATGGCGAGTCCGTTGCTGACGGCGCTTCAGACCGGCGAACATGCTTAAGCCGAACACTCGATTCCTACGACACATCATCAAGGACACCGACACACACAACAAGGCGCTGCTTGCCAAGGAAGCCGCTGAGTCACGGGCGCGCCTGAAGGATCTCGAGCGGACGGAGGAGATGAAGCGGCGAAAGACGAATCCGAATGCCCACGACATCAGGAAGCGACAGATGGGCGACATCCATGCCATTCTCGGCGGTAAGAAGCGCCGACCGACAGGCGACGAAGAGGCACCATCCTCAAGCCGAAGCAGGGACACGAAGCACCGCAAAACCTCTCAAAGGCCTGTCCAAGACGAGGACCTCTTTAAAGATCGGCTCGACGAACACAAGCACCGCGGACGGTTGACTGAGAGTGACGACCGACACAGCAAGAGCGATAGCAAGCCACAGCGAGAGGGGCGCCGAAGACGGTCACGGAGTAGGGATTCTGGATTGGAAAAGGAAGATAGGCGACGTCACAGTCACCGACGGAGAGATAGGTCTAGGTCACCCGAACACCGACGACGATCACGTTCGCCAAGGGAGCGAAAGAGTAGGCATCGACATCGATCTCCACTATACGAGACGAAGGACAAACCAACGCGAAAGGCGGAGGAACACGGAGACGATTCAGATTCTCTGGAGGACCTGATCGGACCAGCACCCCCTCCGGTGTATCGCGGACGAGGAGCTGTCGGAGGGTCTTCGGGCATTGATCGACGGTTCTCGGAGACCTACGACCCCAAGACAGATGTCCAGATGGCTGACGGCGAAGCGGGCGGGAACTGGGACGATGACGTCGAGGTGTTTAGAGACCGCCAGAAACTCAAGCAAAACCAGGAACAACGCATGAGGGCAGCAGGGTTTGCAGACGACCAGATCCAACGAACCAAGGCGCCTGAAGTGGACTTGGTGGAGAGTGTGCAATGGGCCAAGGCCGGCGAGAAGAGGGAATGGGACCGCGGAAAGGCAGTCGACCCCGACGGCCGATTGACTCCCGAGGAAGAGTTCTAGCGTGGTGGTTTTGAGACTCAAGGGGCGTTTGAGGTTGAATACTGGAGACTTGTTTACGACGCAGGTTTTGTACGTGGTAACGCCTGGTTTTCACAATTGGGTTGCATGGATTAGTGCGAGGTTCTGGGAAACGGAATGGAGGCTTGTGGCGCATTTACATTTAAAGTATTGCATTGAGAGAACCTGGATCCCCAGACCCCGCCGCCTACGATATTCTAGCTGAGCTATCAACAAGACACAGGTCCTTTGGACAAGCAGGGCGTGCTGCAATTCAGTGCCAGGCCGCAAATTGAACTGCTGAAGTGATTGCTTGTTGCACATAGTGATTGATACAAACGATGGGTTTCTTTAGATTAGACCCCAAGTCGGAGGCCTGTAAGCCGACTCATTGAGAATATGGATGACTATCTTCACAACCATGGCTTACGTGTTTTGACTCATTGCCCGTATGCCTACTCGCCGACAGGATTGATCCAACAACGTCTGTGCTTGCACGCTTCTCGGTGGCTTTCTTTGATATGGTCGTCGCCTTCTTCCTCGCTGCTCTCTGAGGCTTGCATCGGTGCGTCGCCGTCGAGCTCGTACAGTTTCCAGGATCAGTCAGGACACTGGACATTGGCGGCCAAACTTTGAGCTTTTAGAGGTACTTTGTGCTCCTCCGGGAAAAATATTTCCTGTTGATTGTAAGCCACCAAAGAGTACCGCCAGCGCAAGTACGATATGACTGGGCAACATGGTGCTTCCTTTAAGCAACAACCAGCAATCAAGTAGTCACGAGACGTCCTTTCGTGTGTGACTACCAAATATGACACTTGATTGCGGTGGTTCTCTGGACACTTGTTGATAAGCCTAGGCACGCTATAACAAATGGAGTTTATGGAGAGAGTAGCTGACTGTGGCCTACATCGACGGCTCCAGAGTCCTCCAGAGGATGCCACCCACTCCTTCAGTGGCTAAGAATGAAACCCAACGACTCAGCCAGATACTGACATCCCATCTATTCACCTCGGCATCATATGTACAACCCTATAACTAGATGTGATCTTGCGAGGCTCTTGGTGACTGCTATAAGTTTGCCGACTTCGAGTCCCTGATCATGGACAAAGCCCACAACACTAAGAAGGAGGGGGGGGGATACCACAATATGTTCCACCTAATTCAGTAGCATAGCCTTGTATGGGTGACGGGGACGCCGCTGTCCCGGTTACTAAGGGCCCTACTGGTCCCCCTCGGCCTCATATGGTCGGCGTACCAGATCGACTAGGTGCCCGACACCGCCGCCCTCGTCTACCTTCCCAGCCTGAACAGTGCCGACTTCAAGCCGTAGAACGAGTTTCCGGCAGGTCAAGTCTAGGTAGGTGCGCGCAAGGATCGGCTCTAGATCCTCCACCAGAGCTATACTAGGCGGAGGGGAGGCAGTATCATTGGGGGTTAACCTTTTCAAATGCAGTGATCCAGCGGGTGTTTAAGGAGGTTCATATCCGTCGTCCGATAACGATGGAGCTGACGCTGCCTGACGGCAAGGCCTCATACCCGGCCGAGAACCTGCCTCGGTGGGCATATAGGTAGAAGAATTGAACTGTGCACCCGGACCCTGTGCTAGTAAACACTTTTGTGCCAGCCATTGATCCAACCAGTGGTATGTACGGCCTTGGTGTAGGATTGGGTGGTACTCGAAAATGGCTGGTATCCTATTTCATCAAAAGTCATGTCCTGTTTAGTTCAATGGAATGTAAGACCTCGTTCTCTAAATATGCCAATGAATTAAGGTAGCGGTCTAGGTCATTAAGAACAGGTTCGTGCAGTCATATGAGTGCTGATTGCTCTTCTGTGTTTTTTTATATCTGCTTGGATCAAGGTATGAAGAACGGGCGCTTACTGGAGCCACGACCAATTATTTTTAGAACAAGTTTGATTAATTGGAACATGGCTGATGCGGAATCAGGTGGCTTCTTTCGTTGTCGTGAACAATGAAATGAATAGGTGCATTATTGGAGGGACAAAGAACAGACCGAACATTCATTGCCTGTTCCAGATCTACTGTGATGAACTGGGATGTTGGAATTGGCGAACATAAATATTTATATGCCAATAAGTGCAGTGGAATAAAGCTATGCTCCAACATTCAATATCTATCAAAGACTTCGACACAATTTCAAGATGTCGACTCTCACGCTTGGAAGCACGGTACCCCGAGCAGAGCCACTATGTTTGGACCACTTTCTCAACATCGCAAAGACGTACTACCTGAGACAGGAAGCTCGTCGTACCAACACCGGGGCTTCAGCCGAATCTTCACTACAACTTGTTGGAAGCGCACCACTTGAAGCTGCAGGGAGCACACCACTTGCGCAACCAACTCGAATCCAACCTAGGCGAGCAGTCAAGGACAACTATATTAAGGCCAGGAACTTAATTAGGAGCGAGAACAAACGCAGTTATGAGGAGGAAGTCTCCGAAAGTTCGCAGAAAAGGCAACGAGGCAACGACGGTGTTGGTGCGATCACTGCTACCCCTGAAGAGGAAGAAACTTGGGTTGGCGTGAGGAGTAATTTAGTAAGATCAATCTGCACAGAAACCATGCTCCGTGAGCCCGTTAAGGAACAGGGACATTGCCAGGGCGCAAATGGGCCGTGGAATTGCGGGCATTGCGAATTGGAGCGCGCCGCTCAAATGAAGGGACTTGGGAAAGAAGGGTGGAGGTATGCACGGGGAACGGCCCAAGTTGCCAACATGGAGATTGTTGGAGAGAGTCTTCAGATTTTGTCACGGACGGAGGCGGAGTTGTCTAAACTCAACAGGTTCGAGTTCTTAGATTTGACCTATTTTGTTGATACTTGCAACCCGCCAATTGTTTTTATACTGTAGACTAGTACAGTTGATGTCCAATGTAACCTTTTTTTCGTTTGGATAGAACAAAATCCCGTAAAAGCCTTCTTCTAGACAGTGCCATGTCTCGGCTTCCCGAGTCAGTGATGCTCTTCCATGCTTCATACTCTCAAGACTCGTACATGGGTTGCTTGAAGATATGATCAATTTCGAGGCAACGACTCTTGGGGGTATGGTTATCGCCAAGGAACTTCCGACATTGGGCCCCTCGGGCTTAAGCGCGTCATCTCCTGGCAGACGAGTGCCCTCAATCTCGGCTTTTGGTACCGTCAGGGTACACGAGTGTGGCTACCCCCAGCAGGATAGAAAGGGGAAACGGCAACGGGATTGCAGGGTTGGTAATGAGGGCGATTGCCATAGTCCGCTTCATTTGTTGGCGGGCGGCGGGATCATGGAGTTCCTTCCCCTCCTGCGCGAGGATGTGGCTGGTTTTCTGTTTGTTCATAGAGGAGCCTGCCCTCTTAGCTCCTCTGGTTCCTCTCCGCCGAGGCTGAAACGTCGTCTTTCGCAGGCTCGAACTATAGTTGCGGGCGGCCCCGGGGCTTTCTCGTGGTGGAGTGTTCATCGTAGGTGATTCTGTGAGGGATTGGAAAACGGCGCTGTTGAAAAGTGAGTTTCCAGCCAATTTTGTTTCTCAACGCCATGTAAGACCCCCTGCGTAAGAAACTGCTGGTGGTTCGATTCTTTTTTGAACCCCCGATGGCATGTGTCCGTGTCGTAGTCAACTCGGTTTCGTACGCTGGACAAAGGGCGTTTCGCGTGGTCGCATGGTCACAAAGCCATGCCAGCGTATTATTTTGTGTGGCTCGTCGTGTTTCGCAACAACTCAATCCCTTGCTTCATTCGAGCTTGAGTTTCATAGGGTATTGCCCCTCGCGCTGTAGCTCTTAGCTCTCCGCAAAGCTTTGGCATACATATCGACAGATTAACTCCCGACTCCAAGGAAGTGCTTATCTATGATAGGCAGGGCATGAGATGCTCAGTACATTCCCATGACCCCATGACATCAAGGCCATCGAGCGGCAAAGATATAGTGTCTGATCTAGCAGGTCTCGCAAGAGTGATGAAGCGATTGTGTGCTTTCTGACATGAGCCCCTCTCTCTCTACTGGACCATCTCACGGTTCATCGCCGTCTACTTCGGCCTCTCGCCTTCTTGGAGTTTGTTGTACCGATCTAAAGTTTCATGCTAGCAACGTCATAAGCGGCGATAACTGGCGTCCGACTTCCGCTGCTTATCAGATGAAGATAAAGAACTTGCCCCTCAACCCCTCCTTAACTAAAAGAGCGGGGTTTCGAGACCCGCGACCCGATGGCGCGGATTTTGCGTCGGCAACCTCGCTAAGTAAAGGTGTCCTGGTGACTTGCGAAATGCTACGGTTGGTTGGTCCATTGACTGTACTGTGGATTCCATGCATCAAATCACACACTAAATGACAGGGTCCAGCATGTGCAGGTACGCTTCGAGAGAGCTTCACTTCACTCCCGAGTTCGGCAGTTGAACGCCCACTTCGACGAGAGAAGGTCACTCGCTACCGTGCCATTCGTGGCCGTTCCTAGAAGCTTCCGTAGTCCAGACAACCCAAGGCAGATGCGTCTTCTCGAACCATCTCGTACCACCCAGCATCACGAGGGGCTCGGTCAGCATGTCAAACTGCCAAGCTCACGCCAAAACCGCTCACGCTGCAAGCGGGCCTCGAGCTCTCCCCACCAAGCCATTCTCAGATGGCCATCCCGAGTCCCACTCAAAGCCCCTCATCGTCGGGTGTGGGGGCAATCCAGAAGGCGCACAAAGCCCGCAGCCAGGCACAAAGCCCGCATTGCTCCGATCAGCCGTAAACCGTCTATATAAGGCGGTGCATAATCCTGCTAGAGGGATTCCTCTTGCTAGAGAATCATCCGAAAGCGAAAACACTTCCACATCATCTCCAAACAACTTCCTTTCAGCCTTACCAACTCCCACTCCCCAAAGCAACTATCACAATGGCTGGCGACTGCGGATGCTCCGGTGCTTCTAGCTGCAACTGCGGCTCTAGCTGTTAGTATTCCCACCTAGAGGCTTCTGGCGTTCTTGGCACCTGAAACTGACCGGCTATTCTCAGGCTCTTGCTCCGGCTGCAAGTAGACTCCTCCCTTTTCTTCGTCAAACAACCAATACGACCAGAAATCGTTGAGATACCACCCCCGTGGCAATTGTCATCATTCTTCCTCGGTCTGATACGTTGTTCGCTGTATATATTTGTCGATATATGTTGAAACGAGTTCTGGGTCCATGAGCGTTGGGATGAAAACCTAGTTTTGCTGGAGGGAGAGATATGGAGTTCACTAGCTTTTTATTTTAGTCCATCATTGATACTTGAACTCGTTGGCTACTTGGTTCTACCGTTTCGTGATGTTACCGGTCACAGATGTCTCTTATTACTCGATGTCGGTCTCTTTTATACACTAGATTTCTGTGGTGTTTCTGTAAAGTGTGGAAAGTAAACCGATGCGCTATTAGCGAGATCCGATGACTGTCAGCGGGTAGCAACAGCGACAGCTATCTGTCGGACCACTATCTACTCCAGATACTAAAACTCCCTGGTTATTATTTTTGGTTCTTTGCAGAACGATGAGACATGAAGCATAGAATTAAGATATGGACTGGAACACTCCAGGGTTGACGTTGGCACAAATGTGGTTCATTTGCGAAGCCCTACTGCTTTTCCCCATTCAGGAATTCCATTATTTCCGGTATCACGCAAGTTGCACCGTTGTTGCTGTTCTTTGTTCTAACCCGAGGACAATTATTTGCTATATTTGTTCATCAAGTTGGCTCGCGTGGTTGCATTTCCTGACAGTGGCATATCCGTACGAAATCTTGGAGGACTTGCAAGGGATATGTCTAGTTGCGTTGCTGTACACAATGGTAACCTCACTCAGTTTCTTCGTTCTTGTATTGATCTGGAATTGAACAGTTCCATACCGCGCTTCTGCGCCTACGTATTGTTCGAGAAAGAAGCCGAGTGACGTATGTGGAGTATTATGAGAGGAGACCAAGGTTAGTTGCCGAAGAGCTAAATCCGGGGAACCTGGCGTGACAAGTCGACAGACGTCAGACGCGACAGGGTTGCCCTTTTTTGCACAAACCTGGCTAAATTACAACGCTATGGTATTGCACCGAAGCTCACTGGTCTCCGGCTGTAAGAGCGAACAGCCACGGCCATCTCTTGTTCTGGATTCGGCTTGATGACAGTGGCTAGTCCGCCGCAGTAGTCACCTAACTGCAGTGGCTCGCCGCCTAGCATTAGCTACCTAGTTGATGTCCGAGATTTAGCATGTGATTGCCGAAACCTGAAGGGATGACTGCGCCATCTAACGGCTCACGTGGGACACACACGGCATTCCAAAGTCCTTAGGCTAGGATCCGTCAGTTCTCCTACCGATGCTTGCTTTGTCAAGTGTTTTGTGCTTTCTTTATGATTTCTTGGGTTGCAGTTCCATCCATCCTCAGCATTTTGTTTGCTCCTCTGCATCGTCCTGTCGCAGAACCTTGCCTGCTGAACGACAGCGCTTATACATGCACTAGCTGGGCTTCGCGGGGCACGGGTGTAGACATACAAACACTAATTAATGACGTCTGGGTTCCTGGGGTGAACGGCGCGCTGGAGCCTGCAGAACAGTCGGTCATACATAATTAGATGGCGGCCCTGGTAAGTGGTTTTTGGTTTTTGTACCTCTCTCGTCATATTTGTGTCTTTTTTTCCTCGTTCATCATCATCGTCCCTTCATCGGTACGCTTCATCAACCCCCACACAAGCAAACAAACACACCACGTCCGTCCACTTTGACAAGGGGGAAAACGTGGCGTCGCGCAAATGATGACATAGCTACCTCCGTCTCATCCGGCCACCGCCAGGGCCAACTTTGACTTCTTGTCTTTACTCCTTCTTGTCTGGCTTTTGCCCCTCTGACGCATCCGTACTGGACCGTTCTGCCCTTCCGCGACGAGGCTGAGCCGTTCAGGGCAAACCCCAGCTGGAACTCAACTGAACATCTTCTCCACCATCACACATTACACCTACATAGCGCGGTCGCCAGTACAGCTAGGCTGCTACCAAGCTCCAGCATCGCAGCATCGCATCATCGCGACGCGACGGCCCTCCTCCGCACAACTCCGTCACTAATCTGAGCCTTTCACTCTTTCTCGCAGGACACTCCCTGGTTGTCGCACCTCTCCTCACCCATGTCTTCACGCGACGATGCGTCCGCCGGCGCATCACCTCCGTCCTTCGACTCCCATCCTACCAACGGCGCGCCTCCGACCTACGCCACCTTCTCTCCCGTCACTCTCTCCGGGAACACTCCGACCCGATCCTCCCGTCGATCGACCATCCTCGTCCACCAGAAGAGCCCGCTGCTTCTCGCCACGCCTCCCCAAATCACCCGCGCCCTCGCTTACAGCCACCCGTTCCTGCTCCCGCTGAATACCTTGGCTGGGCTCTTGACTTGGAGCACGGGCGACGCGTGGGAGAGCTTCCTGCTAGTCTGCTCCTTTTGGGCCTTCGTCCTATATGGAGACGTAGTGGTGACTTGGGCTGGCCCCGTCTTGACGGGTGCGGCCCTCATAGCCGGCATGTATGGCAGGAGGTACAGCCCTCTGAGCAGCAGCGGATGGGCCGAGCCTGGAAGCATGCCCCGGGATGTCACCAACAACAAACCCAGCAAGCCTGGCGCCGATGCGACCCCTCAGAAGGGAGCCAGCGCCGCCAGTGCCGACAAAAAACACAACAGAGGAAACTCTGAAATCACAAACACGAAGCACCAAAAGACTCTGGACGAGATTGTCGAGACCCTCAAGGAATTCACCGGACGCTGCAACGTTCTTCTGGAGCCCATGCTTGAGATGACAGATTTCCTCAGCACCCAGAGAACTCCTACTAGTGCTACCACCCGCCCAGCTCTAACCGTTGTCTTTATGCGGTTGTTGATCATCACCCCCATATGGATCGCCTTGACTATTCCACCATGGCGAGTCATCACCACCAGACGCGTTGTCTTGGTAGCCGGCACCATCGTCTTGACCTGGCATGCCAGGGTCATGAGAGTGTTTAGAGCTATCCTCTGGAGGAGCCAGACTGTCAGGCGACTGGCAGCTGGAATCACCGGTCTCTACTTCGATACCCCCGAGAAGACACCCGAAGTCGATGGGCAAGGACCAGCAAAGGACGGCCAGGGTGGCACGGAGTCTGAGCTCACAAAGGCTCTCCGGCGCCCAGCCAACCTACAAACCAACCACCGAAGATCCGGTAGCACTAGGACTGCGGGGGTCAAGTTTACCTTTATCATCTTTGAGAACCAGAGACGATGGCTCGGTCTGGGCTGGACAAACAGCCTATTTGCGTATGAGCGTCCCGCCTGGACAGACGAACATAGCAACCCTGTTCCCACGAGGGACGAGTTCGAGCTGCCCGAAGTCGAGGATGGAAGCCGCATGCAGTGGCGATGGGTGCAGGGAGGCCGGTGGCGAGTAGATGGAGTTCAGGACGACCAGGGACCTTTGGATTATGATGGCGTGGATGGCAAAAATGGCTGGGTCTTTTACGACAACAAGGTACAAAAATTCTGCACAAATTCATCGATGATATACTGACGACTTCGCAGTGGCAGAACGGCCAAAGAGGACTGGATACTTGGAGTCGATGGACGAGACGAAGAAAATGGTACCGTGACGCCGAGCTGGTCGAGGTTGACGAGTCACCTGCTCATGAGCTGGACGCAACGGAGACCAAGGGCGCCTCGGCATCCTCATCCGCCCTCGCAGGACAAGGATACAGCACGGCCGACGAAAAGATGGTTTCCACATCCCGCTCCGGGGCTGCGCCATCCATAGTTGATCAGCCCATTGCCGAGGACCTCAGCACTGACGACGCGAGCTCCAGAGCAGACGATGCCCTGTCAGTACTCTCGACGTCCTCGAGATCATTCTTCAGGTCACCCCTGGCGCGAAGACGACTCACTGACCGTACTGCGACGAGCAAAGAGCGCACTAGGAGGACCAGCGACCCCCGCAACGAGGACGACGCCGCCAGCAGTCTCGGGGCGGAGCTGACGGTGGAGATACAGAAGCAAGGAAAAGACGGGGGCCAGTGGGGAATTGGCGACGAGGCCCGGATGAATCTGGAGTAATGCGAGCGCGGAACTGACTGACGAAACATGCATCCAATACCCCGGACATTGGGCCAACCGGCGTTGATGTTTTCACTCCCTACGATGTGTTTGACTATTTGGACGATGAAGGAACATGAGATGGAAAGGGACTAACTGCTTGGTACGCATTGGGTGGGAATGGCGGGATGGCGCAGGATCTGACAAAGGAACGTTGTAAGACTACGGGAACTAAATCCATCACGAGCACTACTTCATTGGCTTGACCCGCGGAACAAAGGCCCGCGGTGTTTTCTTACTTGATGGTCCTCCCTCGTACGCACGAACTCATGACCTAAACGGTGGGATCGTGAGACATGCCATGTCCTCGGGTTGGAACAAAGAACAACACGACGGTGCAACTTGCACGATGCCGGCAAATAACTACACCATGTAGTCGTTGTACTTAAAAGACGAGGTCGGTAGCATCGCAGCTTTGCCGCCATTGACTCTCTTTGATTTTTCCTAACATGCTACTCGCTCCTCGCCGCAAAGCCAGATCCGACCTATCGACAGTTCTCAGCACCACCTAGCTGCACAACATCACTCACTCTCAACTCAGAAACTCGTCACCACGCCGTCTCTCCCGCCCCAACAACCGCCCTACCTAGTCAACTCGAGTGGAAAGCATGTACTCCTCCTTTGGCGCCCCCAAATCCCACCACAAGCACCACCTACTCGCACCACCTCGCTCGCTCGACTCTCGTCTCGCCATGGACACGCCCCAGCCAGAACGCGTCCACCGCAAGAAGAGGAACCGGGGGACCACCTTGACCCTCGCGCTGCACCCGGGCTCTTCCTCCTCCTCGCAACCCGGCGCCCGTTTCGCCCCGTCGCCGCAGTACGTCTCCGCGCCGGGGTCGGCGCTGCTGCCCACCGTGGCGTCTCCCGATCTGCCAGGCGTCGCCGCGCTGGGCCCCGAGCGCCGCGCCGCATCGACCGTGTCTCCGGTCTCCCTCGGCCCCGCCTCCCCGACGTCCTCGGAGGCGTACGCGGGGCTTGTCACGGCTGCTCCGCGGGCGCCGTCGACGGACACCATCAGAGGGCCCACGCGGGGCCGGGGCCGGGAGTCGACGACGACGCCGCTGCCGCTGACGCCGTTTCCGCCGTGGGTCGGCGACTCGGACGACGAGTGGGATCATCGCCGGTGGCAGGACGCGGAGCGGGGGGCGCGCAAGCGGGCGCGTGATGGCGGCAGACACGCCCCCTTTGCCGTCGTCGGAGTCGACAGCAGGTGGATCCTCAGCTCCATCGTCCACGGCGTCGTGTTGGCGCTGCAGTTTGTTGTTGCGCTGGCTGTGTTTAGCGCTCTGATGTGCGTTGCTGTGTGGGAGAAGAGCGAGACTGATGTCGGGTTCTCGGATTGGTAAGTCTTTAGCTCTAATACCTCACGATTGTGAACATGATATGCTAACTAAATACTCTGATAGGCTTTGGAACGTCGCCGAACCGTCCCTCGTCGGAGTCCTCATCCTCTGCTCGGCCACGCTGCTGGCGCACGAAGTCCACATGCTCTCCGCCGTGGCCCTGCTATACCTCCAATGCGTGATCCTGGCCCTGACGACGGCGACGAGCGTCATCATGTGGGCGCGCTGCATCGAGGAGAGCAGCCGGTCCGTCAAGGGCGTCCTGATGGGCTGCACCGTGATGATGTGGGGGCTGGCGCTGTTCGGGTTCGTGCGGGCGGTGGTGGTCTGGCGGTTCGGGGCTGGCGTGGGAGAGGGCGAGGAGCGAGGATCTGGCGAGGCGGAGGAGAGGCCGACGGTTGCGTATGGGACGTTTGTGCCCTGGGACGAAGCAGCTGGGGATCAGTGAGAAGCGAGTGTAGCAGAGTGGAATGTCGGGAGTTTGTCGTTTGAGTGGACCTCTCAGTCTTGAGCATAGAAGAAATCTGCCATTGCTATGGATGGAGAGTCAAGGATGAAGTTTGCAATCATGAGTCCAACTGCTTGTTCGTCTAGCTGGATCTAGTCAGACTCATCATCAACCTAGTGCCAAGCATGACAGAGTCATCGGGGAAGTACAAGAGAACCAAGAGGCCTGTTATCATAGCCGCCAAGGTCCTGTACCTGGGTTTGCGCAGGAATCAGGACCAAGCACCTGAGACACGCGTACCTAGCTATGAATGTAGGAAACTCAGCGGCTGGGGGGATGTTGCTGTCCGGGGTCACACAAACAGTATGCTTGCCTATACCAGATACTTTACGGAAGCAAGCAGCAACATGGAGACAGCATGACAAACTCCAAGACGCGACCTATAAATTACACGCCGGATCCCCTCCAGAAATTCCCTGACTCTCCTCTACATCATTATATATACTGCATTCAAACAACCCTCTCATCTAACGAGATGAGAAATCGTACAGCGAGTAAGTCTAGCCTTATTATTTACTTACTTTGTCCTTATTAATAATACTTCTTTAGCCGATACTATTATTGAGACCCGTATAGAGGAAGATGACACAGACACTTAGCTGTTCTGCGCCTAGTTTCCTACAAGGCATAAGTTGTTATTAGCAGGATATTTTGTTGGTGGGAGATGCAGCCAGTGCAGACCAACAACCCGACCAAAGCCGTCAATTGTGGGCGCACCCTTGAGGAGCATCACCTGGGCCGAGGAAAGCAAGGGATTAGATGTGATGGCCAATCGTCGGATGGGCGCAGCTGCTGACCGGATGGTGAGGTACGCTTTCGACCAGCTCACTCTCACCCAAGTGCCCGATGCCCAAACACGATACTGCCCTACATCTGACACTTGGGCAACGAACGTACCGGACGGTCTCATTGGCCTTCACCAGTGGCCCATCATACTGGCGGCGGCTTACACACCTTTTCGACCCTTGCCTCCGGCCACTCGCCCTTCCCGAGCAGACAGATTGGCCGCTCGCAACCGCGCTAGAGGGGAATGAAAAGACATTTCAGAACGTGCGGCGTGAAGAAGGAAAACAGTAAGCGATGTGAGAATGGGGAGGTGGAATTGAGGGAATGAAGGATCACGATAAGGTAGATATATCGCTTTTCGATAGAACGGCAGATGATTAGGGTGATGACAGGATTTCCTTTGTCAGGTTAGGGCGTGACTCTTAGTGTGCTTAAGAATACTATGTAAGTATCATATTATAGAGGAGGTTTGTAATAGTCTAAATACAAGGTTTACAAAAAGCATTAATTGATTCTTATTGTTGTTATCACAGCTAAACCCGCGACGAGATCTGGCTGGTCCCGAACCCGGGCTGGGAAACCCCTGAGGCGTCCAGCATGGGCAGACATGGCTACGCAAAGCTGGGGTTCAAGCCGGAGATGGATATTGAATACGACGTTGATGCTGAGTTCGCGGACCGAGACCGGCCGTCGAATGTGTTTATGTGTACACAAGGGTAGGTTGTTCTTTCGAGTAGCGACACCCTCAATTACACGATAGGGGAGGGTTACTTAAATTAAGCGTGGTATACTATGACGCCGAGCCCTGTGAAGAACTTCTGACATCCAAGGCAGAGGTCAGCCTCAGAGCAAGATCCTCCTATTTTCCACTACCTATCAAAACCTCGCCTCACCCCTTACTCGACCAAGTGAGACTTCACCTTCAGTCCATCCGGCAGCTTCCAATGCGTCTTGACCCCTCCCCAGCTCTCCTCGTTGTAGCCCTCCTGCACCTTCTGGCACGTCCGCAGCCCCCACTCGGTGACGCCCACCATCAAGCAGCTCTCGAACATGAACGCGCAGCTGCCCGCGCCGACCTGCACCGGCTTGAGCTCCGCCTCGCGCGCCGCCTCGCAGCTCTCCGCGTCCGGCCCGTGCCCGCTCATGACGTTGTGCAGGCTCGCGCCCCCCGGGACGAACCCCCCCGCGCCGCCGCGCTTCGCGTCGTAGCCGCCCCGGATCAGCCCCATGAACTCGGCCATCGTGTTGCGGTGGTACCACGGCGGGCGGAACGTGTCCTCGCCGACGAGCCAGCGCGGAGGGAAGATGACGAAGTCGGCGACGGCCGTGCCTGGGACGGCGGATTGGGCCGTCAGCACCGTGAAGATGGACGGGTCGGGGTGGTCGAAGGAGATGGTGCCCATGGTGTTGAAGCGGCCGAGGTCGTACTTGAAAGGGGAATAGTTGCCGTGCCAGGCGACGACGTCGAACGGAGTGTGTGCCTGGACCGTCTTGAAGAGCGAGTTGTTGAACTTGACGGTGACGGTGTAAGAGCCCGGCCCGTCCGAGGCCGTCGCGCCAAAACCCTCGCTGAAGCAGGCCACGGGCGACTGGAAGTCACGAGCATTTGCGAGGCCGTTGGAGCCAATCGGCCCAAGTTCAGGGAGGTTAAAGTGTCCCTCATGCAGCTCGAGAGCGTAGCCCCGGACCTGCCCCGTCGGGAGGAAGACCTGGAACTTGACGCCGCGGGGGATGACGCAAATCTCCATTGGCCGCACGAGAAGCCATCCGAGCTCGGTGCGGATGTCCAAGGCGCCTTCCTGGGCCACGATCAACAAGTCTCCGTCGGCTGAGTAGAACGCCGCGCTGTCCTCCATGCTCTTGCCAGCGGCGTACACGTACATGCCGAGGCCCGACTTCAAGGTAGGGTCGCCAGCGCCGGCCACCAGCCTCAGGCCGGAAACGAAGTCGAGATGCTTTGCTTCATCGTGATCGAACGGGTCCCAGCGGAGCTGGTTGGGGATGTAGTGTAGTTTTCCCTCCTTGGTACCTGCGACGGTCTCGTTTGAACCTTCGGCAAATGCCGCTGCAACGTCGGGCGTGTACGGAGGATGGGCGCAGGAAGGCAGGACGCGATACAGCCACGTCTGCTTGTTCTCGTGTCTCGGAGCCGTGAAGGCCGTCCCTGAGAGCTTCTCGGCGTACAGGCCGTACGGCGGCTTCTGGGGCGAGTTGTGTCCCACGGGCAGCGCGCCCTCGACGGCCTCAGACCTGAACGAGAAAGTCAGCAAGGAGCACACAGAAGTAAATCGGCAGTCCGCACTTACTCTAGGTAGCAGTTGAAGCCATTTTGATACCGATATTTTTCCTTGGTGTCGAACTGAGTGACGGGCATATTGGAAGAAATTGGCTGGCAAGCTCTGATCCGTTTGGTGGCAAGCCCAAGAACAATCGTGAAGAGGTGACGCTACCCCATCTTTTTAACCACGCCCGGCTATGCACGATGCTCGCGAATGACGTTCATCCGCCGATTAAGCCGTCCAGGTGGTTGCGCAGTTCCGCGTTAGAGCATCACGGTGCGATCATGCGCGGCCCGACGGTAGCCGGCTGTGCCGCACTCTGATTCCGTCTCTGGTGATGGCTGGCACTGAAAACCGCAAGCGGAAATGCGCTCGGAAAAAGGTAGATTGCCATTGACTCGTTGTCTTCCCTCAAGCGTCTACGTGCTAAGGAATAGGGATTGCCTCTTTGCGACGGCCTGGCATGAACGTACTTAATCATGAATGTATCTTGTCCCGTTGGGTTGACTCTGCGCACTGCAGATCTCTTGGCGGATTTTCAGAACTCACTCACAGTGGCTTAACTCAACTTGGTTGCAAATCGTCAATCAATAATTTGTCAACAGGGCGAGAAACATGTCTCAATTATTCAAGGAACCATGAAATGGAGCCTTGGTAGGTCGCTAAAACGGCCGACCTCGAAAAGAATTAGAGGAGTACACCAGGCGACGCTCCCAGCGTCGCACTGAACATGGCCCGGCCAAGAATATCTAATCGCAATATCCGGGGCGCCGATCGCAACGAACCCGCGAAACGAACATGAAGAATTAAAGGAATTATTGGAACAGATATCAGGTGCCGTGGGATTATCAGTTGTCCTTGTTCTTCTTGCTCTTCTTCTTGCCGCCCCCTGAGGAGCCGAAGGTCGTGGCAGTAGGTTGCGTCTGGAGGTGGACGACCAGTCGAGTCCATGACTCCTCCTTGTCCCACTCGAATCCAGCGAGGTAGGGCTTGTCGAGCTCATCATCAGCCTGCGCATTGTCTAGTCAGCCCGAGTTCCCGGTCAAGCGGTCGTTGTCAACAGATACATACCCTCTTCTTGTACGCCTTGTGGATGGCATCTAGGGCATCCTTGATTGTTACTCCCTTCATGTTTCGAGCTGTTACCTCCTTCCCTAGAGGAAAGTGAAGGTCAATCTTTTTCACCATGGGTTTCGTCAGAGGCAGCTTGAGGATTGAGGGGTCCTCGATTCCGTTGGGGCTTGAGTTGAGTTTCCATCCAGTCTTCTGCGTCTCGGGTGCGAGCTCCAGGTCAATGCCCTTCTCCTCTGAAGCCATGTGTTAGTACTGTGATATCCCTTGTGCCCAGGCATGACCCTCCTGGATCATGGACCGCAGCTTACCGAGTTCGTTGACGTTCATCACGTCAGGGGAAGTTGAGCTCGCCCTCCGGTGACCCTTCATCTTGTTCTCCACGGGGGGAGACGATGACAAGCCCTGGACGGCAGAGTCGACCTTAGTGAGTGGTTCCGACATGATGTTGGTGTTTTGTAGATGTTTGAGGTGATCAAGAGATCGTGTGACGATTGTTTAGTTAATGGTGCTGTCCTAGGATGGAGAGTCAGTGCCTATGGCCAATAGGGTGGAAGGATGTTGGTTTCGAGATGGCCAAGAGAAGCCATCTGAGAAGGATAGAAGAGCGTGATGATGACGCACCTTTAGTGGGAAAGCAGGTGATTGCAGAGAGGCGTTGATGCTGTTGGTGGATGGAGAGGAGAGATCGAAAGAAGGAAGTGAAGGGGGAAAGAGGGTTGTTTATTGCAAAGCACCTGGTCCGCCATTGCGCTGTCGTCAGACCGGGCGGGGTAACTGCCCACCTGGAGGACGGTTGCCTGCACCTGCCTGCGCCGCCTTCCGTGGGATGGTGATGGGCTGCCAGTGGACGTCGTTGGGGGAAGCACGAGAGGTACAGGAAGTGCAGGAGGTACTCGGGACGATCGCGTGACTTTGACCTGACGGAAGGCGTGACGCCCCCTGTCACCGAGCTCAGGCGACCTCTGCGTGCTACCGCATCGGGCTTAGCGCCGGGCTTGACGCAGCGCACCTCCCAGCGCTCTGCAGTACGGAAGGGGCCACCACAGCACGTTTGGTACCCACCCCGTACTAGTCGCTGGGGCGCGAATCCGGGGAAAGCTTGTCGATGCCCCACTACGATCGGATGTGGTGGCGTCTGGAGCGACGGCAGTCCAGCGAGGGGAGCTTTGAGGGGGTCCGAAAGAGCGGCAGTAGACATATGGCGTCGAGCTGCCGGCCTCGAGAGCGAAAAGAGGCGGTGCGAAATGCCGCATTCTGGGAGCAACGGTGACTCAAATGAGGACAGAGGGGGGAAGAGCGCAAGGGGAGACGTAGTGGTGTGTCATGTCGTGCCGTGGGTTGTGTCATGTTCCAGTGGTTCCAATGAGTGGTTCCAGCGTGTGGTTCCAGTGTCGTGCGTGGTGTACGTACGGAGTACACTGTACATCTACTGTGCCCGATCACCAAATGACGCGGATCGCCAGGTCTTGCCCCCTCCCCGGGGGCTTCGGTTACGGATGCGTCTGCTTTGGCGCCGCCGTGCTCACCTGATGCGTTGCAAACCAACCACTTTGCTCCTGGTTCCCCGACGCCCGCGTGAAACCTTGTGGTGAGATGGAGGGTGGAAAAGAGTCATAGAGCTCACGGGTCATTGGCTGGTGATGAGCTAAGCTGCTTGGCTGGCATGGAAGCTATCCCTGCCACTTGCGCGGATTGACAATCTAATGTACACAATAGATGTTTTAACTGGACGGGGTTTTAGTGTTTGGCGCTTTGAAAGTTGGCCTACTTGATAGAAAGTACTCCTAGTGCACTTATTCGTACTATGTAGGCTTTTTCTCCATGTCGGTAGCTCAACTGCTGTAGCTTTGACCCTCTTGATCGGCCATCGTACCAGCATCAGGCTGCGACAAGCCGTCGACTGCCGCGGCCGATCCTATGACCCCCCATGACGCTTCGTGGGCCCCTTGGCCCCCGCACATGCCCTCAGCGTTCCTGTTTCCTGTTCCTGTGCCTGGTTTCATGGCCATTTGCTCCCCCGTGGCATGTTCCTTTGGTAGAACTCGACGCCGACCACTCGCTGTAAAAGGACGCCCGTCTGCATCTCTAACTCCCTGCCTCCCTGCAGTTGTTCCCAATTTTCCCCCGTTTTCTCATCTCGCAACTCTGTCAATCGTCGTCGTCATTTATCAATCGTCCTCAGCGTTGCCTTGTGCAGCTTCCCCACTTCTCCCTTGTCTTACATCACGGACGCCAACATCCGATAGTGGGGCCGGCAACAGGCGACCTGGTGGAGCCTCGATGGATCCCTGGTGGCATTGACCCGTCAGCTCACCCAGCATGCCACCGTCGAGCGACTCCGGCACCGGGGCCTACCGACCAGCGACTGACCAGGAATCATTAAAAAGGAATACATGTTAGGCCACGAATGAGATTGGGCCACTAGCCTAAGCCATTGAACTAGGATGCGAATATGGCAGCATGACATTTTGCAGTTCTTACGGTATTAATGCCGTCGTCCCAGCGACCTTTCGGCGACAGCGAATCCATCGGCCCCCGAGTCGAATCAATTGCAGCATCTCCCCTCACCACCACCTCACGTGAACTCCGCCCAGCTCCGCGACCTATTCTTCATCTACCTTCCAGGGTCCGATGACCGTATTGCCATCTGCAGAGTGCCAGTCGACACCGACTTTCGAGCAAGGTTCCGATATATCCCACACAAGGAATGCAACGAGCCACATTCGGTGGCCTGAGATGGGCCCCAGGACAGCCACTAGATGAATACTGAGAGAAAAGTCAAGAAATAGCCGAAAAAGGTAAGAGTCAACTTCCAGGTACTGGAACTGACGAGGAGTATTTTCCTCACCGCAGATGTCTCTCACCGTAGGTATATCGTATCGTATCGGAGCAATTGCGCCAACACAGCCCACGTCGACGGACTCTTCACCACCCACCCCAGCCCACGCAGGCCTCATGTGACACCAATGCGCCAATAGAGTTCCCTTCGTCCCGAGATTGCGTTATGTGCCCGACTCGATAATAATCTACAATCGATATCGTTTGCGACTACTTCGTAACTACGAGATATATGAGGCGAATTCCGAAAGCAGCTCCTGCAGTTGCATGTACACTCCAGGTGGAGATGACGTTTAGGATGGCGAATACAACACTCTTCTACAGCACTATGGTTTACAACACTGTATTATATCCCGGACAGAGAAAGAGAGAGGGAGATTTATTTATGGACGGATTGAACCGAAGTCATATTGGAATTGGGATTTAGGCATCCAGGCCGACTTTTAACAGTCCAGCATAGGCAACGTCGCATCCCCGCCACGCATCGGGCTCACCAAGCCATACGCGCCAAAACACCATTCGGCCACCTTCTTACGCAATATTTCCTCGATTCGTCTACAAGGATGAGACCCACACCGAATGCCATCGGAAGGAACCAGTATTCAACGGGCACTGCCGCCGTGTGCAGGACTCGCTGGAAAACGGACGGATACAACCAAAGGAAGGCCATGACCAGCGAGAACAACATGGCCGGGAAGAGGTACCAGTTCTGTGTCGCCCTGTTAAACAAGGGTGGGTGCTGAATGATGGACAGACGGCGGGTGCGGACGGCCAACAGGTTGAACCATTGCCTGCGGTTTGTCAGAGAAATACGCTCGCGCAACCCCCAACCGGGAGGGACATGGATCCCGGCGCTCAGGAATCGACTTACATGACGACCAAGTTGACAAAGTAGATGGAGCTCGCCTCGTTTAGCTTTTGGGTGTAATAGTCGGGGTCAATCGAGTCGGGGATGTTTCCGAACGAGAACCAGATAGTTGAAAAGGGAATGCCGTTGCGTTGCAGGTACCAGAACGACATGGCAAACGAAGCCGTCGTCTCCATCATGCCCACAACACCATACGCCTGCACGACGAGCTGCCAGTCGACAAGCCGGTCTTTGCCCAGAATTCTGGGCTTCCGAAGCAACACGTCCGCCTCCGGTGCTTCGTATGCGAGAGCGATGGCCGCAACGGCGTCGGTGAACAGACTAGACCGTGTCAGTTAGCCAGGTCAATCTCGCCGCCCTTCCGGGGAGACTGACCAGATAATAATCATGAGAAAACTGCTCAAGATTTGCGGGATTCCAAATGCGACATTCGTCATGACCGGCCAGAATTCGCTGAAGCTGCCGGCCGATAGCAGATACGCCACCGTCTTCTTCAGGTTGTCAAACATCATCCTGCCGTACCGCAGCGCCTCGACCACGCTCGAGAAAGAGTCTAGCAGCACCATGTCGGCGGCCTCGATGGCAATGTCGCTCCCAGATCCCATGGCGATGCCTACGTCGGCAGCCCGCAACGATGGAGCGTCGTTGACGCCATCGCCAGTCATGCCCACGATCTGGCCACGAGCCTGGAACTCTCGTACAATGCGAAGCTTGTGCTCCGGGGTCGTGCGAGCGAAGACAATCTCGCGATACGTTGCCAGTTGATCCCACTGGCCCTCGTTGAGCATAATGAGCTCCGTGCCGCTGAGGACGATGGCCTCGCGCGGTCCATCAGCCCCAAAGTCCACTTCGAGAGCGCGGAGGGAAGGGTCAAGTGTGGTGGTCCGGTGGAGTGCGTCGATGTTGTCGACGTTCCAGCTAGTGACGATTCCACACTCTCTTGCGATCGACTGCGCAGTAAGTGCAAAGTCCCCAGTAACCTGGACTACGTTAGTTTTAACCGCTTCAATCGCAGCTGAGTCTCACCATAAAGATACGGATGCCAGCCGCGCGAAGAGTATCAATCACATCCGGAATTTCCGGCCGAGGAGGGTCGACGATACCAACCAGGCCAACAAGGGTCAGTCCAGACGCAGCTTGCTTGTTCATCTCTGATTCCAAGGCCAACGAGGACATTCCTGCTGGGAACACGGAACTGGAGATTGCCTTTCGGGCCAGGAGCAGAACTCTCCTGCCGTTCGATGCCCACTCATTCTTGATCAGCTCCATGCTTTTGCGCGTGACATCGTCCAGGGTGATGGTGACGCCCGAGGGGTTCACATGGGAGCTGACCCTCTCAAGAAGGATCTCGGGCGCGCCTTTGATGGTCAAGAGCCTACGGGCTTTTAGCTCTCGAACGATCGAATGCCATTGCGGCGTGACTTACACGTCTCCCGGCCCAAACACGGAGGCAATGTCGGATGGCAAGGCAAACGACTGGCCTTTCTTGTGGTCGGCTAAGCTGAATGCTTTGATCATGTACTTGTTCTTGCTGTTGAAGGCAAGTTCGTACTTGGTGTGCCAGAACCGGCGAAGCTCAGCCACCTCACCAAGGCCTTCAGAGAATCGAAGAATCGCTTGGTCGGTGGCGTCGCCATGGATGACACGTTCGTGGAGCGGGCGATTAATGGTGGAAGCGTCAAATGTACCGGCGTTGCAGAGTCCGGCGACAGCACGGAGCTGGCTGATGGAGTTGTTCTTGGGGTTGGTGTGTTCGTTGAGGATCATCATGTCCCTGGCCTGATCCGCAATCATCCTCTTCTCGCCAATTGCACATTCAGTAACAACCATTTTGTTCTTTAATCGTTAGCGGGCAACCGGGATAGACCTTGGTGTGATGTGAACCAACCTGTGTTAGTGTGCCGGTCTTGTCAGAGCAAATTACCGACACAGATCCGAGTGTCTCGACTGTCTTGAGCGACTTGCAGAGAATCTTGTGCTTGCGCATCATGTTGGCGCTGATGGTCATGCTCGCTGTCAGAGCAACTGGAAGGCCTTCCGGGATGAAGGCAACAGCCACAGAGACGCAAGAAATAATTAGGTTAGGGACGCTGATCCAGTCGGGGTACTTCTTTCGCAGCCAGGTTTCCCTGCTCAACATTAGCACAACGCAATCAAGTAGCCTGTGTACGTAGACCTACCAAATAATGATGACAATCACGATCATGAGGAACATGATGGAGCAGATTACCGTGACGAAGTGCAAGACCTCCCGCTCCAGAGTTGTGAGACCCGTCTTTGGCTCGTTGGTCAGCTTGGCAATCCTGCCAAAGACAGTGCTGTCTCCGGTAGCGACGACAACCCCGGTGCATGTGCCAGAGACACAATGAGTACCCTGAAGGCCGATGCATTTTGTTTCCAGGTAGTTGTCATTAGTAGAGTTGACGGCAGCTTGGAGAGGGGCTGATTCTCCTACTCTGCGTTAGCAGAGAGCTCTACGTGTCGTCTAGAGCATGGTTGTGTGCTTGCCTGTGAGGATGGAGCGATCAAACTTGGCATCGGAAGACGCCTTGACGAACCGGACATCAGCGGGTAGTTTGTTGTCAGCCTTGATGAGCAGCACGTCTCCAGGCACTAGCTTCTCAGCAAGCAGGGAAGCCTCGTGGCCATCGCGAATGACCTGGCAGTGCTCAGGGAGCATGGTCTTGATGGAGGCCATGACTCGGGATGAGGACCAGTCCTGCCACATGTTGAAGCCAGCTTGTATGAAGAAGACGGCGAGAAGAACAATGGCCAGCGCCAGGTTTGCGTCGGCGGGAGGCTTCCCAAGCGGGCGCCAGGCGACGAACACCAGGATCGACGCCAGGAGAAGGATGGTACCAAAGCCCTTCAGGAAGTATCCGAGAATCTTTTTCGTGTTGTGCGTCGGCGCGGGAGATGGAGCATTCTTTCCATAGCGGGAGACTCGGCGTTCTACTTGTTCGGAGGAGAGGCCTTCGTGGACGGCGGTGGAGAGGCGGCGAAGTACCTCCTCAACGGCGTTGGTATGCCATTCAAGCTTTGCAAGATCTGCAAATCACAGGGAATTAGACGTCACTCTTCACGCGGTACATTTGCAACGAATATACATACCTGTTACAGCCTCGGCGGACTTTTGCGTGAACCCAGACTTTTGGTTGTAGTCTTCAATGTCCATGGACCTAAATCATCTCAGGGGGGGCTCCTTTGATGTTGACAACTTGCTTACACTGTCCGATACTGGATGGGCAAAGCGGCAGAAGCGTCTACGGAGCTGCGCCTGGAGCGGATGGAATGGACTCCTATGGAGTCCGTTGAAATGCCACGCCGAAGGGGCCGTGTGCCCCTGACTCCAGCCTCTTCGTCATCCTGCCAACGGACGCGTTCAGGGGTTGGAGCTTTGGTTTCGGGTTCATCCATGAGGAAAGAAGGCGGAGAGACAACAGAACAGTCAAGGTGATATGATAAGGGAGATGCAGACAAGGAGGCAAGAGAGTAGAATGAATTGAGTGTTGGGCTTGAGCAAATTGGCAATTGCTGAAGCTTTCTTTATACTCAAACTACCCGATAGTTACGATTCTAGACCAGTCGAAGGCTGTGCAAGACCCTCGAGACATGACGAAATTGCTCATGCATTCACGAGATGACAGGATAGAAGAAGAGAGGAGAAGAAGGCTGGCCTCTCGATATGCGCGCACGGCGACAAGGAAACCAGAGTGAGGGAGAAACGCAGCAACACGGGGAGAGGGCCTCACAGTGCGGCGAATCTGCGCACTCAAGACCCAGTGCAATATCCAACAGCTCCTCGACTGGAGACCGCTTCCTTGCGGCGAAACGGGCGCCGCCGTTGGGGGAAAATCGCTCATAGCATGAATGGGTCAAGTTGCGGGCTGTCGCGAGGACGAAGTCTTTGATATCCGCGAGCAAAGTATTTCGCTGCGATGCCAAGCTTTGCGGGAACAAGCGAGTGACACCACATGGAAGTTGCCGCCTACTAGTCCAGTGAATAAATTATCCATCCAAGATCTAGGACCCTGGGCCTCGATCTGGCTGTGCCTCCGAGGAACCCTAGTGGAGATGAGACTTTGGTATCCTGAATGAAGCTAGGCAAGTGACGCACGAGTTCTGAGAAGACTACAAGGGGCTCTTACGAGCCAGCGCGATTTGATGCCCGTTTGTCCGCAAAACAGGGAACATTTCACCGCTCCGGGACGGATGGGGCGAGCCGCTGTCACAGGCTGCTTCACCCTTCGGCCGGTTCTTTTGTCGTCGATCCCTTGTTGTCACAATACAACTATTTCCCGTGCCGATGTGAGCCGTGGGAGGGGTAGTAGGCGGCCTCCCAGCGCCTCAGAGCTGTGAGCTCCGTGAAGCTATAGCTACTTTAGCAAGTATACATGCCGTCATCTCAGCCGGGTTGCATATGACAGCTCTGATGGGGTCTAGTGCTCAGATCCCTTGAGCTATGTATGTATGCTCCATGGCGTCTTACCTTTTCTAGGCATCCCCGAGCATTTTGATGGTTGACATGAATTAATGCACAATTCCTTATTAGCACCTTGAATGAAATTCGACTTTGCTATTGCTGAGGTGTACATTTGCTTGGCTTGGTTGCTTGGGAACGCCTCGAGCGGTTCGATCCCTTACTTAGGTCCAACTTAATCGGCAACCACTTCGGTCTCAACGCCCATTCCCACTGTTTTTGTTTATTTGCCCCGAAGCACAGATACCACTACGATGACTCCTAGTTTAAGCATAACATGGATGCTGGCATTAAACCAGCATGGGGAGTGGAGGTGGCACATGTACATGTAGTTGATCAGGTGGCTGCCCCGGTTCCTCGTGCGTAGTAATACCTACCATGCACGCAATCATTTGTTGTCATAGGCTCCTCCGCCAAGAAATCGCTCAGCCCTGCGATGCTGGGTTTGTATCAGTGGGAGGACGCTGTCTCTTTCTCCTTTGCATAGGACGTCCTGTGATGCGAACGCGCCCTTTGATGAGGATCTAGATCGGTCAACGGTCAGTCGCGCAGACTGTGACAAATCCCGGGCCGGTTCGTGCTTCTGTGCATGCTGCTGATCCGGGCCGGGCAATGAGGGTTTCACTCTCGTATTTTTCCATTTGCAGACTGCCCCATCTCCTCGTTGCTTTCGTTGAAGAAGGCTGGTTCGTGTTGTTGTCCTAATACCTCATGTCACAGCTTGTCCTCGCCCATGACGTCAGCCGTGAGCCGGAACCCATCCTCCCGCATAGAGCATAGTTGTCGCAGTAAGAGCAATATTTGCCTGATCTGTGTCGTGGACCTGTTCAATGTGTGCAATAGCACGGGAACTGCGCGAGCGGTAAGTAGGGGCTGCCAAGAGAGCAAACAGTCCTCGGCACCAAGTTGAGCACCCCTGTCGACAAAGTGCTAAGCACATCTAAGCATCCTGCAGTGTGCGCGGGGATTTGATTGCGGGTGGACGCTTCGTGACGCTTTAGGAAATCCCGGGATTTGCTTCACTGACTCTGTCGCAAGCATGCTCCGCGCCGCTGACGTTGACATTGCCCGTCCTGGGTTTCACCACTAGTCTAGCCTAGATACTAGCTACGGGTGACTTACCGAGAGCACGATGAGCTTGCCAGGGTCCAAGCGAGCTCCGAAAAGGGGGGGGGGGGGGGGCAAACTTCAGAAGTGTGGGAAATGGCTGGTAGGCAGGCTGTGCTCGTGGTTTTTTCGTTCCAGGTCTCTCCCCACAGATGGCCCGCCGCAACATTGGCGCCGAGATGTTGGGTAATAATTACACTCGTGTAGCTTGTGTATAGCAACAGGTGCAGCCTGTTTTGGCTGTTGAATGGTCCAGAGTTAGAGCCTCAATTCGCCGGACATTTAATTCTCGGCGAGTCGACGGGGTAGAGCTTGATTGGCGCAGCATCTTTTCTAGCCAGGGGGTAGGCTACGGAGTAGGGTAGTCAGCTTCGTTGATTGCCCTGCGACAGCCAGCACTGCCTCAATCGAAGCAAGCGGCCGGTCCGTCCATCAACCCCGGACGTTTCCTGCGTCGCTCTCTGCTCTCTCTCCTCTCTCTCCTTCTGACTGATGTCTTGTTCATCTGTATCCTCCACGTACCAGACATACGCAAACCGCAACCCGCAACCCGCAACACGGCCATCTCCCTGCCTGGAACCTTCTTACTGAGCTTATTAGCAAGTCCCTAATAAAGGCTCCATTTTTGGCCGCGCGCTCGCCTTTCCTTCTCGCCGAGGCCGCGTCTGCTGGCAAACCGGAGCGCACACCGAACACGAACACCAACACACCGGCCCAGGGCTCTCTCACTCAAGCGAGCGTGACGATCCGAACCCCGTATCAAAAAGCCCTCCCTCCCGGTTCCAGGCAATCGCCAGTGTGCGTGGCATCGGAAAGCGCGAAAAGCAAGTGCTCGCGCAATCATCAATGTCAAAGGGCCCCAGGGCCGCGTGGATCGAGCCGTGGCCCCATCCCGTCCATGACGCGGCCTTGCCCCTGGAAATCGTTTGGCCGTGCAAAAAATAAAATAAACCCCTCGACGACGACGACGCGGAAACCGTCAGCAAAAGGATCAACGTTGACGCAGCTTATTTGCCTCGGAAGAGCCCTTGGTAAACGCCAGGCTTTTGCGTTCCTCTTAAAGACATCTCCCCCAAGGCTCCATCTCTTTTCCCGACACGGCTTTCTTCCTCAAGTCAATCATCTTTCGGTGGCGTCATCCGTATCCGGGCTCTTTGTCTGTAACTAATCTAAGGCCGACTATCTAATAGCCTTGCCCCGTTTTGTCAGCGGGACGCGCAATGCTAGCAACGTCAGCTCTCGAACCAACCCTCACATCGACTGCGCGCACATAGAAAGCATTCCTGCACTCTCGCCGGCACTCTCTCAACCGTCATGAAGAGCGCTTCTGAGGCCCTTCTCTCGAGTTTCTAGTCCAGAGGCCCGACTCTAGGACCTCCTTGTGCCTGCCCCGCGAGGCTCGCCGTCGTCTCCCCAGCCATGCCTAGACATGCTCCCGCCGAACCACACGTCGTCCACCACTCACGAGACTGAGACCCATGTAGATGTCGTCCCGGGTATCAAGCCGCCTCTGCCCAGCCGCCGCCCTCGCACCGCCCAGTCGCCCAACAATGCCGAGGTCCAAGTCCCGCCTCTTGTCGCCGGAGCCCTCGTCGCCGCCTTCGCTACCGCCCTCGGCGACGGGCTGAACAACGACCTCCTCACCCACTATTACCTCCCAGAGCAAAAGGTCCGCATCAACGTCGACCGCGTGCTGGACCGCCTCCTGTCCGACTTCACCAAGCAGCTCTGGGACGAGCTCTGGCGGTTCTACTGCGACTCTAACCCGGAGTCGACGCGCCAGGTCGGTCTCTTGTTTGACGGTCCCATTTGCCAATTGGTCCTTATTCTCAACGGGCCCGAGACTCCGCGATGTGTCCTCGACAAGATAGGCCCCGGTATCACGCGACGGCCTGCCACATGGTCGTCAACTGCGCGAGGCATTGATCTGCCACTGGCCCTGCAGCTCCTCTGCAGCTATTGGGATCGCGAATTTCCCGGTCGCTCGCCCAGGGGATCGCCGGAAGACATTGCCCGCTCACTACACACCTACATTACCACCGGGGAATCCGCCAAGAACCTCATCGCCAAGGTTCGCGACGTCTTGGTCTCGCCTCACTACGTGCAAATGCACCTCATGGAGTCCGCAGTCTGGGACATTCTCATGAAGCGCCGTTCCCCGCCACCCAAGGACGGGTTTCACATCATCCAATTCAAATTCGAGTGCCAGCTCTTTGGGCCCCTCGAAGGCATTGGAGATCCCCAACTAGTCAACATGGGATCTTTGCCGGCCATTACTGGAACAGCAAACGACTGCATCTACACCACCGTATCCGAGTACACGTCCCGACAATGGCCCAGGTGCGGCTCCCTGCTGCTGGGCTGCATCGAAGAGGCCGTCAAGCAAGCGTCCATCTCGTGTCGCGAAGGCCAGTCCTTCACAGGCATGTCGCTCTGGGACGGCACCGACGGCACCGACATCCACTGCCCGAGTCTCCGGCTCCTACACCTGGAAGTCGAGGACGGATCCATCAGGTTGAGCGTTTCCGCGTGGACGCATACCATGATCGAGATACTGCAGCAGATGGCTTGGACGTGCGCTGCCCTCAGCGCCTCGCCGTTTCCGGGCGCTATCTCGGAGTGCGCTGTCGAGGTCTCGGACTGGACATATCTGGACGACTCCATCTACGTCGACTGCAGCTTATCGCATCGGCCAGTCCCGGAAGGCGATGGAGCGGCATGGTTGAAGCAGCTGCAGGGTGCTGCCATTGCAAATGGCTTTCCGATCAAACACGCCGTCAACGCATAAACACAACAGACTTCATAATGCCGCCAATGTTTAGAATCTATAATCCCAACACACCCCGTATGCTAGTAGTATCAGATTCTACACGTTTAATTATCTAATAAATGATACCCTTCAAGGCTCACGAAGACCCTTGGCCCGCTGCCCCGTGAGCATCTCGGCCTCGCCATCCTCCTTGACCAACCAAATGTCCTCGTGTCTGACGCCAAACCTGCCCTCCAAGTAAATGCCCGGCTCGTTGGTGAACGTCATGCCCGCCTTCAGGAGCACGCCCGTGTTCCACTTGTTCAGGTACGGCGACTCGTGCGCCTTGACGCCAATGCCGTGGCCCAGGCGGTGCGAGAAGCCGTATCCATACCCGGCGTCGTCGATGACGGTCCGCGCCGCGATGTCCACGCTGGCCGCCGTGCCGTTGGGCTTGAAGGCCTTGGCCGCCGCCGTCTGCGCGTCCAGCACGATCTGCCACACCTTCTCCTTCTCCTCGCGCAACGGGTCGGGAGCGGCGCCGAGCGCGCCCTCCGGCCGGTCGATGAGGAAGCTGCGGCAGATGTCAGACGAGTAGCCCAGGTAGTGGGCGCCCACGTCGATGACGATCATGCTGTCGTAGGTGAGCTGCTTGCCGCCGGTGACGAAGCCGCCGTGGGGCAGGGCGCCGTGCTCCTCGAAGAGCACGATGTTGAAGAACAGACTGAAGCCGATGGCCAGCATCGAGTTGTCGAGGATGGTCGTGACCTCGTCCTCGGTCAACCCGGGGACTAGGCACGGCCGCATCGCCCGCACCGCCACGACCGTCCCGGTGTTGACGGCGCGGAGCAGCTCGACTTCGGCGGGGCTCTTCAGCTGCCTGACGAGCTCGGCCTCGGGCGTGAGGCCGACCGTCTCGAAGCCGACCGAGTCGAGGCCGCGGACGATGTAGTCGCGCATCTCCTCGTCGGCCATCAGCTTCGGGGTCTTGTTGCCCTCGAACAGCCTCGACTTGATCAGCGTCTCGTAGGGGTTCCAGTGCTCTTCCCAGGTGACAATGTCCAGCGTCTCGTCTCGCGACGGGATACCCAGCATGCGGACGCGCCCTTCTTCGAAATGGGGCGAGAGGAAGGCCGTCTTGGCCGAGACCTCTCCGCCGGCCGACGTCTCCGGGACGATGAGCATCAAGAAGGGCCGCTCTTCGGGCTCCCAGGGTTCCCAGTCCACCTGGGAAATGTTTCCGTAGTACCTAGGCCTTGTCAATTCTCGCACACATTCTTACTGCCATCTTTGAGTTCTTACTGGAACGTGTAGCCCGGCTCCAGGACGAAGGCGTCGACGCCATTGACAACCAGAGCCTTGGCCAGCCGATCCCGTCGCTCGATGAACTCGCTGGCCTCAATCGGTACGGCCGAATCCAGAAACGAGAGGTCGGCCTTGAGGTTGTCAATCGAGCATTGCTGGACTTTGGCCACGTCAACAACGGTGGAATGCGAGCAACGGTGGTGAAAGCCGCTCAGTAACAGCAGCGTCGTCACAACCGCTGCAGCAGCTTTGCCGACTCGCGAAGATGACTTCGACGGAGGCTTGGGGGCCGGGCAATGCTGCTGGGGCAGCAATTGGCCCTTCTCGCTATCGAACACAATCGAGCTCATTTTCGCGTTGATGTAGGACAGCAGTTCGCCCAGAAGAAAGCTGGTCGGCTGCTGGCACGGTAAAAGTCGTCTCATTCGAGACAACCACACCCCGTCTGCGGAGCAACTTCTGGTTCCGACCCCAATCCCGGTCTAACCAGACCATCGCTTGGCACTAGATACTATCGCTTGTACTATCGCTACTACCTACCGCCACTATCGCTACTATCGCTCCTATCGCTGTGAGGGACGAGGCAAGTGGGCTCTTTTCTGGGGGAGATAACGTGGGATTCCATACGAGGCCCCTTGCACGGTGGAGAAGCTCTGCTGTGTTATCGGATCTCGGCTTCAACCTTCCCAACTTCTCGGCGGTATCTTTGCCGATGTAGCGTCGGGGGGAAGGTAATCAGCGGATGCTGGGACCTGTTCGGGTGGATTATCACGCGGCTGATGATAACGGACGAGTTAATAGGTCTCTCGGCTGTTGCTCCTTTTGTGAATCCTCCTGCTTTCCTACAAGTCTGAATAGTTCCCGAAAATGGCTGCAGATACGAATACCATGGCGCTTGCGCCCCAGGAAACCCTGCCGCACGTCGACGACATTGCCAACAATGACGGCGGCATGGACAAGAAGATCGTCGCGGAGAAGAGTGCCGTTGATGTCGAAACCGGCAGCGTCGACGAGCCGGAAAAGACCTACTACAGCAAACTCTCCGTGTGGCTGATGGTCCTGTTCTCAGGCCTCGCCATCGGTTCTGACGGATAGTAAGAACGGCTCCCTTGCCTCCGCTTCCCTTTCGCTCCCCGTCTCCAGATCCAAGGACAGAGCTTACTATTTCTCCTCTAGCAATGCCGCTGTCGTTGGCAACGCCGAGCTGCTGCTGGCCATCCTCTACCCCGAGGCCCTGACCAGCTCCATCTACAGCCGCCTGAGCAACGCGTTCCTCATCGGCATGATCATCGGCATGCTCTTCTTCGGCGTCATCGTCGACCAGCTCGGCCGCAAGACCGGGGCCGTGTTCACCACGATCCTTCTGGTCGTGGGAATCGCCATGTCCGCCGCCGCCAACGGCACCTCGCCCACCGGCCTCTTTTGGATGCTCATAGTCTCCCGAGGCGTTGCCGGAGTGGGGGCAGGCGGCGAGTACCCCGTCTCCGGGGCCGGTGCGGCCGAGGCGACGGACGAGAGCGGCAAGTATCGCAAGCACCGCGGCTTCATGTTCGCCATGCTCGCGGACTTGTCGGCGTCCCTGGGCTACGTCTTCGGCGGCTTGGTGCCGCTCCTGCTGCTGCTCTGCGTGGGCCAGGATCAGGCCAAGTATGGCATCGTCTGGAGAGCCTCGTTTGCGCTGGGTGCGGTTCCGCCACTGGTGATTATCTGGTTCCGGATACGCATGGCGGTTGCAACTGCCTACCGAAAGTCGTCTATGCGGAAACAGCGGGTTCCGTATAAGCTGGCTCTCAGGCGTTATTATCGCCCGTTGATCGGCGCGGCCTCTTGTTGGTTTCTATACAACTATATCAGCATCCCTTTCGGCATATTCAGCTCGACCATCATGTCGCGGGCCAATGTTGGCGACAGTTTGGTCAAGAACATGGGATGGGGGACCTTAATTAATGCTTTTTACATCCCTGGCCCCTTCTTGGGAGGTTATTTATCTGACAAGATCGGACGTCGCCAGACGATGGCTCTCGGTTTCGGCTTGCAGGCCATCCTCGGCTTCATTCTCGGCGGGGCCATGGAACCTATCCAGAGCAATTTCCCACTCTTTGTGGTCCTATACGGTCTCTTCCTCACGCTCGGCGAGGTCGGCCCTGGAAGGTAAGGACTATTGAGGAAAAGACCCTTTCAGAGATCCAGAAACTAACAACAACGCAGCACCGTCTTTATCGTTGCCTCTGAGTGTTTCCCTACTTCGATTCGTGGCCAGATGCTAGGTCTCATTGCCGCCTGCTCCAAGGCTGGCGCTGCAATCGGTACCCAGGTCTTTACTGCTATTCTCAACTCTTACGACGAGGAGCACGCCTCGAAGGGGAACCAAGCCGCGTTCCTCATTGGGTCTGCCTTTGCCGTCCTGGGAGCTCTGATTGCCTGGTTTGTCATCCCCGATGTCTCGAGGCGGCTCGAGGATGACGATGCGGCATGGAAGGTCTACCTTGCTGACCATGGCTGGGAGGCTACTTGGGGTGATACTGAGACCAAGGATCCCCGGGGTGTCATTATGGACCGACCTGCAAACTAGATTGAGTCGTGCTATCTTAGCTGCAACATGGGTCTATCCGGGCTGTAAGCTCAGTCTGCTTTATACTATACTATTCGTCCAAGTCCTAATATCCTGCCTGACGCCCTGATGTCCTAATGAGACTACAATTGGAAGAAGAAGGTGAGAAATGAAGTATGAAAAATGAAGTGTGAGGGCTAGTGTAGCAAGACAGTCCCTGTGTTGTGTGTAGTTTAAGAATTTAACTGTCCTATAATAAACGGGATCATCAAGTATTTAAAAGGATTTAAAATGCGTGTACCGAAGACAGTTTCTTCTGCTATAAGTGACAGGCTTGGTATAACATTCTTATGCGATAACTCTCATTGAAACCTATATCCCCAACTACGTACTCTCGATAACTCTCCATGTCACCTGCTATGACCATGCAATTGCTTGACAAAAAAGGTTCATCTAGAGACAAGCCTTCTTCCAGCAGTGCCCCTTCCTGTGCTTCACCCCTGGGGCCAAAGAGGGCGTCTGTAAATCATTCCATACCTAGGTCAGTCGGCCGACCATCCCTGGGGACGCGACTGTCGACGTCTCCAACGCTGGGTCAACTGGCAGAGCATCTTCGAGGAGCGTCGCTTGAGGTGATACAGAGGGTGACTGGGATGTAGGATGTAGGATGATGTTTGGCCAAGCCGGGTGGGAGGGAGAGAAGGAAGGAAAACAGGTCGCCTCGGGTATTTGCTAGGTACTGAGATTGCCGAAGAAATCAACAACATGCTTCGGCTATTTTCTCGGCTACGTTGAGATGGTGGTGATGCTGAAGGGAAAGTTTGATGTTGCGCGGCGCTCAGTTTGTATATTTGCTTGCTCGGCTGTCAGGCTTCGAAATGTTTGAGAGTTTACAGCCGTCAGTTGGCAAGCAATTGGCCGTGAGTCACGCTTCCCTCCACACATTTATTCCTATAAGTATCTTCCCTCGCCCTACGTTTTTCCCCCTTTCCCTCACAACCTTCTCTTTTCTTACATGCGAAGCATCTACTAGCACAATTTATATTTATATATATATATATATATACGTACGGGCTGTGCCATCGCCATACCACTTTTGAAGCCGCCCCCTCCTTGGAGTGGAAGTGGCTCAATGGCGAGTCCAAGACTCGTTACAACACTCAAAGAAATGACTCCCTTGGGCGATATAAATTACAGCCTTGTGTCGTTGTTTGCTCGAGGTAGCCGCAGATGCATCCGCCTTGACACTGTTTCGGTAAGCACAACGTCAAGTGGCTCACTAGAAAATATTCGGACGAGTTGCTAACAATTGTTAGCTATGACAGAACGACAACAGGCGCTCGATACTGAGCATGAAGAAGACAGTATTCAGCTCCCAAATACCCGTCGACGTCATCCGATCGTACTCGGAGAGAATCAACACCATGGCAGCACGGGTGTTGATATGCACCTGCTATACCTACTGAAAGGACAACCCAAAAGATACGCCTTCAACGACATGATACACGGAGGCTCGTTGAGGACCGAGCCGCAATATGTGGCACTCACAATAACCCGGAGCCCCAGCACCTCCCCCCGGCCCCTAAGAAAAAGGAGGCACTAGATATTTTTCGAGGCACATCGAAGATACGCCGACTTCCTTAACAAGCTGGAAGCCTTAAAGTTGGATTGACCGACACTTCAATCTCGGTCCCTATATCTTCGACCTGAAGAAGAGAAAGCACGAGCAGCGCTACGGACAGCCCAGGTTCGGCGTTTGGATCTTCAGATCCTACCGCATCGGAGTAGCCTGAGAAGACAGGGTTGCCTTGAGACCAGGTGCGAAGACACATGGTACCAAGAGCCTTTCCTGCCGATTGGCGTTCGTCGTCTGAATCCTCCAATACCTCACTCTTGCGCTTCCCATCTCAAGCCTGGACTGTCCGATTTGCAGGCAGTGAGTGATCTCGACTGGTCTGGCTCTCGGGGCCTTCTCATTGAACGCTAGCAACATCACCAAGAACGAAATCCTATATTATTATACCTATGAAGCCCTTTGGGGTATCTCGACATCTAAGACGGGCCGGTGTACTTCACTAGCCATGAAGGTCCCCCGCGAACTTCAGCAAGACCATCCTAGCATGTTTGACTTCAGATTTCACGAGCTTGAGCGTCGTCGAATTTCCCGGTGCGAAAAGACAGGAATCGTCACTTGAATCGAGTTGTGCTATTCGGGCTGTATATCACATGCTCGGTCAGGGCACCAGGGCATCGGGGTGTTAGAGCTTTATGGAGTTCAGGCGTTAGGGACGTCTCCAGCCAGCCTTTGGACTTTCTCGAGTATCTCCATCCTTCCAACTCCAAGCAACATATTAAGGCTATTCGGGCTGTAAACCCACCTTTCTCTACTACATTATTTTCTTTACAATTCCATTTCCCCGATTGCCTTAGTTATGTGGTCTGATACCCTGACTGCTCTACTGTTATTAAATTGGAGACGATAGACCCCTCATCTTCCAAAACCCATGAACTACATCGACGACCTTGAAACCAGGCTCGAAGTCCTACAAGACATTCGAAATGGCTGCGGAAGACTCGAGCTGGGACAAGAGTGCTTTATTTAATAAGAGGGAGAAAAGTGAAAAGAGGAAACAGAGGGAGAAAGTCAATGAAGGCAAGCGATATGCAGACGAAGCAGAAATATCATACATCCCCAATAGCACAACTTCAAATAATTGCACTTACGAACCGTGGAGCTGTCCCATTCGGAATTTAGGACCAGCTATCACTTAGAATCAGCTAGTGCGCATTGCCTTTTGCTGCCACTGGAACTGCGATAGGAGCAATGTCTAAAGCCGGACGGGAAGACAACAGGAGTGGAGGCATTAGCGAGAACATACATAGCCGAGGCTTCTCAGACAGCTGGTGACCGAGATGGGAACACCAGGCGCAATAGAATGAAGTAACTCGGCCATTTCAATTTGCCCCCGATACCACTCCTTTGCAGGGGGGAGTTTGGAGTTGTTGAAGACCGAGGTAGAGCAACTTCAGGAGATCATGGGTCGCCTCTCGTGTAACGATGTTACTTGTCCAGACACGAATTGTGACGACAGCGACGTCGAAGATGGTGTCTTTAAAGGGGCTAATACGCTGGTCTCACTCGGACTCAAGTTCTCGGGGTAAATTCGTGTCGGTACTAGTGGGACGGCAGGTTGATGCCATGGTGTTCACCGGAGACGTGGCGAACATCAGCCACTCCTCTGGTGCGCCATTCTTTTCTTTTTGTTCGACCTTAGGCGCTCGCTCCATCAAAAGGTAACTTGGTTCGGAGTGTTTATGTGATTACCCGTCAAATATCGCATCGGATTGGTAGTTTGGGGTCGTTAACGCTGGACTCTGTGTTTGAGGCTAGGCCTTCGTCAACAAGACATTGAAGAGAATATTTGTCTGGGGGACTTGGATCTGGAACCGCTCTGCAGTGTCATCCCATCCACGATTATCAGAGGTAAGAGAGTTGTATAAATCACGGACTACGAATGTAACCAATATTCACCGACACCGTAAGAGTGATATCTTGTTTATTGTAAAGGTCCTAGGACAAACTTCCTAATCTGAGGACCTACTGCGACCACACGATCCGTTTTAGAATTCACTTGTTCTTCAAAGCTCCTTAACGCCGATACCGTATCCTCAATCGTAGGCTCGTTCTCTTTGCTCGCTCGTCCTGCTAAGCCAGGATCTCAAGGTAGTGTCTTCACCCAAGGGGTAGCTGGAGGCTTCGGTCTTCATGGGTTGTTGGCAAGCCTGGAACTAGCAGCGCTCTCGCCAACTTGGACCTCCTCCTCCGGGACGCCAACGCCAACGCTTCCAGCCACGCTGACCACGCTCTGCGTTGTCAACCCTCGCTCGCGCTCTGGTCGAACAGGGACGCCCTCGCGTGGTCCTGCTATGCTCACTCCCCCGGCCGGCGTGACGCTCAGACTTGCCGTGGTGCTGACGCTCTCGCTCCTAGGTCGACTCGCGTCGCTCACCCTCCGCTGTCGAACAGTCCTCTCCAACTCTCTGATGCGGCGCTTCAGAGTCTCGTTCTCCCGTTTGGCTGTTTCTAGCTCGTGTCTGTAGAATGCAGTCTCTTCGTATCGCATCGTGGCTGGCATCAGGCCCGGGCTCAGCTGCTCGCTGACACTGCCGCTACCGGGGGTGGCGCCGACCGAGCTCATAGGCACGGAGGTGGGCGGAGGGATCCTCTGGTGCTGGAAGTAGCTCGAGGGATCGAGGGAGTTCTGTGGTCCGGGTGAGTTTGTCCGACTCCGACGAGACGCTGAGCTGTTCTGGCGCGAGAGAGGTGTGGCTTGCATCGGGCGAGGGGCGTGGATGCGTGCCTCGTATGAGGACGACAGGGGCAGTTGGCCGAAGCTCTGGGACGTGGCGGACGAGGTTCGTTGGTGTTGACGAGCTGTAGGGATAGAAAAGCCGGAGCCAGAGAGAAGTGACTGTTCGACGATGGCATCGTGCGTGGAGTTGGCGGCCGAAGTAGACGATGTGTTGGAGACGACGGAGGCGTTCTGGGCGGCACGGAGGAGGGACAGCTCTCGCGTCAAACGGTTAACCTACAAGTCTCCTGTTAGATTTGGCCAAGAAAAGCTCCAAGTGATTGAAGTCCAGAAGCTCTTACCACTGCCTCTTGCTCCTTTTCAAGCTGGAGATGGAGTTCCGCGGCGGTCAACGGCCTCGGATGTCGCAGGGGGCCAGGCCCAGGCCCAACGCCGGGCTCGGCGGCCAAGACATGAGCGGGACCTGGCACGGGGGGCTGCGAGGCCGTCGGCTGCGGCGAGGGCAGCGAAGGCGAGTGCGGATGGTTCACGGCGCTCTGGTTCGAGGGCAGGATGTTGAGGGACGGCGACGGCACCTCCAGGGGAGAAGCCATCTGGGACTGAGACGTCGACTGGCGGCGGGAGGCCGCGAGGGTGTGCGGTGACGGAGGGACCGAGTTGAGATCTGGCATGCCGGCCGTGTTCCGCGTGGAGAGTTGTCGCTGGTCTTTGAAGCTCCGAGCTTAGAGCTATCGTGGTTGTGATTTAGGAGCGACGTTGGTGAATGTTCAACACGGATACGAAATGTCCGGCTGAAGGCGCGCTTAGGAGGGCGCGCTATGGCCTTGTGCGGGGTTGACCGGGTCACTAAATTGGATGGAGCGGGCACTAAAACGGGCCCGTAGGGGTCCCCTGAGCGGATGACGGCAGGGCATTGAATCAGGGGTTGGTAGCTGGCTCAGCAGCGGAACCGGCACCTCTTGTCAACGGCTTTACCCTATATCTGACCATGGCATCAGTCTGCAAGCTGTCATATCCAATGCAAGCCCAAAGGTGTGGTTTATTTCTCCTATTTCTAAGATACTGGATATCGACTGGATGGATCGGCAGAACAGTGGCCATCAAGACTTTTAGGGACGACCAACCTTGCGGGCTTTGACACGAGATAAACAACCAGTGTTGCAATATAGACTTCCTAGTCGGGCCAAAGCCGTGACACTTTCGCCCAGGACGCGGTTAAATTGGCAGGAAAAGGTGCTTGCTACGTACTGTACTTAGAATTACTAGGGTGGGGACCCGGCATCCCGCGCGCACCCGTATCCCGCGCAGCAGACCGCGTTTTTAATCAGACTTTAAAGCCGTATTTCTTAACAAATATAATAGAAAATAACTAGCTAAGACTAGAATGTGTTTATTATGCTGTTTATAGTTAAACTGCCTACTTCTTTAGAGATTTCTTCTACTAGGGCAGGTAGAATATACCTCTTTTCTCTCTTTTTCTTTATAGTCTTACTCTTAGCTTTTATAATCTCTATATGTATTAGAAAAGCAGCAATTAGGTTAAATTTAACTACCTTCCTTCTTATAACCTTTTATAACCCTATTTAGTCTTCTAAATATATAACTTTATATCTTAATTTAATAATTTCTATAGTCTGATAATTAAGCATATTACTAGCTTTTCCCCCTATCTCTTAGATAGTATAATTAAAGCTGCTAAGGTTATTTTATAGCAAATTAAGCTAGCTTATAAGCTTACTTTTATTCTTTAGCATATAAGAAATACTATCTTATATAATCTTTTAATACTTTAGGGTATAAGATGCTATTTCTGCCTATAGTGCTTAGTTAGTAATTATAATATATGCTAATAGCTTTTTCATATTAACTAGCTATATTCCTACTCTAGAAAAACTATCTTAAAGGTTTCTCTTAGTTATACCTTCCTCTAAAGCTATTTTATAATACTCTAGGAAGTATTACTTTAAAATAGGGGCTATTAATATAAAAGAGGAATATTAGTATATATAATATTTAAAAGTATACTTAATTAAGCTAAATATACTTATATTAAGTAGCTATATAATATATAAGCTATAAAGAGGTAAATAAATAACCTAAATTTAATAAAATAATACTTAAAATTAGAATTAGATAGAGATATAACTAGTAAAACTATTAAGAATTAAGATTTACTATTAAGTTAGGTTTTCTAGCTTTGTTTTCTTAATAAAGACCTTTTTTAACCACTTTTTATATACTAAGATAGTTATAAAGCCTAACTCTATATAGTTATATTTCTAAGAGGGAAAATTAGTATTAAACTACTACTTTTAAAGGTTAATTCCTAAGAAGACTATATAAAAGGTAAGATACTACCCTATAGTACTTTCTGCCTCTAAGACTAAGACCTAAATATAGTAATTACTCTTTATAATAACTACTTAGCAAGTAAGACTTAAGCTAATAACTTTTCTAGCTTTTATTATACTCTTAGTAAGGCTATATTTATCTAAATTATAAATATAGCTAAGCCTAATAGACTTCTTATATATTTACTATACTAGTATAATATATTATAATTAGATTACTTTAAGAGTAGTACTCTTTAAATAAGCAGCTTTAAGAGATATAAAAATCTTTAATTTAACTTTTATATTATATTAAAAGAAGTATAAGACCTAGTAATACCTAATAAGATTATTAATATATTTAGAGTTACTAATTTCTTATATAATAGTATATAAATTATACCTTAAGAGAGCCTATCTAGTGATTTCTTCTTTTATAATCTAATTAACTAATAGCTTCTCTTAAATTAGTAATAGTCTTTAGGCCTTCTTATGCTCTTACTTCCTGTTTTTAATACTATTCTTTTAACCCTAAAGTGTAAACTTAGGAATATAGTACTATATGCTAAGAGTGCGAATTTCCTCGCTATTTACAGCCTTAACAAGGATTTCGGCTATAACCTTATCACGGCTAGGCGTGCAAGAAGCTATAGTCAAAGTCTGGTTAAAATTAGGTTCCAATTGATGATGTTATGATTAAGTGTTATAAAGGGTATTACATTTACGCGTCGCGATTTAGTGCGCGGGATACGGGTGCGCGCGGGATGCCGGGTCCCCACCCTAGTAGTAGCCGAAGATAGAATTTAGTAAAGGGACGCTCGGGCGTGGCACACGCAGCCGCAACTCGGCATGGTTACCGTTCATCTCCACACCAGCATTCTTCTTCTGGATGTGTTGAGCCTATGATGTAATCCCAACTATGACGGCATGGATTTTCCCTCGACGTCAACCTGAGATCAATACCGGCCCTGACGAATGAAATGGGAAGTTCCGATGTGTAATCAAGTTACTCTGCCCGACACCAGTATATAACACCGTCTTCAATACTGCCAAATCACATCTCCCTACCAACTGAGACATCACACCCAACCGTCCACATTACAACACTCAACACATATCTTGAACACCCCTCTTCTTCACCATACACCAAAGCAATCATGTCTGAGGGTCGCGAGTCTCCTCCTCCTGAGCGCCTATCTGGCAAGCAGGGCCCCGATCCCCCAGGCTCCGGTCAGGGCATCCAAAAGGCAGACAACGATAAAGATCCCAAGGCCCAGCTCGAGGTATGTTGCCCCTATCAACACAACGGAACTCAATACTTACTCCTCTAGAACCTAGAATCGAATCCCAAGGACGTTATGGAAGAGGCTCGAAAAAAGATGTTCGCAAAGACCGAGAAATAGGCCATACGTGCAATTCTAGAGGACGTTGCGTGAGATCGGGGTATTGGGGTAAACGCTCAAATAGTAATGGGAATTGTCTATTCAAGTCATACAAGCGAGTCGCCGTGTTGTCTGTGACTAGATGAGGTTTTTGGAGGAGATTTTCAGATAATAATTAGAACGGCCATGACAAGAAAAAAAACCTTATTGTAATCAGAATCATTGTTAACATGCGCTACGCGTGAATTGTCCTGGTAACTCATAACAAAACCTCTTGTCATTTCTCTTTCACAAGTAAATATCCCCAACGCCCAATTCATTCCATCATTAGACAACCTTCTCCTCAGTGGTCTTCTCGTCGGTAACCTGAGCAGGCTCAGTGGTGGAAGCTGTGGTAGAGTCTGTGGCTGCAGCCGCCTCCTTGCCAAAGACTCGCTCGAGACCAGCAGCCTTGTATGCGCTTCCGCCAGCCTCCTCCTTCTTCAGCTCAGCCAGGCGTCGAGCCTCAGCATGGACCTCCTGCACTTGGCGGCTACCCTCTTCGTAGAACTTGGCAACCTTCTTGCCCGTTGGGGTGTTGGCGGCCTTCTCAAAGTACGAGTTCAGGCCGAACAGGAGGTTACTAGCACGCTGGGTGAGGCCGTAGCTCTGGTCGGTGGCCTTGGCGCGGTCGGTGGCGTGGTACTTCTGATCGAGGTTCTGGATGGTCGCGAGGAAGCGGTTGGAGACCTTGTGCTTGGCATCGAGCTCGATGGCACTCTGGATGGCGGCATCACCGACGACGTAGCCGTGGGCGAGGTACTCGGCGAAAATGCGGGTGCGGGGCTTCTCCTCTTGCGTGATTTCGTCAGAGTCACGCTCACCATTCTTGCTGTAGGGAGCGTCGTCATTGACGTCGCCGCCGGCGCTAGTGACGGAGAGCTGGTTGGAACCGAGCTGAGTGTTGTGCAGGAGGAGAGCAGTCTTCTTGGCCGTCTCCTTTTCGAAGGTGACTTCGGCGGACTTGTTCTCACCCTCGGTGGTGACCTTGAGATCGGAGATCTTGCCACTGCGCAAGAGGTTAGGACGGACCAAGTGAGGAAAAAGGCGTTTGAGGAGCAAGAGGACTTACCAGAAGCTGAAGAAGTCCCTGATCTCGCCGTCGCTGGTCGCGAGAGCGATGTTCTTGACGTGAACAGTAGAGTTGGTAGCCATGATGTCTGTCGGAGAAGCTCGAATATAGGTGGTTTGAGTGTGAGGTGGGTAGATATCGGTGATGGAGAGGAGAAAATGGGTATCTCAAGATTGAAGAATGAAGGGGAGTAGGCGAGCGAGATCCACAAGGGTGCGTGTACGAGTGGTTTTATAAAGAATTTTGCTTTTGTGCTTGGTTGTCAGTGACGAGGGAAGCGTTCTGTTGAGACTTGGGAGGGAGCTGGTGCGGGGCACTGGGCGACGTCATCGATAACGGGTGGCACGATTAGCTGTGCATGTGTGGCTGTGCATGTAGTATTATGAGGGTACAGGGCAGCACCGCCAATCGCCATCAGACGCACATGTACTGCACAAACAGGCCTCTGGGACACGAGAATTACTGTGGGGCGCGGCCTTTCTCGATCGGGAGACGCTCTTCAGGAACGACGACGTATTACTATGTAGATGTGGCGAAGATGTCACTGGCACAGCTGGAGGTTTTGGCATGTGAAAGACCCTTCATTCTTCGGACTGCATGATACAGATATTCGGGTTGCCATCGACACCATCTCGACATAGCAACTGTCCCGCCTGCAAGACATGACGCGCCTGCAGGCTTCTGGCGTCAGATACGCGTCAGCCCCCATTCCGCGTCGCCTTTCTTTTGACTCTGCTTGGACTTTGTATACTCTACACGGACAACCCTATCTCGAATCTTGATTGTGATTTCGAGGCTTGATCAGCCGGGCGTCTTGATTATGAGTCCTATGATCTTTGATCTATTATTCGTTGTCTACTACGCATCTACAGACAAAATCATTTGCCGACATCCGGATGGTTGATAGTTCCAGCATGATGTTGAAACTCGCAAAGGACGCTCACCCCATCTCCACTCTGTTCGAGATAACCGAGTCTTGTTTGCATCCTTCCTCATTACCGCCATGGCTGATCTCGGTTCTAGCGAGATGAAGCTATCCCGCCCACCTGAGGGTTAAGCATCAAGCCCGGCAGAGGCGAGCGCCGCAAGTGGTCCACACCACCCATGTCAACAAGGATGCTCTCACCGATCATGTGCTGGCTGGTTCGCTCACAACCACTGGGCGCTTGCTCACGCGATTGTTTCCCCATCTGGCCAGGCTTCGGGCTAAAAGCCTTCAACCCACGTCGAAAAGGCGGCGGTTGGAGTCACAGGAGGAAAAGTTGCACATCATCTGCTTGATGCGAACACAGCGTCCCAACAAGCATGAGACCAGAATCCTTCTAACCACTTTGTCCCCAACGCTAGTTGAAACTTGTCATTTCCTTGCATTGAAGCCCTTATTGCGGTCTGAACGGGATCCATCACGGTTTGCTGTGCGGTCAAAGCATCGTCCCCCCGCACGCGATCGATCCACAGCTCGAGCAGGCTATTAATACCGATTGAAGCACACCATGGGCGCCAGGCTTTTCGACTTTTCGACTTTTCGTCAAATGAGCGGTCGTCCTCCTGCTGAGAAGTGATGTTGACTTGTTGTACCGCTTCACCGTCTTTACCGTCCGTTTTGTGAAGATTTCAACACCATAGGCTGTGTTTCATGTCCATAGTCGGCCAGACCGATCAATGCTGCCAGGTGAGAGCGCGATCCTCTGTTCTTTATTCTCCGTGACTCGCCAATGCGGGTTGCATGCCCTAAGCAGATGCTTTGTTCCGGAGGCAACAATCGCTTGAATACTAAGAAGACGGTTCGTTCTGGTCGTCGGATTGCTGACCACCCATGGCAGATCATGCTTGCCAGTTCTACAACCGACATTGGAGTCTACACACGCCGTCGAGCAGGATGATCATCCTATGGGGCCAGATGCGCGAGTTGGGCCGACTGCGGGAAGAAACGATCTTGAACGCCATCTGGATTGGACTTCTCGGTATCCAGGTGTTGATGGTGCTGGGAGTCGCCGTGATGGGACTCATCAGGCGGGTTAAGGCTCGCCGCCTCCAGTCCAGACGGAGCATGAAGACCCAGCTGTTATGACCCGCGGGTATCCCATCAAGGCCGCTCACTGAGAATGGCGGAGGAAGCCAATATCGACCGTGCGAATTTGTCGAGCATTGATTCCGACGGAACAAAGACAGGACGAAACGTTGATAGATGCAACGCCCAATGCCTCGTCTGCACAGCACGACGATAGAGCAACAGAACAACAAATGGCCGAAGGGAGCGCAGCAGACAACAGAACAGCAGAACAGCGGAACAGTAATACTGCTGAGCGGTGGTGGGTGTTCGATCAAGATGGCACCAATACAGTGTGTTCATGTTTTGAACAGGCTTACGAGACCACGAACATGTTTGTACTTAGCGCTTCGTTCACCTCAGGAGCTTAATGATAAATACCCAGCCATGAACTCCAGACTCAGTCCCTTTTACAACTTCACCAACATCATCGATAATCTTGATGGTTATCACCGAGATTGCAACTCCTCACTGACCAATCAACAAACCCCTTCAACCTGAGCATCCGACCATGGGTCTCCATCCTGACAGTAAGTGCGCTCCCCGTCGACCCGCCGAGTCCCCGACCCGTCAAAACAGAAACAACCCCCCTCACATGTCTGCCTTTAACGCTTCTGCAAGCGATCCTGCAGATAGGTTCAGGCCCAGGCTTTGCGCCCACTGCCGTATCTTTCCCAGCGGTCATCGGCCAGCGGGTTACATGTGCCGGACGTGTGAGGTCAACATCAATCCAAACACCTTGAACACCTTTAGGCTGGCAGCTTCGGGAATTTGCGCAATTTGTGAGACTCCTCTCTCCGATGACGAGCGCCTCGCACAGATGTACTTGTGTTTGGGCTGCGCTTGTGGACAAGTTCGGCAGCTTCATGCTATAGCAAATGAGACTCTTGTCAACTTTGTGCGGGCCAACCAATGCCGGGATAACCAGCATATTTACGACAATAAGATGCGCACAGAGCTGGTCAGCCTTGGAAGATGCACCAATGTCGCATGCTCAAAACCGATGTCGCACGGGGAGCTTTTCAACCTTTCAGGCGGCCCTGGACGTAGATACCTCTACTGTGCCGCCTGTCGCAAATTCCTGTTGCCGTTCAACCAAGCTGAATATATGAAGACTATGGCTGGGCCTAGTCATTCTAGTGAACTCCGTCAAGGCCCTGCTCCCAAGCTTCAAGCTGATAAGTTTTCTGTGGACGATCCCTTCGGTGGGCCTAACATTGTGCCACAGATCATTGGTAACCTCAACGAGCAACCGGTGCGCCGAAAACCCCTCGTGAGCTCAACGGGACTCGGTCTCCATGCAGGCTCCTCTGGGGATGCTAATCAGAACGTCCTGCCAGGTCAGACTGCAGCGCCCGCCAACACCCTACGAAGATCTGCTGCCCACACCCCGGGTGCGTCTCAAAGCCGAGTGCCTGTCGCTAAACCACCGGGGTTCGAAGTTGGCGCGTATTATTCGGTGGATGGCAACGCGGCGCGGCTCAAGACCGAAACGCCGGCCGACGTCCTCCGTGACATGACTGCCAGAATCCCGAAATCGTCTTAGAGAGACGGCCGACGTATCGCAGTCTTCGAGGATACAGAGGGTCGGGCTACTGGAAACGCGTTGTCCGAGGAAGCTACCTGGCGTTCAGGTCTCGCCAGCCCCAGTGACTCGGATTAAGGTATGGTAGATGTGAGCTGTTTCGTGGTAAGCCTCGGGACTTGCCGACTTTATCACCATTCTAGACCAGAACTAGCGACCTGACCTTAGTGGCTTGACCAGAGTGGCTTGACGTGTGAGTGTGAAGCGTGTACGAAGTAAGAGAACTGTTTCTGTAGACTGGGTACGACGACAGTAAAACACATTTAGATGACTAGGTAATATGATAAAATGTACCATTCATAGACTGTACCATTGGTTGCAACTGCGCAACTGCGAACCTGACACCTAGGATAATTTGGAGGCGTCCGAGGACAAGCCGTTACAACCTTCCATCAGTTCCTCGAGAGAACTATAGAAAGTGGTAGCAATTGCTGGTATATATTGACCTCTCCAAAAGCTCCAAGTGATCCGGCCCGGGAAAACAACGTCCTTGCTTTTCCCTTCTTGGTTCAATGGACCCGACTGCAAGGCCTTTCACAAGACCGGCCCACCCGTCCCCAAGCCCGTCGAAACGAGCCCGACTAGCTGCCCGACCGACTTCAAGATCAGCCACGTCGGGTCTTCCGTAGCAAGACCTTACTGCCGCTTCGACTTGCCGTTAACTATGACTCCGACGAAGAAAGCCGCCGCAGTTCCACAAATACGTGATCACCGGAGCCCGTGACCTCTTTTTCTACACGGCCTCCAGCCACCAGGTCCTTGGCTGGGCCTCGGCCGATATCACCGAGCGTGAGGAAGACGCCGTACAGAAATATGTTCTGAATATGTTCCATGGCGCCGTCAAGAACAAAACGCGGGGCATGTAAGAGGCTGCTCCGTATTATGGCCGGGAGCAAAAGCATCGCCCTCATCAAACGCCAACCCTGGATCCTAACACCCTTGAAGGCCGCTTCTTTGCCACCCACACCAACGCCGTCCTCGGCCTGTGTCTGAAGCTCGATGCGTGACGGAAAAGGTGGCTTGACGAACTCGTGGTTATCGTCTCATATGAACCAAGGGTTGACATCCTTAGAAAACGCCTTTCTTTTTTGTGACGGCCTTGTACAAGTATAGGTCAATTTCCGATAGCTCCGCTACGAACTCATAAACGTGAGCCACCTTGTCCTAAAGCATCCAATGCGCGCGTCAATTTACCTGTGTTACTGGGTAATTTTAATAAATGAACTTGTGGTAAAAAATATAGTAGTCATCACCCATAGCAAGCGAGCTTAGCCATTCTTTGGCGACCTTCGAATTTGGCCGTCCTGGTTGTCGGGTGTTGCCCATCGTGAGCCGACAGTCTGAGTTGTCCGACTCTGAATGATAACCATTATCTTCAGACAGGCGTTGAGGCTTGCATGTAATTTCCTGAGGATTGTAGTCAGTGTCGTTGGCGTCATCTTCGTAGACGTCTTCCTCTCGATAGATATGCGCTCCGATAGTGTCAAGGTCTCCTGCTTCAATATTGATTGAAGCGTCCAATATGTTCTCCTCCTCGGTGTCGCCATCTGATTCGTTTTCGACTTGGTCACCTGCCACAGAAGGTTGAGCGCCCATCATGTGTAACCCACGGCCGCCCAATAGCAACGACTGACAAGAAGGCCATGAACAGCTGATACGCCGTATCCATCCTTGGGTTGCCCGAATAGTTGACGAAGGTGTTTCATACTAGCAATTGGCCCCCCACCTGGCGACAGCATTACCTGACTTGCCACGTCTTTCCGATTGTTGTACATCGGGGTTCCTGCCAACAGGGAAGCATGGCTTGGTCGTCATCCATGGATTTTTCATCACGAAGACAGCAAAATTTCGTAATGAAAACTCCATGGAGGTTGCCGTCGACGGCGGTTTTCCCAGTACTCCATTGCGAAGTCAATGGGCTAACTGATAGAGGAGATCTGCTTCGATTCTTGCTGGCTCGATCCCTGGATGGGCCGGTGGGTAGAGTTCCTTCTCATATCATTAAATATAGGTGTTCGGGTCTAGTCGTGCGAATTTATGATGCTTACCTGATAGGCTTTGGCGGCCTCTGCTGCATCCGTCAAGCTAAACCTGTCGGGTCCCTCAATTATGTTTCGGATGATCTCATGCTGCGCTTCAACCCCTGCCACTTCCCACCAAGAGGGTTCGGCGAGTGTCCCCCCAACATACAGCTCCTAGTCCTCAGCATCGAAAAGGCCATCCAGCTTGTTGAAGAAAATACCAGACGCGGGCTCAAAGCCCTTTAGCGGTTTCACCGGGTACAGAGTCTTCCGGTCAATCCCTCCCGTGACGTAAAGCTCCAAGCAGCCACCGCAAGTCTGCCCGCCGAGCTTCAGACATTTGCAGATATCGCACATGAGGCGGCTCTTGTGTTCTATCCTCATCGAGTTCCTCCCCGCGCGGTCGGCCTTGTCCCGTTTACATGTAAAGTAAAAGGGTTCTCGATCGGAGACGAGAGCGCGCGGATCCAGAGTCTCATGGAAGTATCGGTTTGTAGATGTCAGGCTAAGGGCGCCTTTAAAGTCCATATGCTTAACCACTTCGAGGTGAATGTCGAAGGGCAGGTACTCAAACAGGAGCGGGACGATTGAGGGATCCATGGCGACAAGACGCAACGATCCACTTTGGATGCAAAGTGCGTCTGCTGTATTCAGGTTGAAGACTTATCGTGTAATATTATTTCGTGTTTCAGCTCAAGGTGCGTGATTAATCCGAGCGATTTTACTTCATTCATATCTGCGAACGCTGGGAGGTCTTGGTTTCGGGGTTTGATGTGCAGAGGGACAGTGCAGACGAGCAGAGTGTCGTAAACTTGAATGAATTGTAGAACCTGGCTGAATGAAAAACGCAAGACTGTTTCAATTTAAACTGTAGTGCTATTTATATGAGTCATGATGCTGAGCTGGCTAGTCGGCAACTTGACTCATTCGGCATGGCGAAATAAGCCTTGACATCGCTACGGTTAGCTTAGGGCTGCAGCTGTATAATATTGTATCTAGGCAACCTTGAGATCATGTGTCTTTATAAATCTCTCTGTTTCTATCTGACAAACGAAGTGTGAATAAGTCAGGGGGTGGCCGAGGTAGGTAGTTTACACAGCCCAAACCAGCCGCAGTTAGTCACTCGTCCGCACCCGCTCTGGTATCTTCGGCATCTCTTCAACGTGAACAACCTTGGGGGCTCGTTTAGGCTTTCTATGATACCTACCAGTTTACTCAATACTCCCAATCGGAGATTCGTTGCGGCTAGATTTCTGTGCTTCCTCGAATCTAACAATCATCGAGACCCTAGCGCTCGCCCTGACTCCTCTGTAAATCCCTAGATATTCGACGAGCATGCAAGCTCCTCAAGGTGTAGTAGAGTTACTTTTAGAGTGTGAATCTTTGCAGTATACCAAGCGTCATACTGAGCTTGCGTAGTTTCAGTTACAGTGCCTGAGGTCCTTCGTAGGGAGTCGTACTATTCGGGCTGCACACCCGCACTTCTCGCTATGTTATTCGCTTTTAACACAGTCCTAATATCCCTAATGCCCGGGTTTAACGCATTAATACCCTGAATCCCTAACTTGTAATATTTTAATGCCCGAATTGCTTTACTATTATTGACAGTAAGAATATTTAGAGGGAGAAGACGACTTTTCTTTGGAAACGTAAAGGCAAAGCCTTTTAGATGGGAAAGCCGCAACGATGGGGTTACCGCTGTGATGAGACAGTAATTAAACAAATTAGGTATGAGTCAAAATCATTGTTATTGTTGAGGGTTCTCCTGCGACGAGAACCAAGCATTCCAGACGAGAGAAGTTCTCAGCCACCAGTTGCGAGGCTATTGCATGTCGTGGCACTAACACCCCAGGAGCAGATTCCAAGTGAAGTATTCTCGGTCCTTTGAAGTGCTCATATGCTTCCTTGAAGCCGTCGGACCGGTAGTTGGCATGGAGTTGCAATGGTTCGAGAACGTTCGGGCCGCAATGCTTGAGGATGGTGGAAGCCAGTCGTGGTGGAGCACCAAGCCTCAGGTGTGTAATCCTCCACTCCGCCACGACTGGCAGGAGAGCGTAAAGGTCTTTTTCTTGTTGGGGAGATAATGATTCGACGTTGGGAGTAAAATATTGAGCTTAGCTATCAAGGTGATGGCTTTAGCAATGCGTCTGGGTAGGCCATCATCCTCCCGAGCGTGGTGGCGATTGCCCGCTTTTCTCCATCCGCCTCCATTCTTAGGGCCGTCGCATTCGTGAAGGACGGTAGTATTGCATCTATGGCCTGGTTAATATATCTCATATAGGAATAGGCAAGCAAACAAACGTTGATTACGTAAATAACATACTGGCATCGACGGGGCCCGCGAGAATGCCTTCAGGAAGCATGAACTCTACCATTGCGGTGTCCGCTACGCGAGGTTGACTCCCGTTGCTCGGTCGGTAGGACTGGCCAGCTGCCAGTTACCCACAGAGCCCATCCGTCAGCGGTTGGAAGCGCAAAGCCTCCGCTCGCGTCGGGGCTCCCCAGTACGTCGTACCGCAGATGTTCTTGAGTATTCCCAAACCTCACATGTTCGAATAAGTCCCGGCAAAAGAAGGCGTGAGTCTGCTTTGAGGCTTTCGCAATAGCATCCAAGTTTTCCTACCAGAGAATGCCCCGATCATGGAGAGAAACTCTGGCGGGAAGCGGTGTAGCACCGAGGCCTCACTTCCCGTTGCCGTTGCTGAGGATCTCGGTGTTGTGTGGAAGAAGCGAAGTTGGTGATGCGGGTGTGTGTTTATGCGTCGAAGAAACGTTGAAAAGGAGAAGTGAAGGCAAGGAAACAGCAGATGGAGTGCGGAGAATGAAAGGGTTGAACGCTAGCAGATACGAGCAGTGTGCGGCCATCAGTGTTTGACAGGGATGAAGGTAAGGCAGCACTAAGAAGAAGTCCAACACCGCTCTTTATACCGCTGGAATTGTGTGGTCGACCAGGCGAAGTTCCTCTTCTTTCCCGTGTTGCCAGCTTAGACTGTGATTCAACATAGAGAAACCTGTCGGTAAACCAAACACCACATTTGCGTCATCAAAACTGGTCCAACACAGACAATCCGCCTCTTCGACGCTTCTTCAACACTTGGACCTGCTTCAACCCTTCTTCAACACAGACACAAACCCCCATAACAAACCCCTGAATATTACTTTCAGTCGCACACAGCTCGCTGCTGCTGTCGTTCAACACCTTCTTCATACTTTGTGTACTGTTTATCGTTTAAATTTCTTCAATGATTACCCGAATCTCCTTCAGCCAGGCTGCCAAGTCGTCTTCTCCTATATAGTATTCGACACTAAGGGGGACTCGGAAAATGAGTTAAAAGACACAATACACGAGATCAGCCGCTCAGTTCACTAGCCTAGGCCTCTTTGACATCGACAGAGTTCCCCGCGACGCCAGTACCAGGCCTTCGAACCGTACTAAAGCCATGGCGGCAAGTTGGGAAGAACGAACTGAAAGTCCGGGCTCGATCGGGTTCTGGAGGAGGGCTCTTATGCGATACCGTCGGCCTAGAAAAATCGTTGACTGCGCTGATTGCTGCCACGGAACTCCGAAAAGAAATGCTTCCAAGGTGTGGCTTCAGCCTCGTCATCCGTCGTTCAAGTTGTACAGTGCAGTGGTACGATAAGATCAAAAAGCGTGACGAAAAGGTTCGTCGTGTCTTGCTGTCTTGACGGTTCCTAGCCAATTGGGGAATGCAGGACAAACGCCCTTCATAGACCGACCCTTTAAGTCAGCACCGAAGCGGATTTACGTACCCTTGCACTCATCACTATACGATATTTTGCAAAAGCACGTTGACAGTACGAGTCGCTGACGAGTCGCATGATACTAAGAACGAGGATTCTTTGCTAATATGGCCATCGAATCCTTGCGTTACGGGCCAGAACGATAGCATCAAGACCGCGTATCGCCTCGCCGTACTTGGAGTTGGACACACTATCCCACTGAGACCATCGATCGCGATCGACGTTGGCGATCCTAGAGGAGCACTTCTAACCTTGACAAAAGTTTTACTGAAGGACAAGCAATTTTTCATGCGAGCCGCTGAGGAATGGCTTAACGCTAAACGAGAAGATGTTGGAGGCGGACGGATTGGACCTCTACGCGCAATGGAATGGAGCATTCCAGCCAGTTCAGCCATCTACGACATTAGGATTTTCCAGAGAGGGGTTTGGAGTTGATGAAGGCCGAGGCAGGGCAGCTTCAGGAGATTTCAAGTCGCCTCTCGTCTGATGATGCTCCTTACCCAGACACGAATGGCAACGACGACGACAACGACGATAACGGCTATATATCTGTCGCCTAGGATGGGGCGAGTGAGCTGGTTTCAACCAGACTGAAGCTAATAGTAGGATTTGCCTCGATGCTAGATATACGACGATCAACGGTTTTCTTTTCGCGCGGGATCGGAGACCTCGGCCAGCTTGCTTGAACGACACACGCGCGCCGGTTTGTGTTACTACGCAAGCTCCATGCGTTTTCCTTTCTATTGAATTGATGTGCTTGTTTTTGCCCACACTCATTTTGCCCTTTGACTTGACTGACCAAGCTGCCGCAGCATCAGCTTTCTTTCATATCTTGCTTCCCTTACCATTTGAAGCGCGATCTTTTGATCTTTTACTGATCTTTTCCTTCTTGCGATATCCCTCCCTGGAAGACAGCAGTCTATATTTCGAACCCATTTTTCTAGCCTCCCGGATAAGTATTGGTGTCTGGGCTGGTGTGTTCACACTGAAGTGAGCCAACCACCAACAAACTAGCAATGGGGGCTAGTTTAGAGACGGAGTTCTCTAGTCATGGAATAGACTAGATACTTGTAGTTTTTGAACTGCAACTATTTCTGCAGCCGCTGCCTCTCTATTCCCTTATTTGTAGACTCTAAATGATGATAATTAAGAAGCCTTATATTTGCGTACTGTGATTACAACCACGACATTTCCGCTACATACTCAAAGAAATTCCAGAACGAGACTTTCTCTGGGTGCATCCGTTATCTGGACGAAGGAACTCCGTTTCATTTGTTCTGTTTTCGCACCAGGCCGTGTGGAGGTACTGATATCCAACTTCAAAGTACATTGAGAGATTTGGTGGCCGTTTCGCGCACACTTCGCGATGTCCTCACTACCAAGAAAAGTGGCATCAGGGACAGCAAAAATGCAGTAGCAGTCTTGAATAAATACCAGTAAACTGCAAAAATTCAATTGCTTGCCTCCAGGGAGAGTCGAACGCCCGTTTTCAGCGTCTTGAGTTACTGAAAGCCCACAAGCTGATATCCTAACCACTAGATGATGAGGGCTTTTTGATGTTCAGCAGGGGTGTTATTTAGGTATATCTATCCCACAACGCTAGACCCGCATAAAGCTGGCTGTTTAACCGAAGCCCGCCCGCAAGAGGTCCGCGCTTGGAACAAACATCCGACTCTTGATCAAAGACGACTCCCAGACTTTACAGAAGGCGGCGATATCAGACGCTATGGCGCCTTGAGCACTATATCCAAGCCCACCGACTCATGCAATATCACGGAGTACGAACTTGAAGCGTTACCGTATCGAGTTCAACGGCGGTGCTATCATGGCATCACTCTCCGGTTGTAATTCTCCCTGGCAGCTTCATTCACGCAAACACAAGTTACTGAGTCAATTACGATGCTCCAATGTTGAAATAAACCAGCTATGTCAATCTATCGTCCCTACGCCACTTGTACCCAAATGTCAGCTCTAGTGCTGGCTTTCAGCACGTTAAACAGAACCCTTAGTCCGTCTCGATGTCGTCGAGGTGGTACTTGTACATGATCTTGCCGAGGCTCTTTTCGATGTCAACCATGTCGGGCAGCTCAGCCAGCGCCTTCCTCTGGCCCTCGATTTCAGAGCCCAGATACTCAATCTTGCCCTTGATCAAGTAGTTTTGCAGTCGGTCCCGGATGGAACGGACCACCGCCATGTGCTTGGCGAGGACCCTCTCGTGGGTTTTCCCCATGACCTTGGCCTTTGCCAGTGGCCGCATGTCGCCGCACGCCCACTCGTTTACCAACTTCCCGCACCAAGGGTGCTTGAGATTGTGCCGGCCGCGTACGTCTTTCAAGCCATCTTCCATCTTGGCGAACCGGACGTTGGCGTCGTAGATTTCTTGTGTAGTGATGAGCAGGTCGACCAGCGCCTGCTGGAATCCCTCGGTCATGTCGCAGACTCTTGGCAGGCTCGCGTGGGGGAAGACGTGGTCGTCGAAGTACTCGGGCTTCTTCCACGCCTTTTCCCGCTGGAACCTGGCCTGGTTGTAGCGGTGCAGCTTGACGATATTGGGGCACCTATCGACCACTGGGCACCAGACCATCCTGCCCGTGACCATGCAGCAATCGTGCTCGTCGCAGCGGAAGAAGCTCTTTATCTTACGCTTGCTCCCACAGTTGCACTTGACGGGGTTGTGGAAGGGGTTCACGAAGTTGTCATGTCCATCGGAGACCATTGGGCGCACATCGCAGACAAGGGTGTGTGTCACCACTTTGTAACACATTATGAATGTGTTGTTGGGGTTGTTGATAAATAGACTTGGTGTTTCGAAAGGATTGTAATGGTCAATGAAGATACAATGATGTCTGAAGTAAAGTTGTAACGATGTCTGACGCGTGTAGCTGTAACGTCCAATATGGTAAATTACTGGAGTTACGTCTTGGATTTGTTTCTGAGGGTCGTCGACAGAGTCTTATAGCCTGGAGTCGGAGAAAAATGGTGCTTAGATGCTTCAGGTCACTGACTGTTCAATTAACTACAAAGAGAATTGTGCAAACACGCTCCCCGAAATGCGCATCTGACAATGACTGTGTGAACAACGACATTGTACATTACGCAAACAAAGAACGCTGGAAGGAACATGCGTGCGAATACCATGAACGTCTCGAAAAAAACCCAATCATCAGAAACCTATGTAGTAGTTTCAGACAGCAACAGTTATCCAGGAGGCTAAAAGAGGGATCAGAAATAGTCATTACTCGAGGGAAAATCAGAAGAAAGTTAATATCAGCAAACGTGTCAAAAGCTTGCGCTTCCAAGGCGTGAGAAAGATATCTCAAAGAAACAAGCTGTTGCGACGCTTTGATCAGTCAATTCAGGAGGCAAAAAAGAGAAGGAAAAAAAGGATGTCCCTCTAGCTACACCCACTGCAGGAAGCCCTCGACAAGGCGCATGACTTCCTCAAACACAACAGGTGGTCCACAAGAACAGAAGTCCAAGTCATCGCCGCAATCAGCGGTGGCCGTCGGTGCTGTATCGGAAGAGCTGTGCCAGCCTTGGCAACAGGCAGAGGGAAGCCCCTGTTCACTTACGACACGGTGGAGGGCGCGCAAGCTCCCGTAATTCTCGACGAAAGCAAGCTCGACCAGATCGAATGGGCCGGGCTTCATAAGAACGAGGCGCGCAAGGCGGCCCCGGATAACTAAGGTCGGGGACAAACTGGCCGGGCGGCTGAATTAGGTAGCCTAGTTGACTGCTGACCCTACTGTTATTATACCAGTAGTTATCCAAAGAACGTTCGGCTCAGAGGTATACGGACATATAATCAAGTTCAGGAAAAAGGACTTCAAGGAACTTGATTGCTAAACATGTCTGAACAAGCATAATTTTAAGACTGACCGCAATTGAAGGCTAGCAAACAACTCTAAGAAGACCCGAACCTTAGTACTTTCTTCCACGTGCTTTCCTTCTTTTCCTCCGAGTTTTCCTCCTTCACATTATGTTGCCCGACAATCGTAAGAAACACCTGATCGAGCGTAGTCGGGCTGACGCTGTAGTGACCGACACCTAGATACTCCTTGTGCTCTTCTAAAAGCACTACCAAATGGCCAATGGAGCTCTGAGTAATGTCCTGCCCCTCTTTGATGATATCGCTCTCTTTGCGGTTTTGTGTCGCGGCGAGGACCTGGCTCGCGCGTACCGAGAAGCGGATCTGGCCGTGATATGTCTTCTCGTCGATTTCGGCCGAGGGCAGAGTCTGGCGGATCCACTGGATAATGAGGTCCATGTCTTCTGGAGTGGTTCGCGGGGCCGTGTTGGAAACGAGGTGGATATGGAGGGCATCGCCAAAGCGGTGACGGAGGTCATCCGGCGTTCCTAGGGCAAGCATGCGTCGAGCGAGGATGCCGGCGCGGCCGGCCAAGGCGTCGGCCTCCTCCATGCTGTGGGTAGTGAGGAGAATAGACCGACCAGGGACTGTGGCGGCAAGAGTCTTCCACATGATACGTTTCGACGCAGCGTCGAGTCCTGATGAGGGCTCATCGAGGAGCACGACGGTAGGATTTCCCATGAGTGCAATTCCCAGACTCAGCTTACGCTTGTTGCCTCCAGATAGCGCGTGCGCCATGCGAGTCGAGAACGAGCTCAGGCCGACAGCCTGCATCACGGCGCTTACGTTGTGTTCCACATCGGGGATACCTCGAACCTTGGCGTAGAACTCGAGGTGCTCCCTGACCGTCATCGGATCCATGGCATCAAATTGAGGGCAGACACCGAGGTTGGCTCGCGCCGCAGCGAGATTCTTGGTGACAGAGACATCTTCGACAAGGACATCGCCACCATTGCGACTGGGCTTTATATCACCGCGGATAATGGAGATGGTAGTTGACTTGCCGGCACCATTGGGCCCCAGGAGAGCAAACACTTCACCACGCTTGATACCAAAAGTGACGTTTTCGACGGCCGTGTTCTTTCCAAACGTCTTCGTAACGTTCATCACGCGTAATCCATTCTCATTTGAGGCATCACCAGTGACGCGATTGAGTTCGTTGACAATCTCCTCGCCAGAGTGTTCCGTGTTGGACTCTGGCTTTCGCTTGTCGAAAACTCCAATAAGGGACGAGCCCGCAGAACCTTGGTCGAGCCAGATGAGCAGTCCAAATAAGACAACGGACTGGATAATGAGATACAAAATTGGACCACCGTAAAACAAGATCCCTCCGGGGTTGGAAGAGAGCTCATCGCCATCGCAGGCAGTGGAAAACAAGTTTAGCGAGACGAACAACGCTCTCAAAACCGATCCTATCGGTGCCAAAGCCGACACGATGAAATGCACATAAAGGAGGCTCGAGTCGACCTTCGTGGCTGGAGAGTACGTAATGACGCACATGTACGAAATCAGGTAGATGAGCAAGAAAAACGTCTGTCCAGCCGCAGCCCAGGCGTAGGTGCCAAGCTGAGTCTTGGTGAAGAGCGAAATGACATAGGCCATCAGGGTGGCAGCGATGGCATACAAGAAGAGGACGATGAAGACGTAGCCCAGGTGGAACCAGATGCTCGAGATGCCTGCCCAAACGGCCGTGATGATTGCAGAACTGACGAGGGCGATGATGAAGTCGAACAAGAGATATGCGACCCACAGAGGAAATGGACGAACACCGTTCGAGTATTCAAGACCGCGGACGAATCTGCGGCGTTCCATGCTCGGATAGAGGGCGAAGAAGGCGGGATACACTGACAAGGCGAGGCCCATGTACACAATCAGATTCAAGCCGTCGCCCGTACTGGGACGAAATGGGATCTCAAAGGATGACCAAGTTGTCGCAATGGACGTGTTGGTCAAGAACGTATCAAGGTACTGCTGAGCTAACATCGGACTTGTGAGAAACATGTTGGCAACCCAAGCAATTGTAGGCTTTTGGCTCTCATCGCCTAACCACATGGCCATAGTGATGTCCTTGCGGTGGTCTTCGATAGACTTTTGGAAATCACCAAAACTGTCGACAAGCGTGAGATTCTCTAGGGCGACCGTAGCGGCGGAGGAGTCACTCATGCCGTTGAAGAAAGGAGAAAGCAAGGCAGAGATGGTAGAGTTGGACAATTTGGATAATGGTCCGGCTAGGAGAAGGACTCGGTCATCTGAGTTAATCTGACTGAAGGCATCCTCGGTCGACGAATTCGAGGCGTGGTCGGAGGGTGAGCAACCAGTCGGGTCTTGGCCTGTAATGTAAAGCGAAGTCAATCCAGCAGCAATAATCGGAAGAAGAAAGGCGACAATGTAAGGGATCCGATTTCGCTTCAGAATCGTCAAGCGCTTCATAAACAAGATGGATGCCTGTTTTACAAGGCCGACTCTCTGGCCATCCATCAGCTTGAGGCCTCTGGAACCATCCTCCTTTTCCGATTTTTCATAGTCATTGGACGCAACAGTCACGGCCTGATCACCGCGGAAAGCTTCTTCATCTCTAATCTCCTCGGCAACTTGAAGAAAAACGTCTTCGATGGTTGGGCCTGAGAAGCGGTACTCGCTGATCCGGGCGGCTTCGAGGTCCTTGATAACAGAGGCTGCTAGTTGAGATGATGGCGCAGTGTAGGTAACGAGGTCGAATGCGTCTTTCTTCCTCACCCCATCAACTTCAGGGCTCTTCAAAAATCCTTGGTCTTTTGGCACGTTGACTTTGTAACCACCGCCGAGTCTGTCCTTGAGTTCAACAGACGATCCTTCAGCACGTAGAGTACCCTTGGAGAGGATTGCAATGTGGTCGGCCAAGAGATCTGCCTCGTCCAAGAAATGAGTTGTCATGATCAAAGTCCTCCTACCACGTTCAGCCAGCAGGATATCCCAGAGCTTCCGTCGAGAAAGCGGGTCAATGCCACTACTGACTTCATCGACGCAGCAGACAGCACTCCCACCCGTCAGCATCAAACCCAGCTGGAGCTTTCGCTTTTGGCCACCTGAAAGAGTCTTTGCAAATGCTTTTCGCTTCTTCCAGAGATCAATAGCCTTGATGAGTTCGTGAATCCCCTCGGTAGTAGATCGGGCATTGGGTGCCTTGAGGTGGTTGAAGATGCGGATGTGCTCCTCCACGGTTAAGTCGTCCCAGAGAACGTTCTTTTGAGGAGCAATACCGAGGCCGCCCGAGCCGTCAATGGTAATGGACCCGCTTGTCAGCTTGTTCATGCCGGCTATGGCATCCAGGGTGGTACTCTTGCCGCTTCCGTTGGCACCTAGGAGGGCAACAATCTGGCCACGGCCTACGTTGAAGCTCAGCTCATTTACAGCCGCCACAGGCTCCTTCTTGGCGGTGCCTCGGTGAAAGAGTCGTGACAGAATTCCAGGTGTGTAGATCTTTGAGAACTGTCGAAGCTTTACAGCACTGTGACCCATGCTGTTGATCTCGTCTTGGCGAAACACGATCTTGCGTCCTTTAGTCGAGTTGCCGTAGAGTGCATTCTCGATGACGGCACCAAGAAGAGGATACGCAAAGATCTGGATGATGAGGAAGATCCAGATGACAATACCGGGAAGTTTCCAAGGACTGTCAGGGCCATTCTCAACGAGGTTGGTGGGTCGTCCTAGCTCCTCGAAGCGAGCCATATTGGTGATAAAAAAGACGTAGGCACACGGAGAGAACAAGAGGGCCAGTATGGTCACGGTGCCTGTGTTAGGGGAGGTGATGGATTGGGCAAAAATCCCTAGAAGCATGCAGGTGAGGATGGCAGTAACACCACTCAGTTGGGCTTTCTTGAAGAAGGAAGCAAAGAGGATAGCAAAGGAGGCAAAGGCTAGGCCAGCAATGATGTGGAAGATCAGTACGATGCCGATGTTCGTGTTGGCAAAGACGCCCTGTCGGATCGTCAGAGAGCCCACAACCCACGCAGGAGCGTAGATGAGAGAGAAGGACAGGTGGTGAGCAATGATTCTGGCGGCCTGGGCCATCCAAGGCTTGCGTACGGGCATCATGGCATCAATCAGTTGGGACATGCCAGTCTCGCGCTCGGTAGCGATGAAGCCTGTTAGATGGTAGGTGACCCAGATGACCGTGGCAATAAAGGCTACGCCCATCCAACTGGTTATGACGTTCTGGTAGACCACTCGAATGCGGTCTGCGCGCTCATCTTGGGTCAGGGTAGTGAAGGGATATTCCATAGTGTTGGCTAGGGAACTGTCGCGCGAGTTGTTGAGGCGGACAATGATGGAGTCGACGGCACGCTGGACGGGCAGGAGGTAGATTTGCTGGTCGTTGTTGGATTCGTCGACCTTGATCTTGCCGACACTGTTAAGTAGAGCGCCATCAGTGCGAATCGTGTAGTTCCAGATCCCATCGGGACCCTCATCGGGAGAGGAGCGCATGACGATTGCACCGAAACAAGTCGAAACACCGAGAAGGCTACTGCGACACTCAGTGGCGAGCTGGTCCTCATCATCGGCGCGGACTATCTCCATGAAGTTGGCCGCATCCTTGGCCTGATCGGCAAGTTTGTCGAGGACCTTATCAATGTTACCACCCGAGTGACCATTGTTGACTAGGACGATCTTGTCACGGCTGCTACCACGGGCTTCTTTGAAGGCTTCGGCGAGTGACTTGATGGGGTGTGGATCGCCTATGCCGAACACCGCTGGCGGGACGAAGAGATTCTTTGCGAAGCTGAAGAAAGCCGCGAGGGTAATTGGGAGGACAAAGGCCATGATGATGCAGAGGGCGAAGTGGCGGAAGAGAAGGATGCGCAGGTTCTTTCCCATGAGGGTCACGACCTGCTTGAGGAAGGTCATTATGGGCAAAGAGGCGCCCAAAGGCAGCGAGACGAGACGAGTATTCGAGCGGCGGTTGATTCCTGATGATAAGATCGAGCAATGTTGAAACGAGAATGAATAATCGGTTGCATTAGGTTGAAGTTCAGGTTGAAGAAGGAATGCTATTGTCGCGCAAGAGTTGTCGCAAGAGGGTTGAAGCTAGAATATTTCGCCTCAGGAATTAGACATAGACGCTGAATCGTTGAGTGCAGCCCCGAACTTCGAGAGTTGAAACGGCTGGGGCGAGGCGGTCGAGAGCGCATCAAATGATGATGATGGAGATCCGTTAGATTCTAGCTGGCGTGGAGACGGTTGTTATATTAATTAGTCTTTAGGCTACTTCAGTTCCCGCGGGGACTTGCCAGTGGACGTTAGTGGCCGGTGTCTTAAAGTTAGCGGGCGTTGGAAGTGGATGCGGCCCGTCGGGTGGCATACAGCCCACCTGAGCAGCCTAGGTAGGTACCTAACTACCTAGCCCTCTACTGAGTTCCGTTTGTTATAGAGCGGTTCCCAGCTGGAGAGCTGTTTGCACCATTGCTGCCGCTTAGGATGGGTTTACTAGGTGAAGAGCTGTGGCTGTGTATCTTGGCTTCCCTTGCAGTCCCATTGTGAAATCCTCTTGCCATCAAAATGCCCTTCCTTCCAGACCGCCGCCGTGGAGGAGGCGACGACGACTCTTCTTTCCCCCTGCGAGCTAAGAAGTAATAGAACGATGAGGGCAATACATATCCACATTGCGAAGGATTGGGGTTGCGTCTAGGTACTCAGTGTTACACAAATCAAACCACGAGAATGCCTACTACATATTGCTACCCTGCATCCACGATAACAAAGAGCCGCGCTTCATCTTAGCCTCTGACATTCGTCTTCCTTCGTACTTCGTATTTCGTATGTTTTCGAGCACCCTGGTCAATCTCAAGAAACCCCTGTCGCGCTTACGGTCATCACTCTTATTCACTGGGTCTGCCTGTCTGGGGCGCCAGCATCGACCTCCTCCTGTCCAATAACCTGCCTTGAAACGATTACCCTAGCGGCCAGCTAGGATCGGAGGATCGGAATTGGTGGGTGCGGGCTTGTCACCCCGGGAATGGCACGTTTGTCGTATTTCGCATTGGGAGTGCTGAAAATCTAGGATCATGGAGGCTGTGCAGACGCCTGTGGCTGATTAGTATAGCATTGCACTTGGAACGGAATAGCTTCTCGTTGATCTGCAGGTTTAATCTCGAACATTCCAATTTCCCAATGGGGTGTAATAGAGCACTGCACTGTATCTAGGTGTGCAAGGAACTTTAGAGGCCTCAAAGTGCAGATACGATAACACGGTGGCCTACGGAGTACATACATGCATTGATCATTATTCTACTCGACTGTGCCCCTCGCGGATCCTTCAAGCAGACAGGCGCCACTCATACTGGATTCTATACATTTCCTTCTTTTACTCTATCACAAACCCTCCTCCTCCGTCGTCGTCAACCATATCAAATTCCTCCGTAACATCACTTGGCGCGTCGTCAAGCGCGTCGTCAAGCTCGTCGTCCAAGTGTGCCTCCCTGGCCGCCTTGTCGTCTGCCTCTTTCCGTTCTTCTGCATCCACTCCGCTCCAAATCTGCTCCCTAATTCTCAGCCCCATTAGGAACTTCCTCCAAGCCCTCATGGCCCGGTTTCTCCTCCGCTCGTCCTCGATTTGTTGTTCAAGGTCTCCTAGTCCTGCTATAACCACCCGAATTGCTTCCTCGTACTCCTTCGCGACCACGATACCATGAAGCACTGCCGTCCCGTACCGCCCCTGAAATGAGAAGCCCGTGAGTGCAGGTGCATAATCAACTCCAACCAGAAACGCCGCCCGCGCGGCGTATTCGTGGATGATGTGAACGCCACCGCCAGGAACCATGCTTGGAACATAAACGTCGATGTTCCCAAATTTGTTCTTTGGAACACGACCATTCCGTACCCGTGGCGGCACGTAGAGTTCTGTCTGATCCTCGGTGTAAATCGGTGTGCCTGCATCCCCTTGCGCGTCGTCTTCTTCTTCATCAAACCGCCCCTTAGGTCGAGCTTTCTTAGGAAGCCACTTGGCCGGGATTTCATTTGGTTTGACCTCGCGTCCCAATCTATACCATTTGTCTGCGCTTCTTGAGATGCGCACATCCTTGCGACGGTAAATCCTCTCCAGATGGCCGCGGCTCCCAGCGCCGACAGTCCCCGAAGGCATAGCACCCGGGACCAACACTTCGTGACGTCGCAGGTGTCGTTCCAAAGCGTAGATCGGGTGATCTTTGAAGTCTTGTACGTTTCGCGGCATAGGCTCTCTTGCCTCGATACCAGCGAGTTCGATATCCTCAATCTGGTCGAGATCAGTCGGTCGCCGCCGACGATACATCTTCATCACCTTCTGCCACCACACGTCGCCCCCTTCTGTGGCGGTCTCCACCCGTAGCTTGCGAGTTTTCGCCGTGTACGCCTTGGCATACCTTCTCGTCACATCTCGCGCACTTCCATCAACTTCAAACGCCACCACATACGACATGGAATTCTCCCTGTCGGTTATGGGTGGTTCCAACGCTTTTGGCTTCCAGAATGTGTGCGTGACCACCGGATCGACAGGTTGCCATTTTTGGTGACCGACGTCGAGGACTTCAACCCAATACACGGGGTATGACGACTCCTTGATTCGCTTTGGCGCTTCAAATGCAGGGCGGGGCTTTGGTGAAATGGCTTTTGGTGGCTCAAAGTTATGTGCTGTTGCATTGGGATGGCCCAGTCTCCGAAGAGCAGTCGAGCCGCTAGATGGAGACCCATAGCCAGCGTTTACCCTCTCCTGATACTTGGCCATCGTGGCTCGCACTTGTTCGCTCTTCGAAGCCTTCGAAGCCGCCTTGCCTATTTTCGGCTTGGGAAGTGTGGGAGCACCGGATGTGCAAGCTAGTGGTTGGAGTGAGCACACTAGCCGTGCCCGAACTCCCACGCTCCGGAGAAGCGCGCAGTAGAGCTGTGCACCAACGTCTCGGGAACCTTGCAACTTCTTGGCCGCCTCGCGAAAGTCATCCCGATCCAGACACGACTCCATATCACTAGGAGGTTCATACTACTCACGAATTAGCAGGATCCCTCAACGGATGTATAATGCATACCTCTTTCAGATGCTCCGGCTCCTCGGCCCACAGCGCCCTCCTCAGACCCCTCTCAACGATTTCAAATTTCGTCCAAACCCCCTCAGCCTGTTTTAATCCATTTTTGAGGCTCTCGGTTCGTCCAAACTGGGAAAGATGCGTCCCGGGGTTCAAGTAAGAAGTAACTTTGTCATTCAGGTGTGCCCGCAGATGATCTTGCACTCTGTCATCGTTGCACCAGTGATTGCGACGTGCGACATGCGAGAGAAGGCAAATTATATGGGCTTTATGAACATCGGCTCGACGCTCTCGCTCCTCTTTGGTGAGAGGTTTTCGTCTTTCCGCGGCCTTCTTTGACTGTGCTGTAGCCGTCTGTTGAGCCGTGAGGTTGAGCACCAACTCCTTGGGCTCCTGAGAAGAGGCCCCGGTGGGAAGTGAGCCAAAGTCGACGTCTTCAAATATGACGTCGTCATCTTCGTCTTCATCTTCAGACTGCAGCTCCATGGTTTGCATCGTGGGTTCTGGTAAGACAACATCTTGAAACTCAATGTCCTCACCCTCGGAGTCTTCGGAATCGTGTGCCGTCTGGCCACTGTGCGACGCCGTGGGACTTGCCGGCTGAGGGTCCTTCTCTGAAATTTCCCTCCCCGAAGGCTTCTCCTCTCGAGTTGGACCAGCGCGACGCCGTTTCAGCGGCCGTTCTGGTGGGCTGCGATTCTGATCATTCACGCCCGCCTCGGCCAACATGTCCTGGTAAATATTTGGCCCACTCGCTGCGCCCCGTCTGCTGCTAGCCCTTGTCGCGGTCCGTTTCCGACCGACCATGATTAGGACATTCTCGCGATGCCTTCCTTGGTGTCAAAAAGTACTGTGTATGAAGATCGAGTTGCGTGTGACTACGTGCCGAACCAGTTGCGTCATCCCGCGTTAACAAGAATGGAGTCGCGAAGTCACGTGGAAATACAGGCACAGAATTAATGGATCGCACTAACAAGGATGCGTACTCGTTGTAAATATCAAATCAATTATTTGGGAGCTCATTGCCAATGCTGCTGACACAGACATGATTGATTAGTTTATGATTGCCCATGAGGTAATGAGTTTTCGCTACCATCGAGAAACTTAAGAGGCTGGAGCTCATGTAAGCAAGACATTGCTTACTCGGGTAAGTCGGCATCCTCAGATATCGGACTTCTTACATATAATTTCCGTCTCCGCAGGGACAGGCTAACGTCCGTTATTCAGCAAGGCCCCAGTCAAAACGCCGTCGTCTATAATGGCGTTTTTGGTAAAGCCGTAAAGGCCTCCCATAGGCCCACTATCAACGAATGGAGTTATAAAGCACCTGTGTAGAACGTGAGTTTAAGAGCCGTCATTTTTTTCGCATTTCTAATAAATTGAGTTTCTTTTATCAATTCACTATATTCATCTTCACTCATCATGACTGACAAACGCATTGCGCTTGTGACCGGCGCCAACGGCTACATCGCAGGTCCAGTCATCGAGGCATTCCTTAAAGCCGGATACGCCGTTCGTGGAACGGTTCGATCTAAGGATTCCGCAAACGCTCTTGTTGAGGCACTATCTCAATATCGTGATGATATCGAGATTGTAGAGGTACCCGATATTGTCGCCCCGGGGGCCTTCGATGCCGTTGTCAAAGGTAGGATTCGTAGTCGAAATTGCGTCGGTGAGATCTTGTCTAATATTCCGCTGCAGGAGTCCATGCGATTGCCCATCTAGCTGCTCCCGTGAGCTTTGGTTTCACAGACCCCGACCCTATTCTTGAAGCCGCAGTGGAAGGAACCCTTGGCATCTTGAGATCGGCACTTAATGAAGCCTCGGTCAAGAGCTTCGTCCAAATGTCCTCCATTGCTGCCGTCCTTAGCAAAAATGAAGAACCGCATCGCTTCACTGAAGCAGATTGGAATACCGAGTCTCTGGAAGCTGTCAAGAAACTCGGCAAGAAATCCCCAGGTCAGCTCATTTATCTGGCGAGCAAGGTCGCTAGCGAACGCGCATTTTGGGCGTTTCGTGATGAAAACAAGCCCTCGTTTACTATGACGTCCGTCAACCCTACGTAAGTCATCTCGGCCCAAACTGTGATATCGAGGCTCGTCGCTAATGCACGACGTGACAGCTTCGTCATGGGACCGCCTGTGGCGTTCGAATCTCTTTCCAAAATCAGCGCAACGACGGCCTTCATTTTGAAGGTGTTTGCCGGCCAAGAAATTCCTGCTCCCATCTCACCCAATCCAGGGTATGTTGACGTCCGAGACATTGCCAGACTTGTCGTTTTCGGGGTCGACCACTCCGACAAGGCCGATGGCGAGCGCTACATCTTGGCGAGGGGAATGGTTCCTCCTCAAGCGGCTGCTGATGTCCTCCGCGAGGCATTCCCCGAGCGTCGCGACATCATCAAGAAAGGCACGCCCGGGGAGGGTTATGCCCCGGACTTTGCGTTTCCCGAGAGCAGGATCATCGACGGCTCCAAAGCTGTCGAGGCGACAGGACAAGAGCACTATACAGTGGAGCAGACAATCATCGACACGGCCAAGTTTTTGGAGAGGTTTTTGTAAAGCTAGGCGTTCCGCTGCGATCTGGAGTATAGACAAAGTTGTAATACAACAATAAGAAGCGGCTGAACTGACACATGTGTATGACTGATCTCAGGCGGGGAACGTGCTCCATAAAAGACCGAGCAATACTTCGTCGGGATGAGCACATCACCGCTCCACTTGTCAACTTATCTTACTCGGACGTTGACCAGAGTTTTGTCCAACTTCAAGTACACTCTCCTTACTCATTCCCAATTCTCGGCCTCGCTCCCTGTTGATCAAAATGCCTCTCGTCGACGCCGAAACCCCGCCTTCAGACGCTGCGACTCACTACGTCGTCTACTTTGCGTCTGGCGAACCTTCCTGGTGCCCGGACTGTCGCGATGCCCTTCCTGCCCTCAACACGGTATTCGGATCGGACTCTGCGCCAACGGCTTACATCGTCCGCGTTGGCTCGTTCCAGCAGTGGAGAGGCCCAAAGAAGAACAAGTACAGGAGTGCGCCGTACAATATCCAAGGCGTTCCGACAGTCGTGAAGATCGAGAATGTAAGCGGGCCAACTGACTAATGCTAGCATTTCAGTTAATCATCTCGTCATAGGGGAAGGAGGTTGCGCGCTTGGGCGACATTGAGAGCCAGCAGGAATCTGCTCTGAGGCAATTGATTGCTTAGCTGCGGCGTTGTTTCTTGCGCAACTGATAAACGGATTTGGGCTCGGCATAGAAAGAGCTGTGTTGCTGTGAAGGACTAAGCAGAAGGGAACACAGTATCAAGATAAACCTTGAAAGCTTGAGCTATTGCCCGTCAACCCGCGTCTGTTAATTGTTTGATTGTCACGGTGTGAATCCTCTGCGTGTGCAGGTTAGTAACCTCGGCAGAAGTACGTACCTAGAAGAACTAATCAGAGCATGACTCGATAGGGGTGGGGTAGTGGGGCTATAGAGCCCTCCACTACTCTTGCTTAGAGGTTATGTATCAAAATAATCCCGCAGCTCACATCCGAAGAGGAACATCACCATTCCTCGCCACGCAGGCCATGATCGTATAGTGGTTAGTACACCTCGTTGTGGCCGAGGAAACGCAAGTCCGATTCTTGCTCGTGGCAAAGCATTACTTTTTTGCAAATTGTTTGGATTTGTTCTCGCTATTTTTGCGCGTCTGGTCGTCGAGATGTGATTTTCTTGATATTACATGGAGCGCGACCCAGGCACGGGCGGGTGGGGTCACTCATCCCCAGGTCTGTGCGTGACTGCCGCCTCTCCACTGATGGTCGAGCTTCAGCTACACACATCCATTGGCGGTGGATAGTATGGGATCATGATGATGCCCGGCAGTCGAAGCAGATTCTGGCTGTCCCGCTCGCCCAAGCCCAAGTTCAAATCTGTTGTGATCTGATTGAGCTTTGAGAAAACATGTCCGGACTTGTCGCACGCCCTTATGCGTTGCCCTTTGCCACGGTGGACGAAGCCTGCATCGTAGGGCTTCTTGATCACGATGATGTCAAGTCTACCGGAGAGGGAACGGGGTCTGCCCATTCTCTGCTTGGGTTGGTTCCGCCTTCTGTAATGTAAGTATCTGGGAGTGACCTGTCTGCCAAACACTACACCCAGGGTAGCTACACTCCAAAGCAACACCATGATCAAAAGGGAGACGGTTTTACATCTGCGATCATATACCCTTGCACGTCATGAGAATGTCTCCCAGTAGATGGCATCGGAAGCCGATTGGAAGATGCCCGCAAGGCCTTACTTGCATCGCCTCTATTTCTCAAGTATGACATGCTAAGGTAGTCAGTCTAGCTACAGTCTGCAAGCAACTTCTCGTGTCCTTGCCCTCTTTGGCAAACCTGATTCGTAGTTGGGTAGCCGATGGGATTGCGAGCAATGTGTCAACATCACCAACTCCATTCGCCGTCTTTGGCAGCCTCACGCTGTAGTAGCTACGAACGGACATCCCCAGGACCCGTGGGCGCAACACACTATTTCTTCAACGCGCTCGACATGAAGGGTTTTGCCGCTCTGATTGCACCTCAAGTACTGATTATTCATTCATGTGAGAATTAGTTATGGATAACGGGTTCGCTCAACTCTTCAAATGTAGCGCTGCCGAGACCATGTCTAGTGTATCCTTATCGACAAGACTTGCCAAACAAGCAGACGGGACGCTCGACATTGAAAGACAAAAAAAATGGGTTGACGAACAAAAAGATAAAATAAAAAAAGATTCATGTGTTTCCACATGTGGCGACTCTCCCGCCGGGAATTGAACCCGGGTCTCAAGCGTGACAAGCTTGCATACTGACCACTATACTACGGAAGATGATGGTTGTGAGCAACCATTGTAGCGAGGATTCGTGACAGCGGGCGTTGCAAAATCATATTATATAATGGCTTCGCTGTGGACATTTCTCTTAGAGGGTGATCAACAGCGCCACTGTGAGTATCAGGCAATTCAATTGTAACCATGTGCGGTCTTGCTCTTGGCCCATAGCGGCGCTAAATCTCACAACTCAAGCTTGTACTATTGTGCCCGTATTATTTTGTATGTATTATTTCTTATCGGACGGCCATCTACCCAAACGCCCTCATATAGCCGGCTCCGTGATGTACATGATATACGAACCACCAACTCGTGCGCTCATGTCAATCTCTGCTTAGCAGCCGGCTCGAAATAGTTGTCGTGATTCACTGACCCGGCTGATGACGTGGTGTGGGACTCGACGTCTCGGATAACTTCGTGCGTAACCATGATTGCGCCGTTTCTGTCCGTTTTGTGCGAGAAAATCTCCTCCGTGCTGTCATTGTTGGTGTGTGGACCTCCGAAGGCCCTACTGGTCAGACCATATTCTTTCGAGTACGGATCGGTCCCCTTGGACTTGCTGTGCAGGTAGTCCTTGTGGCTCCGATTGTAGCCTTCGAGGGGGATGGCGCCGTTCTTCTTCGATCCGGGCTGCCCGTAGCAGTTCTGGGATGTCTTGTTGCTAGACAGACCCAGGGCGTGGTTGAGCCAGGGGACCTTTTGGATGACTTGTCGCAGACACGGTATCGTAGAGCAGATGATTAGGGCGCCGAGTTCGACTTCCGACCAGACCATCGGTTCGACGTACTCGTCTAGGCAGGGGTTAGAGTAGTATAACAGAGGACGCTTGATGCTTACAGGTGTCGTCTACGCCGATGCGGGTGACAAACACAATGCGGACAATCGAGGTAATGCAGACCCTTTATCAATGAGTCCGAGTCGGTCGTAAGAGTAGTGCACTTACAGGAGGCCAAGAGAAAGCATGCAGACCAACCCAAGTCGCTTCGTCAAGGGCAGTTGCAGCTTCCACATGGCAGGAATAGGCTGAATGAACAGAAACAGATCGGTGGACATGTTGAACACAAACTGGTCAGGTCAGCGTCGCTCCTAACAGCAGAAGGAGTCCTTACGGTGCTCCACCACAGGACGCGAATATTAAGGCACTTGGCCGTCGCAAGCTTCTCCAAGTCCCATGACGCGCTGATCGGATTGCATTTGAGGACGACCACGCAGGTTTCCTCGATGGCCTGAGCGAACAGGAAAACCATCAGGCACTTGTTTGCGATGCGGAGCACCCTGTTAGGCTGGATGCGAAGGTAGAGTACGGCGAACGAGGATTTTGCGAGAGAGACACCGCAACTAAAGGTCGACGAGGAGACGATCGTTAACTAGGAAGAAAGTCAGCTTAGTCAAGGGCCACTGCGAGGACGGCTACCTTTAAGAAATTTTCGTAGTCCTCGTTAGAGACTTTATCCCTGTGTCGTCCAAAGCCAACCTTTGTGGCTGTTGGCCGTTAGGTCGCCTCGGGTCATGTTTAGGACAGGTGCTTACACAAAATGGTTGCTATACACAAAGCCAACAAGAATACCTGTCATTGTTAGATCGTCGAGTCAGAGGCAAATACCCAAAGAGAAGCTGCGTACCCAAGCGCTTGTGATTAAATCTACAATCGTCAGCTTCGTCTCATCAGCCGCATGTTGGGTCGTACAGTCGTCCAACCCCGTGGTCTTCAGGTTGGCTCTGATCCCTAGTCGCATGGCGATGGCAGCCGTCGTGACGCACATAATCACAATCGAGGACGCCATCAGCGCCCCAGACAAATCTTCGGCCATTCGCGTTGGTTGTTGAGTCAGTTCCCGGCTGAGTCGAAGACTCTGTCGTCCGTTACCACGTTGTCGGGCTGAGAAACTCGGTCTGGCGCCAGCTGTGTCTCAAGAGGAATGCTCTGGCTCGCATATCCAAGTCGGGCTAGGGTGACTTGGCACGAACGACTTTCGACAAGGAGCCAGTGCAAGAAGGAAGTATACAGAAGAACTATGTTGCCTCTGTTTCATGGCGCCACCGAGGATTGGATCAAGACTATAACTACAACGTAGGGTCAGAAGAAGCCGGGGAAACGGGGCACTAGGCTGCCCGCGAGCCCTTTCATCGACCGCAGCGTCGACGTCGAGATGCTAACAAGTGAAGGCGGCGGAGTTGACGCCGGGCGTGTCGGTCCGGTCTATCATTCCGGCACGATCATACGCTGGATGGAACGGGAAGGCATTGGCGGGATCTAAAAGCCCTCGATGGATGTGGGGACAAAGCTTGGAGGACTGGGTCCGGCCCTGTACGTGAAGCCCCTGCTCCATTGTCGATTCTTCGAGGTGTGTTTGTACCTTACGAAGAACTGTCTGGATGACAAGCAGAGTTAGAAGCCCTGGTGCTCGCCGCCGCCTGAGCTCAGTCATCAGTTGATATGATGATGTCAGTGTTTAGTGGGAGTAACTGGGCTTTGAGATAGAGACTTTCGGTTGTGAGTAAACGAAATCGGATGGTTATGGAGGCGAGGTGTTGGTTGTCACCATTAACCTCGACGGCAGAAGGTCAAGGATGAGGCGATGATCTCTTCCACTTTTGATGAGAATCCTGGGCATTGCGAAGCGAGACGGCTGATCTGCAGCATGCGTCAAAGTCGAGTCATAGCCCATGCATTTAGCGCCCAGTCTCCTGTGGAGGATGCTTCTCATCGGACAAGACGCAAGCCACAGCCTCGATACCACAGCGCAATTGTATCGAAGATTATTCCCGGCTTCCGCGCTAAGTGTATGCCTGTCAAGAGGTTACTAAAAATGGTGCTAGCTGTTGTAGGGGAGGTCAACGGCAAGCGTGGGCGGCAAGCATTGTTGCAGGCAAAGTGGCCGAGAACCGACTGATTCATTAATGCGTGCCAAGAGCGAGCTGAGCCACGACGGTCCCAAGCAGTATCCCAGGCTTAAGAAAACACACGTCTACTATCCACGATGCCGTTGCTCAAGCTATTCGCGACAGGGGAATCTTACTGCTCCTGACAAGCCACTTTGTAGTAGCTTTGCTGAACGACTTAGTGCATCCTGCGTACATGTACGAAGTACATAATAAAGAAACTTCGCTTGCCAAGCACCATTCTACGGATCTTTCTCTTAAGAATGGTCTGTCAATTCTGCTCCGTGCTGGCTGTCAGACAGGGTTCCACTTGGGCTATGGGCTTTGGTTGCATCCCAGCGGCGAATGGCCAAGCTATATACCATCATCCCTGCCCCGATATACATCAACCCTGGTCCTGGTGCCTACATATGTACATAGTAGACCAAGTTTGTAGAAACTTTGCCGGCTGCATCAACAGCGTTCCGCAGCCAATTGTCGGTCTACACCCCTGAAGACGGCTTCTGGCTACTTTCTTCAACGTGGGCTCGCAGTGAAGATTCGGCCGGCCGAAGATGGGTTGACAGGCGGAGAAAGGCGCGAGAGACCTTACTGAAAGCTTCTCTTACTATGTAGTCTCATCCCCCATGTTCCACGGCTCAGATACCCCTTGGACAGCCGCCGTAGCTCCGCCCGGGGATCGACGGGCACTGATAGTCAGGACGATCTCATCCCATCGACCCGCTCTCCTCCCGCGCAAGATCATTTTAGCGAGAGCCGGAGTGCCAGATTAACAGCCGAACTCCACTCCTGACAAGCGACACGACATGCGCGGTTTCTTCATGTTGCGTTGATGGAGTGGGCGGCATTTGATCGGTATGAGCTAGATCTTACATTAACGCATCGGAAGCCTCTGGCCTCAAAGGTTTGCGTCGCCATCAAGCCGAATCCCGAGCCAGCGTTTGCAATATACAGGAACAACGCCAGCGAAACGTCACTCAATCCATCTGCATTGACCAAAACCCTTGTACCCGGTTGCCCAGCCGCCGCATGGCATCAAGATTAAGATGCCTAGAAAGAACGCGTGCGACTAGCGGTGGCCTGAGTATTGCTTGATGCCACTGTCACCCTGTACCGATGGACGGACGAGATCCAGGGTGGTGATTACAGTTGACAAAGCATGCATTGAATCCGCATACGCCGTCGATGTTCAGTGCCGAAAACCGCATGACAATGCCGACAGCGAAGCAAGCCTTTGGTGGCTCGATTCGGCTAAGGGATCGTCTTCAGGATAGACCTGGCCATTCTCCCAGGACTACCAACATCATTGATCGCTAGAAAGGTGGCTGCTTGTCCGGGAAACGAAGACGACGGCCCGACGGTATTGAAAGTTTCGCCAAGATCTTGACGAGTCCATCGGCGTCGCGTTCTAGACTTTTCGCTATCAGATGCTTTCTTTTTTCTTCTCGCTCGACAACTAGGCGAGACCAGGGTAGTTCCGCTCCGTGCATGACGAAGTAGCATCCTAGAAACGGGTCATCAAGAATACAACGTCGTTCATAGGGGTGAGAGATGGATGGGTCTGGATGCCTTCAACCCCTAAGCACACCCAAGTAATGCCCGTTAGCCATACAAAAGAGTCGATAAATCCCTCGTCGACTAATAAGTGGGAGAATTCCGGGTCCGCAAAGCAGAAATCGGCTTCTTATCTGGACAGCCGATGGCTCTACATAGTTGAATGCTAGGATTGTTGCACCATGTCCCTGGTCTTTTCCTGGATAACCCGATGGCGGCATGTAAGAGCACTCCACTTTCATCCGATGGGCAGACGTACGTAAGAATCAGAAATTTCAAGAGGTCGGTTCTAGGCGCCAAGGATTCTCTGTGAGTTTGAGTTGAGGAGCAAGTATTTCTGTGGTCTGGAATCTTTGTTGAGTTGTGGCTCATCTGCCAGCTGCCTCAATCGAGAGATCTATCTGATGTATCATGTCTTGAAAGCCAATCAGCCCTATCCGGTTTACAGTAGCTCTTTTTCTTTTACGAGGAGACCGTCTGGTTAGAAGAACCAGCGCGACAAAGCTGCCCGGCAAGAACGTGCTGGTCGAGGATGTATTGGTTCTGCAGCTGGTCGAAACTTTGGATCGGTAGTTCCATGGGAAAAATGCGAATTTTCATAAAACGCCAAACTGCATCACAAAACATTGATGCAGTCATGCTTGTCTTGCAAGGTCGCCTCTACCCCGTTGAACCTATCTTTTGCATCGTATCGATCTCATCTTTCCCTTGCGGCAATTGGCGATCCGGCTCCGGCACTGACTTCCGGCCGGGGAATCACGACAATGCCAGGTCCTGATCCTCCCGCGCTCCACTCCAAAAGTCATTGATGGACCACCCTATTTGTGGCTTTATTTTCATAAGTATTTTTAGGGGTACACCTTTTGTTCCTTGCATTAACAAGTACATAAGCTAGCTAGATAGACTATCTTTCTACAGGCACCAAGGTACCCAACCACATATAATGCAGATTGGCCCATACCTACCCAAGCAGTGCTTAGGTTACGGATAGAGGTTAGGCTTACTTGGGGTTGGTTGGGGATTAGAATAGTGTTGGGGATAGGATTGGATCTTAAAATATTTTATTATTATAGAACGTAGATAGCTATTACTAAACTTAGCATCACAACGGTGGGCGTATTTGTTAGCGCGGGGATCAAAAGTTGTTAGTATCCAGTGACACTTGCAGATATTACCACGCGCTCTGTAGGGGATCCCACAGGCTGGGGAAGTACTGATCGATGACTGATATGTCTGGCATGATGAAATCCTGCAGATCCGGAGGTCCGTCAAGACCTGGCTCCTCTCTGGGTACCATGGCCAATACTTTCTCGACGACCTCGGCGTGTTGGGCCAGGCAGATATCGCCAAGGTCCCAGGAGTTCTCCTCCTTGTGAGAACGCAGGGCGGATACGAGACTTGAAGCAATCCGAAGAGAGCTGCTCTGCGCGAGACCAGAGGGTGAGTTCTCGGTTTCCAGGGCACACCGCAGCAAGAAACTGACGGTAGCTGGGAACGCAAATGAACCACTCGGGAGCCAGAAGTCGGCAAGCTGCTCTGGCTGTAGCTCCTGGGTAAGAATGAGTATCTCCTCTGATGTTCTTCGAGCATGGATGTAGCGGTTTAACAAGCGGCTGTCTTGAGAATTGTAGAGTTGCTTGTCTGCTTCTAGCTCGATACGTTCGAGGAGTAGTCGCACGTTGAGATAAGCGAGTCGTAAGTTCGCAGCCCCGGGGATTTCAAGACTGGTGCCCCTGATGATGATGCGGCGGATTTCATCGCCTAATGACTCGACCCAGCTGTTTAGAGCGAGTTCAAGATGGGTCGTGTCCCTAGGCTCGCCTAGTTCGAAGTGATAGATGTGCCCAAGGCTCAAATCCAGAACATCGGTAAGTCCCACAAGAGCAACAAAGACGGATGCCTTTTGTCTCTTATTCTCAGCAGAGCCAGACTCGCAAAGATACTCGACGGTCGGCTTCGGGACGTTGAACTGTGTTCTCGATATGTGAGGGGGTGTCCCGTGAGCGAGGCTCGTCCTATACGCTGTCAGGTCTGCCAATAGAGGTGCTTGGTCATGCATACCACTTATCGTGCACCCAGAGAGCCCACCAGATTTTCATTCTGAGATTCTTTTCCGACGCTGGAATTTCCCACGGGACTGGGTTGTGATGTAGACCGAGCGAGTGGGCCATGGCAACAGCCGACCCGAGAAGGACGCCGTTCCCGATGAGGGATGTAGTGGGACGGCCACCGACGTTTAGTAGAATGGCTTCGATTATGGACATTCCCGGCGACACATGAAGCTCCGAGTAGGTGGCCTCGCTTGCCAGGTTCCAGATGAACCGTCTCTCTGGGCATCTATGGCGACGCAGAATAGGCGAGCTATTCCAGTAGGTGATGGAGTGCGCATACAAGCAAGCTAGTAGTGCTGGGGATATGCGATCTTTGTTCTCATGGAACTGTCGCCGAAATGAAGCCTCATCCAGCAAGGGAAAGGAGACGTTGACCTTGTTGAAGTACCTAGCTAAGTTAGTTGGCTCCGAACTTGGCAGGCCAATACCCACAGATCAATCACGTCGGCTGCGAAAGGCTCCAGCAGTCTCTCGATAATCTCCAACTTCTCTGCAGAATAGCTTCGGTTCACGACCATGCCCAATGGACGTTTCTGAACCATTGTAAACAGGACGGGCTTAGATCGGTTTCCGGGCACGGGAATGATCAACCTAGATCCTCGAGTGGCTCCAGGCATTGCAGACAAGTAGTCTGATAAAACCTGATTGTCCGACGTGACTGCTGGCCCAACGATGTGCAGATTATGCTGCTGATCATCCGCCGAGCCCAGCGCCAACGGCGATTCATCCTCCGGGGCTTGGCCTTGTGCCGGCCAATCCGCAGGCCCCGACGCACTCGAAACGTTGGGCACAGGGCCTAGAATTGGGAGAGCTGGAGCCGGCCCAATAACTGAGTCTTCCGGTCCGGGTCCGGGCCCGGGGGACGGGGGACGGCGCAGCGGGGCGGTACCTCCGGCGGGTGCCCGAGTCTGACGCCGGCGTCTAGCAGAATCGGGGGCCCGATCAAGCCCAGAGCTCGGGAACACGCACTCGGTGCAGTGCGCTCGGCACATGAGACAGATGTCGGACGAAGCCTCGGACTGGCACCGCGACTTGCGCCGGCGACACGCGACACATGCCGGTCGTAAATGCGACCGATACGGACGTTCATTGGGGCCTTGTTGCTGCATTGTCCTGTCCTTTTCGGGATTTGCCGCGTTCTGACGCAAGGGAACTGGCTTCGCCGGCCGCGGTTGCGAGCATATCTAAAAGGCCGACGTGGGAAGTTCTCCGCGGGGAGAGGAGTCTATACAGTGCATTTACAGTGTCCGGATAACTGTGCTGGTTTTGCGCATCAGAACAACACAATCGTACGAAAGGAGGAGTGGTATTGCAAATGGAGATGGGCATCACTGGGAGCACCAACAAGTAAATCTGCCAATATGAGCAATGCTCATTTCTAGAGACAAGATGCGGATGGCTTCCCGCGGGCAAGTTTGCCGCAGGTGCGTGACATTAGGTAGCACTCCCAAGGATAAAGGGCATGCGAGGAGCACTGGATTTCTTCATTTCTCGGCGTCTTCTACATTTCATTTCTTGTTGGTCACTGGGCTGAAAGTTGGCATTACTCTCTCGATCAAAGCCGCGGACATCAAACATGGCCCCAAGCGCAATCACAGCCCACAGCATCCCCCCCGCCTTGGTTGCAACCACCCCAAGCCTCTACAGTGGTGTAAGCCAGGACGAATATCAGGAAAAGTCCGAAAAGTATCTCCTCAACTATGGCACAAATTTCCACAAAGACGTGATTGCCGGAGCCCGTGGCCTCTTCGTCTACACGGCCTCTGGCCACAAGGTCCTTGACTGGACCTCAGGCCAAATGTCATGTCTGCTTGGCCATGGCCACGAAGAAATCGTCAAGGTCATAAGCGATCACGCCTTGGATCTCGACCACCTCTTCTCGGGCATGGTGTCCCCTCCGGTAATCTCCCTTGCCCAGCGACTTTGCGAGGCGCTTCCTGCCGGTTTAGACAAAGCCTTCTTCCTGTCGACTGGTGGCGAGAGCAACGAAGCTGCCATCAAGATGGCCAAGGTGTGCACTGGAAAGTTTGAGATTGTCGGCCTCGGAGCCTCTTGGCATGGCGTCACTGCTCAGGCTCTGGGTGCTCAGTATCACTTTGGACGAAAAGGACAGGGCCCTCTCATGCCCGGCATGCTCATGCTTCCAGCCCCGAATGCATACCGGTCTGTGTTCCGAAACCCGGACGGTTCGTACGACTGGGAGGCCGAAATGGAGTATGGGTGGAGGATGATTGACATGCAATCCTGCGGGTCCCTAGCTGCCTGCATCGTCGAATGCATACAAAGCTCAGCAGGTATGCATGTTCTTCCGTCGGGCTACCTCAAAGCCTTGAAGAAGCACTGCGAAGCGCGAGGCATGCTCCTCATCGTGGACGAGGCACAGACGGGCGTAGGCAGATGCGGCGACTTTATGGCAATCAATCACGAAGATGTTGTGCCGGATATTCTCACCTTGTCAAAGACTCTAGGAAACGGTCTTCCTCTCAGCGCTGTCGCTACTCGCGAGGGGATCGAGCGCGTTTGCATTGAGCGAGACTACTGCTTCTACACAACTCACGTCAACGATCCCCTCCCGGCCGCAGTGGGCGACAAGGTTCTTGAGATTGTCATGAGAGACGACCTCGTCAGCAAGTCTCGAAAAAGTGGCCAGGTTCTTCACAACGGCCTCAAGCAGCTTCAGTCACGATACGGCTGCATTGGCGACGTTCGAGGGAGGGGCTTGATGGCGGGGGTCGAGATTGTCAGCGACCGAGCCACCAAGACACCAGCTCTGGAATTGGCCAAGAGGATCGGAGATCGTGCGTACGAGCTAGGTGTCTGGGCAAACTTGAGCAGCCACCCGAGCTTTGGTGGTGCGTTTAGGATTGCGCCGCCCATTACCATCACCGAGGCTCAGTTGAAGGACGGCCTGGCAGTGCTCGAGCAGGCTTTCAAGGATACCGAAGGATCAATGCCTCTATATTGAGACATTGGCCGATTGGAAATATATTTGGAGATAGATTGTTACAAATTTGCACCGTATACATCAGAATGCACGTTGGCGAAAGCTCTTATCGCGAGAGGGAAAGTATTCCAGTGGCAGCAGAAGCAATAACAATAACTCATACTAGGTATTTGTCGCCAAACTGATCTTCAGTGATCGTTTGTGACGGTAATTACAGGTCCTTGCGCACGAACCACACTGAGGCACGGCTCGTTTAAATGAACTTGAACCTTCCGTACGATTCATGTGCACCTTCATCAGACAGAACGGGCAATACTCCCCAAAGAGGGGATCCAAGATCGTGAGCCCCCGCACGTGCCATTCCAAGCCAATACGCACTAGCACAATCCAGCGAGACATCGTAGTTAGAGTCGCGCTATTTGGGCTGTATGATATTTCTAGTCAGACAGCACGTGTCTATATCGACTTCCACTGTCATCGGAGCATAGGACGTTATGACTATGCTGAAGCGAATGACGTGGTAGAGAATAAATAGTACGAGTCTTGTGTCAAGCTAGCTATAGCTCATCTTGGACCTAACCTTCGCCTTCACTACCAAAGGCTTAAAGTATGTGGCCTGAGAAGTGGTCCCCCCCAAGGAGGTTTCTTCTGGACCCTCTTCTCGCAGCCTCTCCAGCATCACCAGCGCCCTCATCACCGCGTCGTCCGCAGTGTGCCTTGCAACCTCCACTCACTTTCACGGCCGCACCAAAGTCTGACTCTGTCTATTACGTACACGTCAGTCTTTCTGTGGGCCCTTCGCGTGACCCGCTTTATTGTAGTAGGGTTATATGTTCAATTAACATGGTTTCGGTCACAGCAAAAAGCCGTTATCATCTAGTGGCTAGGATATCAGCTTGTGGTTGATGAAAGTCTTCAAGACGCTGAAAACGATGGTTCAATTCCGTCTAACGGCAAACAAATCAATTTTTGCAATTTACTGTCATTTATTTAAGACTGTTGCCGTATTTTTGCCGTTCCTGATGCCATTCTTGTTTGTGGTGAGCAACTCTGTGCAGTGATCGCGAAGAGGATCCCGCATCCGAGGGCGTGCCCCACATTGGGATTTATACATACGGTGGTTCGTGCTCTATGAGCTACCCTAGACCTGTGTAACTATGTAAGCTGGTAACTCTTGGACGATAGAAATGGCGCTGGAGCCCAGCAGATGGGATGCATCGTGATACAAATGTCACCGGCAAATAGTGTACGTATGGTAGGTGTTGTTGTTGAGTTTAAGCTGGGGTTTTTTTCTTCAGATATGGGTGCGCTAAATTCTCAGAAGAACGATGGTTGGAAGCTGGCTTGTAGACTTAATCATTGCGCACACTTGTGGCAGCACTAGGATACCCAAGTAAGTGCGTCGTAACTGTGCTATCTCGAGCGATAAATGTGGCGAAACCGCGAGTATAATCACGAGCACACAGAGTTTAAGATAAAAGGATCTTGTCGCTCTCAAATGAGGCTGTCATGGTTGCGAAGCGCGATGAGGGCGAACGTGAGTACCTGGTAGCTAATAGTGGGGCGGCCAGCTACCCTTATATACTAAAATAAATTTCCCCGCTTTCACAAATTAGCGTGGTTTCTCAACCTGCGGTGCCAAATGCTTTAGTCGTATAGTGGCTAGTACACCTCGTTGTGGCCGAGGAAACGGTTGTTCAATTCAGCCCTAAAGCAGATTTTTCCTTTTTGGCCTTCTCTAACATGTCTCTGCTTTATTTTTTGCGAATCCGGTTACCTAGATACTCGATTAAGTTATTGTGGTGCTGCGAAGCCACGGATACCGCTCGGTACTGTCGTGCGACGCTCTGGTGGTGGTGGTGGTGGTGGTGGTGTAGTGATGTAGTGATGACTCAGCCCACGACATCTTCCTTTCCGCGTCTACAAACAATGTGATCGCGCGCACTGAGCTTGGCCCTTTAAATTGACCTGCTTAATCATGAAATTGTACTCATTGAGACGCGATGGCCTTGGTGCTCTTCGGTAGGAGCCAGTGCTGCCGCTGCATCTGAATATTACACAGGGAAGGCAAAGTGGTAGTGACTTTGCTGCATTTTGCTGCGTTTTGTTCGGTAATTGCTTTCGAGTTCTTTCCACCCTGGGATGATTGACACCATGATGGTCAAAACCAAATCGTGCCTACTCATCGTGAGGTGTTTTTCTTCTCTCCAACTCATCAACACCACCAAGATGCCTGCCAAGCGACCACCCTCCAAGCACCTCGACGACCTCCTGGAGGAGTTCCTTCCTGGACCCAAGAAACGGGCCAGGCCTTCCAGGAGGCCCAATGCACGAGCGAGAATGGGCCTTCGCGGTCAAGGACTTGCCTCCGGTCACATTTTTCGACTTCGACTTAGGCCTAGGTCTAGGCCCATCCCCTTCCTCCTTCGTCCTCTCGTCGCTGCCGCCGCTATCACTACTCCTTCACGTGACTGAATTCTTGCACTAACTGAAATTTATTGGCTATATGTTTACTATCTTGGGGATCCCGATGGCATGTTGTGGCAGTGTTGCGATATGCACTTGGGTAGGTCATATTGCGCAGTATAAGTTGTAGGACTCCCACCAACACGAGGATCTCACCCACGCTGAGCGTGACCAATAGCTTTGTCGTCAATAACAGCCGCATTCCTGTCACATTATTCAACAATTGCTTTCGCACGGTTCCCTATTTCTGACTCTCCAACCTTCTTGAGTCGCCATGGTTTCCTAACCTCTCCAGCCAGTCCTTGAATATGTAGCCAATTTTTTTGGCCGAGTCCACCGGCCAGCTCCCACCTAATATCAAGGCATCCGACTTTGAGACAAACTCTTGAATGCTCCTCAGCCTCTAGATCCGGGTCAAAGGGCGCTCTAGTCATTGTTCTGATCGAGTCAATGAGGTCCTTTGTGGGGTTCCATGCAACACCGCATGTGAGCATTCCTGTTCCAAATCATCTACAACTGAATTTGCTCCTCTACTCCAAGTGCAGGAGTTGACAAGGCCTCTGTAGCACTGGCCAGACTCGCTGCGACTGCCGAGTTTGCATTGAGCTGTGTAGAATACTTGTAAGCTATAGTTACCAAGACCCCAAGGGTTAAGACCTCAAGTGTTAAGACCTTAGGTGCTAAGACCTCAGACACTAAGAAGTAAAAGGCTCATATTTACTTTTCCTTGAGATAAACAATCATCGCAGGACTTTTGACTGCCCATGAAACCAAACCGCCTGGGTGGAGGCCGTGGACCCATGATAGTCTCGCGTCCATCTGCAGACATCTGCAGACGGCAGCCGCTGGATCAGCTAACGAAGTTTTTTCTTGTTCGCTTCCATGGTGTTGTCCTGAGGCCATGGTACCGCGGTTGGCTGATTGTTCTCAGCACAGAGCTTCTGCAGCAAGTGGTCGTAGCGGAGGAATTGAACTTTTGCTGGACTTCGAGGATAGAACATGGAAAACTCGGCAATATCAAGGAAATCTTGCTTCTCGTTTTTTTAGATTTACGGGTGGCGCCGTAGTGGTTTGATCTCGATGCCAACATCTGGTCTGGCAGTGACCAGAGTATCTTGAAATACAAGCAGTTTTGGGAAGGGAGTGCACAGTTCGGAGCCGAACACCTACTACTAATAAAGTATGAGTTGCGTGGGCCAGACCTATTGTCCCTTCCAAACTATTGGGAGCGCTGGTTGCCAAATAAACATTTTGATGGGGAGGTCTGTGAAGGGAGGAGCTCCTTTCTTCTCGCGACAGTTGACACCATGGGACTTAAAACCACATCGTCTCTAAACCTCCTGAGATTTTGTTCTCTTCTCCAACCCATCAATTTTGTGTCAAAAAGGAACAACAAGATGCCCACCAAGCACACAAACATCCAAAATCCTCACTGTCCTCCGGAGAATTGACTATCGCGGTCAAGGACTTGCCGCTGGGCAGCCTTTTTGTGTTGGGTCCAGACCTAGGCCATCCACTTCCTTCTAGCTGTCTCCCATAAGAAACAGCAACGACAACAACACCAACAACAGCAGCATCAGTGCTATCGCGGCCGCCGCCTCCTCCGCCTCGTTGCCGCAAAGCAGCAGTAGCAGCAGCAACAACAGCAACAGAACCATCATGAAAGAGGGTATTACAGTTGTGGTGAGCCCTCTGAAATCCCTGCAAAACGACATCGCGCGGCGCTTAGCCGAGCTGGGGATCGACAGCATGGTGTTCGAGGACCTTGAGGTTACGCCGCAACCAGCCAGGGTGGTACAGGTTACGCCTGAAAAGCTTCGGCTTCCTGGGTGGCAGCAATTCGTCCGCCGACCAGTACTGTCGCCGCCGCCGCCGCCGCCGCCGCCACCGATAGACGGCCGAAGGATTCAAAAGTGTAAGTTAAATAGTCTACCCTAAAACGTCAAATCTAATAAATCCAAAGACCTAATCTTAGATAGCCTAATTATTAGGTAGCTACGGATACAATGGGAAATGATACCAAGGGATATACCGGAAAACCCGTTTCGTTTTGCAAATATTAATAGTGCATTTGTGTCAACCGACTCCCCAGATCTGCCGTTAGACTCTGTATCCCCACAGTGATCATGGTTATTATCATAGATGGAATTTGATGACGCACTAACACAACAGAAGCAGCAAATTGCAGCAACCCTCCCCCCCCCTTCAAGATGCTAACACACTGCGATGTGTAGGCGGACAAGGAATATCTGGCTATGACTCTGATGTGTAGGCGGACAAGGAATATCTGGCTATGACTCTGATGTGTTGTCGCTTTGGAGCCCTGGGTAGTATATCGGCGGTGGTAGATAGAAGGCAATGTTAACTACGAATGCTACGGTTAAAGTGCACACGCTCTAAAACGTTGATGCTCAACGAGTGAGAGAAAACCCCAACCACTCTGCCACATCAGCTGCAAACTTTGCAGGCAACATAAGAATTCAACTCTTGCCATTAATTGGCATTTCTTTTATTCAGGAGCTATCAAGGAACGCAACAAGCAATGGTATCCCGCGAAAACCAGAAACCCCAGCAATGCCACCCAACGCCAATCTATCCAAACGACAGGTCCCTCGGCTCACTTCGTCAGGAAGCCCAGGTAGTCGGCGACAATGAGAGTCACCATCCTGCGGGAGTCAGCGATGATCAATTGTGAGAGGGAAGGCACTTACGCATGAGGAGCGATGCGAACGTAGTAGGTGCCGAAGCCGCGGTAGAATCGGAAGATGCCCTCCTGCTTGGCGACCTTGGAGAAGCAGTCCACCATGCCGCGGTAGGGGACTTTGTCGTCGGGGCCTTTCTGCTGCTTCTGCAGGCGAGTCTTCACGAAGTCAAAGGGCAAGGAGAAGAAGGAAGCGAAGAAGCCGGCGATGGCGCTGGCGCTGAGGGTTTGGGCTTGGATGGAGAGGTCGGTGTTCTGCTTGAGCTGGGCTTTGGCCTCGCTGAAGAAAGCGAGCTGACCAAAGTTGAGGGCCATGGCTCGGACGACGGTGGGGGCGGCTCCAGACCAGAGGGCGGCGATGCCTTCGTTCTTGGTGATGGAGGTGAGGGCGTCGATGACGGACTTGTAGTTCTTTCGCTCGGCGAGAGGCTTGAGGCCGTCGCTCTGCATGCGGATGAGGGCCAGATCCGCAGGATTGCCGACCATGGCGGCGAGACCACCGGCAGTGAGGCCGGCAGTGGCTCGCTCCGAGAAGCCGATCTGTCGTCCCTCGGCCTTGGCCCGGACGGTTAGTTTCCCCATAAGAGTGTCGAAGATGCCCAAGCGGGCGGTAGTGTAGACGGCCTGTCGGAGAAGCCCAGCGGAGAGACCGGTGTACAAGTCGAGCGCCTTGCCGCTGCTGATGATCTGTCGAGTGACGGAGAGAGGAGTGGGCTTCGGGCCGCTTGCGGATCCCTCACCGGCGAGCTGGATGCGGACCTTGATCATGTCGACGGGTTGGATGACCGAGGTGGCCACCATGCCGCTGATGCCCCCGTTGACAAAGGGTAGGGCGGCCTTGACGATAGGAGAGCGAATGAAATCAGAGGCGAGGGCAGTCGAATCATTCCTGGCAGCCCCGATGACTTCATTCGTCTTGGACCGAGCGGACTCTGCCGCCTGCTTGAAGCTTCCGGAACTCATGATGACTGGTGGTTTGCCAACGATTGAAATGCCTTGACTTGTATGATTAGTCAAGTCAGGAGAGACAATCAAGGCCGAGTTGAGAGCAGGAAAGGTGACGAGAACCAGGATGAATGATATGAGGTTTCGTGTAAGTCGCAACGTGGGCAGTCCCGCCGTCTAATATATCTGCCCGATCACCGCACATAGCATGCATCTAGCACCCAAGGCCGAAGAGATCCGGACCTTCACCTCGGCCGGAGGAGGGATCCGGCCCTGAGAGACTTGGATAGTCTTAGGGGGGTCTGACCAGGAGGGGAGGGGTGTGAGTCGACGGTGGTGGATTGCCGTAAGGGCTCCGCCTGTGGATATTGGCTTGGGAGATGCAGGGCTCAGGATGGACGAGACGCCGCAAGATGAGAAAAGCAGGCTTACCTGGTAGTTTCTGGAGGAGATCCGGCGGCCCCAACGCGGAGATTGATGGGGTGCCTCGACGTTGAGCAAGCCGGATATCCTATCAACAGGCGTTGACGGAACAGCCACTAAGCGGTGGGATGGCAGCTCTCGGGGAACTGATATTGGAGGATGAGTACGGAATGCCGCTCGGATGAACTGTCAAAGCGCGACGAGGAGAGATCAACAAAGATAGATAGATGTAAGAGGAGTTGGCAGCTGGAGGAAGTGAAGATAAAAGGAAATGACGGACGGGAAGGGACGGGAAGAGTCAGAGTCAGGACGCGGGGAAGGAGGGGAATGTGATGACTTGCCGTTGCTGTAGAAGCTGGCGATGACGACGGTTGGGATCATTTCATCCACTGGCGACCCTCCACCAGAGACGGGAGGCATGCCAATCTTTGTATGTATGCGTATAGAAGTATAGAAGTACCGGAGGGTATCTTCGGGCCATGGTGTTTTCGGAGGCGGCATGGAGTCGACCAGTCTCACACCCTTTGTCTCTAGCGCAGCCATACACGCCTGGAACCGACCATCCATCCCGCAAATCGCAACTGCGGGGTTTGAGTTTCGGGGCTGTTGGGGAAGGGATGGTCATTAACCGGCAGAGGAATACTGCGAGCTACTTGGGAGATGCAAGTTGTTTCCTGGGCGCACCGTCATCGTCATCGGCCGCGGGACGGTAGCGCTGTTGTGTTTGTGTGTGTGTTTCCCCTCCCGCGCTCCGGGTTGGGTTTTGCAAGGAGGCGGGCCGGCTACTGAAGTTCCAGGTTGTCGACCATCTATCTATCTGCAGGCGTGCATGCGCCGTGGGTAGTCTAGAGTGGGGGCACCGGGCGTGTTTCGAGCCACCAGGGGCTCTGCCAACGGCGGCCAAGCACGAAGTAGACCTACCTACCTGTGGATGGATTTGTGGATGGCTTGGACCTGGGAGGTATTTTGGATTTTAGGTCTCGAGGAATGCGTATTGCTTTTTTCTCCAGGGAACTTGCAGATGCCCAATCTTACGTGCCAGGGTGGGGGGGGAGATCTGGGTTGTGCTGTAATTACTTGCACGTATCGAAATGGTGAGCCCGAGGAGATGCAACTCCATCAGTTGAGTCCGATATTGAATTGCCAATCCCCAAGCCGTGTCTGGCACAAAGCTAATTAGTGACCCGCCCAGTGAGATGGACCCAACAAAAGGGACGAACGAGCAAGCATCAGCAGCAAGCATCAATGCGCATCGGCATCCACAGGCGGCTCACTGTCACCCTCACCTCTCCCGGATACTCCACCAGGCGCTGCTCAGCTTTGCGTACATATATGAATTGCTCAGCATGGATTCGTCCCCGAAACTCCAAGATCCTGCGCCGAGGTAGCACGTAGAAGCCGACTATCCCACGACCCAACATCCCCGTGTAAGCCCCATCTCCATGGGAATATCCTCGGTTATGGGCTGGCCAAGTGCACCCATGGCCTCACTGGACCATGGCAACACGTCATTTTGGGGTTGCAAGCCCGGAGATCAAGGCAACATATTGCATGTTTCTAGGCCTGGGGGTTATTTCATGAAGCCATGCTCCGCACATGTTTATTCAGTTCCAAATATCCATCATGGTGTTGGGTTGTCGGTCTTGGCGTCGGCCACTAAACGACTGGGTGGTTGATTATTGATTGGGTGCCGTGACGCCCCCCAGAACGATGACGTTGCTCAACACCGAACAAGCAAAAACACATGCAACTTCCAACCAACGCACCGGCTACATTCCACGGCATTCATAGTCCCCAATGCCCCAGGGATGCAATGGAACCCCGGAGCTTGGGCCATGGTGGGGTTTGCCCTGGTTTGCTGGCTCGGGGGAGGAGATTAAATCCTTTGTAAGTTGGCTGCATCCACGACGCAACGAACTTCCAAGTCGTGGTGCCACGGCGTGTCTGGTTGGGGCTTCAACAATACGCGAAAACCTCTCCGAGTAAAGGTAAAACATGGCGGTCGTACAAAAGCTTGCCCGCCAACCAGGTCCCTTACCCCAACCCCCAAAGCCACCGCTCATCGACATCTCAACCCAAGCACATCAGACGTTGAGGGAGGGAGACGAGGCCAAATGGTGGCACAGTCGGGGCCCAGGTCGGAGACTTCTTGCAGTGGAGTGGGAAAGCCAGGATTCCCCTGGCGCCAGATTGTCTATCTAATCTGGTTCAATGATGGGGGCTCGACCTCGATCGTCAAACCCTGCAGATTCTCTAGACCGCTGTTGTAATGGAATATTATGCCGTCAATACCGGAGCCAGGTTCTGCTCGAACGAGCAATCGGTAGTGAGACAAGATGGATATCGTACGTCAACGCTCCATCTTGACATTGAGAACTCGGTGAGTTTCCCGTGTCTGTGATTGCGGGGGAGTGTACGAAGTATCGGCTGTTCCATCTAAATACGACACGCCGTCAGATCGCAAGTACAGACCAGAGCAACTATCGCACGACTTGACTTATCCCATAGGTTCACAGCCATGTATTCCATAATCCTCAATGGTGCAATAACATCTCGCCCATCAGGCTCCCTCGGATAACACAACACTACACGACAGAGTCGCCAGATTCGCAAGGCCTTCCAAAAAAGAGGCCAGCATGTAATTCCCTACTTGCCTGCTGCAACGCGGTCGGTAGTAGCTGGTTAGCCGACCGGCATTCAATATGCGGCAGGCCCGGAGTCCAGCCCATCAGAAAACGCCGATTCAGGCTGGTCATCAAACCTCCGGGCCGTGGCCGCAACTCAATGTCCGGACGGCCCACCCGCGAAGGCTAAAACACGGCCGGGAAGGTGCCGAGCCGGCCTCCATCTACCGTCACCACTGCGCCGTTGGTGTAGGCGCCCGCTCGGGACGCGAGATAGAGCAACGTGCCCGCCATGTCCTGCTCTTCGCCCAACCGCTGCATCGGAACGGCCTCTGCAGGCACGCGCACTCTGCCGCTGCCGCTGCCGCTGCCGCTCGACTCACCCTCCCCGCCTCCGTAGAGGTCGACGATGGGTGCCGACATCTCGCTCGGGAACACTGTCTCACGTCAGTCGCGTCAGTCGGGTATCCGAGGTTGCTCGGCGGCAGGTAGAGACACGACCCAACAAGAACTGGAACTTGGACTTACAGCCTGGCGCGATACAGTTTGCCCTGGAGTACACATGGGTCAGCAGCTAGTCGCATAGCCGAGCAATGCCGTCGGGATATCACTCATCCCTCACCGAATCAACGGAAGCGGACTCACCGGATATTCCACTGTGGCAACGCAACGGAAAGCTGCTTCGTCGCCAGCGTCGCCGCCGCCTTGCTCTGCCCGTACGCCCAGCCCCCGGGCGCCTTCTTGTTGTAGCCCGCAATGGAGCTCGTGACTATCACCTGCGAGGACTGCGGCACGTTGCCCGTCTGGTTGCCCCTGTCCAAGAGCGCGAGGAACGCCATGGTGGTGAACCACACCGCCGCCGCGTTGATGGCAAACGGCTGCACGTAGGCGTCAAAGTCGTGCGCTAGGTTCTGGCTCGTCCATTCCTCGAGCGTCGTCTCCGGCGTGATGGGCTTGACCTGAGGACCCGAGACGCCGGCGTTGCACACCAAGAGGTTCAGGTATCCCGCCTCCTTCTCGATCAACGCCACCGTCTCTCCGAGGCTGGCCTTGCTCGTTACGTCGCACTTGACCGGTATCACGTTGGGGCCGACCGAAGCGGCTGCTTCCTGGAGCACCTCGAGCCGGCGTCCTGCGATGTAGACCTTGGCCGCGCCGTTGCGAGCGAGTGCCTTGACCATCATAAGTCCGATGCCTGTCCGTCAACTGCTGCTCTGGCTACGGAGGATCAAGGACTCACCAGAGCCTCCGCCAGTGACCAGGGCTACTAGGCCGTTGACGTTGAAGAGAGAGCTTGCGTCGAGGGACGCGGCATCACTGTGAGAAGTCATGATTACTAGATGGTCTGATAGTGCTAGTATGTTAATCGAAACTAAAACAGAGCTATAGTCTGTCCTGGCAAAAGATGACGAGATAAAGTGTCAGCTAATTGAACTCGGGATGACGCAGATCTATCTGCCCCCGCATCGTCGAGACCCCACCATCACCAAGTGGCCCGGGGATAACAAGGATCGAGGTCCCGCACGGTGCATATGTACCCCTACTCCAAGGCACAGCACCGTAATCGATAAGCTCTCAGCACTGTCTAGAATTTCTCAATCCATGTTTTCATCCTCATCCTCGACCGAGCTCTACCCAACCGCAACGCAGAATGCCCAAACGAAAGCGCTCCGGCGAGCCCAGCTTGCAAGAGAAGCTGCACAAGCTCTCCGACGAAATCGCCCGCGCCCTCAAGGCCGCCAAGGGCTTCGAGCGGCAGCGCCTCAGCAAGCGCATCCGCGACGATGGCATCACGCCCGACAAGAAGGAGCGCCTCGAGCGTGAGATTACCGTCCTCAAGGTAACGAAGCTGCATGTTCCCTCGAATGGACGAGTCGGCTGGCTAACTCACCGTGCAGTCCCTGGACCTCCACCAGACCGCCCGCGCCCACATGCACGGTTCCCTCCTCAAGATCAAGTCCGTCGCTGAATCCAAAGACCTCCCCGAAGAGATTCGCCGCGGCCTCGCCAAGCCCACCCTCTCCGAAGAGGAACGCGTCGCCCTTCACAATGTCACTAGCGGACTGTACAACCGCGACAACGTCAAAAAAGCCGTCGACGCCGCCGTTGTGGCCGTCTGCGAAATGCTCAACGTGCCTGTCCCCAAAAAGGCCAAGCGCGTGCGCAAGGGCAAGGAGGAGGAACCCGACTCCCGGATAGCCGAGGCGAAAAAAGCTGTAGACGAAGACGTGCATGCGTCGGTAGAGGACGACGACGAATCGGAGTTCCAAGGCTTTTCGGATGAACCTGGCCCGGAGGAGCTTGACAGTGAGGAGGATACCGAGAATGAACTCTCCAAGTACGACCACCTACTGGGAAGCTCCTCCGACGAAGACGAGGAGGACTTTAACCCGGAACTGTTCGAGCGCTACAAGGGGAGGGAAAAGGTCAACCTCGACGATATCTCCCTCTCCGGCTCAGCCGCCGACTCCGACTCCGACTCCGAACCAGACGAGGACCAGCAATCCTCACCCTCGCCACCCCCAGCAAAGAAGAAAAAGGAAAAGACGCCCGCCCGCCCGACCGGCTCTACGTTCCTCCCGTCCCTCATGGGCGGCTACATCTCCGGCTCCGAGTCGGCCTCGGACGTTGACGTCGCGCCGGCCAAGAAGCGCCGGGGCCAGCGCCAGCGCCAGGCCATCTGGGAAAAGAAGTTTGGCGGAAAGGCCAAGCACCTGCAGCAGCCGGCCAAGAGCGGCCGCGACTCGGGCTGGGACATGAGGCGCGGGGCCGTCGACGGCGCCGACGGTACCCCCTGGAAGAAAGGAATCCGGAACCCGCTCGCGGCGAGGACGGCGCCCGAGACGGACAAGCCGCCGCCTAAAAAGGACGACGAGGGGCCGTTGCATCCCAGCTGGACGGCGAGGAAGAAGGCCAAGGAGTTGGAAAAGGCTGTTGCGTTCGCGGGGTCTAAGATTACATTTGACTGATCACGCGCATGAGATACTAAGATAGATAATACCAAGCCAAACACATTGGATCCTCATCCGCTCCCCCCGCCTTGCTTCTCATATGCTGGCTGGCCTGCATCGCACATACACGGGCAGCCCACCTTGCATGGGCAGCGTCAAACTGCTCTTACTCACCCTCTCCCCCGCAAACGCCGGCAGGAAATCAAACTCGTCGACCAGCCGCGCCAACACCTGCACCGCTACTAGCTCGGCCATGCGCTTGCCCAGGCAGACGCGCGGCCCGCCGTTGAAGACGGGGAACTCGGCCGCCGAGCGCTGCGTCACCGTCGCGCCGTCCTCGGCCAGCCACCGCTCCGGGCGGAAGACGTCGGCATCGGGGCCCCACGTGTCGCGCGAGCGGTTCATGGCCCAGGCGCACCAGACGACGATGGCGTGGCGGGGCAGCGCCGTGCCGTCGGGCAGCGTGGTTGCCTGCTGGGCCTGCTTGATCTCGATGGGGATGGGCGGGTACAGGCGCAGGGACTCGTAGAAGACGGCCAGGGCGTAGGGGAGCTTGGTGGGCGTGAGGAGCTCCGGGTCGACGGCGGAGCACCCGGCTTCGGCGCGGAGGGCGCGGGTGGCGTTGCGCAGCGCAGAGGTCGCCTCGGGGTGTCTGATCAGCAGGTACAGCGTCCACGTCAGGGCCTGGGCCACGGTGTCGCGGCCGGCGGAGAGGTAGTTGAGCGCTGCGTCGGCGACGAGCGTCTCGTCGCCGATGGAGTCGAGCAGCGACTGGATCAGGCTGCCCGGTGTGTCGGAGCGCGCGACCTTGTCCTCGGCGGCGCGGTCGGCCACGGCGCTGGCGACGATGCGCCGGCCGTAGTCCTTGACGACGGCGATGGACCGTCGCAGCCGTGCGCCCGTCAACAGCTCGGTGACGAACCATAGGGGATTCTGGAAGCGTTCAGCGGTGGCGCCCGAGGCGTGCTCGAAAGCCACGGTAAAGTCGTCGTCGGCGTGCATGTCCATGTTGTACGCCATCCGGCCCATCAGCTGCGTCGTCACCTCGTGAACGACGGCCTGCAGATCCACCTTGCCGCCGTCCTTCCCCTTCTCCGCCAAGACCGCAACGGCCTTCGCCAGGTACCGCGGCAAGGCCTCGCTCGTCAGCGCCCGCAGCGTCGGGGCAGCGAGGAACCGCAGCCCAGCCTTGCGCTGCAGCCGCCACAGCTCGCCGTCGACGTTGATGATGCCGTGGCCGAAGAGGTCCCAGGACCGCTGCTTGAAGAAGCTGCCCTTCTCGAACACGCCCTCGTTGCGCAGGACGAAGTCGAGGTTGCGCGGGTCGCTGATGATGACGCCCGGTGGCAGCGATGGGACCGAGATGCGCAGCGTCTCGTAGCCAAAGAGCCGCTCGCACTTGGCAAACCACGCAAAGAGACGCTGGCGTGGCTGGAGGAACAAAATGCCGTTGCCTACAAAGGGCAGAGTATTGGGGGGGTTCCTGCAACATTGTCAGTCGGGTTCGTCGAATTGGGAGCATCGCTGAGCCTCAACGTTGAATTGACTAACCGGAGCACAACTCCATCGCGGGCGATTTCGGGTGTGTATCTGGCCCGGATGAGCAGGCCTACAACTGCAGCCAAGGCACAAAGAAAGCCTACCCGCAGGTCGAGGTTGAGAAGAGCCATTGAAGCGTGACAAGACTTGCTGGCGGTAAAGTCATCATCATGCAGACACATCATGTAGTACGATACAGTGCGATGTTTGTTTTCTGGGTACACGCACGGTACAGAGATATAACGAAGTGAAACCAGCAGCCTGAAACCAGCAGATCTGAATCCGAACGGAGTGTACACCGTGGGTAAGCTTTAGAAATGTCATGTCATGTCAGTGTCCATTTGCTCAAGCCAGTGATTGCCTAGTATTATGGCACGAGATGAATTCACCTTGCACTCAACTCATTGCCTCAGCCAGACCGGCTTGTTAAAATTATATCTGCGCCATCAGAAACACCTGTCCAGGCAGGCTTCTGGTAATGCCTCCTGCGTCCGTGTATACCTCGTCCATCCAGGAATCGTTAATACATTTCTCTAAAGTGTGCAAACACAGTCCCATTCCCGTCCGTCCCGTACATAGTCGTGGCTGCTTCGGCCGCCGACATCTCGCCGTTCGTGGCAGACGCTTGTCCCTCGTTGCCGCCAAACTGAAACCCATTCAACCCGACGTATCCCTCGAAAATTCGTGACATCTCGGCTTGAATCCTGGATCCGTTTTGAGCCACCGAGTCCGGCGTTGCGGCTTGGGACTGCTGGCCCACCATCGACGGTTTGCGGAAATGCTGGTGTCCGCGGGGGTCTACATGGCCTCGAGCGAGTCCAATCATCCCCAGCGCAGCCGTCGACTGGGGGTCGTCCTCCGGATTCAGCCCGAAGCGCGGCGCCACATCCTTGAGCGACCGGATAGTGCGCCAGAGACGTTGGGATGCCCAGCTCTTGGCGGAGAGGTCCTTGACGAGATCGAGCGCCATGTAGAATTCTTCTCGGCAAGTGGCGCTGAAGCGGACGGGTGCGTGTACCGAGGCGAGGAATACAACGGCGATGGCCGAAGTCAAGAACTGATGGTAAAACACCTGAACCCGCCGGTACAGATTTGTCGTGTTGTTTAAATGGGTGAGGTATCGAATCGTGTCCTTGGCAATGTCGACGACGAGCTGTGATTGCGTTGGATGTGACATGATGCTCGTCGCGCTGTGCAGCACGGGCGTATATAGCCAGACTCGCATCTGGAAGTGTCAGTCTCGTATTGGCGTATAGGCTTCGAAACTCACCTGGTTGAGTCGGAGATATGTCCATATCCTGAGACGCTGGAGGTTATATGATGGCGTCGACGTCATGTGCTTGTCCTTGTCCCAGTTCCGCACTTTGATCTCCTCAGGGACGCGCTCATACCAACCAAGAATCTCTTGGTCCAGCTTCTCGATATCCTCTGGTCGCAAGTCTTGCTCAAGAACGGGTCCGAAATGTGATACCTGCCGCCACACCTTTGCTCCCACCCGGGAATACGTAATCATGGCTACAAGATATGGATGTTCCTACCTGATGTTAGCTTTGAGACAGACACGCATTGCCTGACTTACAGGAAAGGGGAGGTCTGCGTCAATCTCTTCGTCCTGAACAACGTATGGTAGCCCCGTCCCAAACGCCCACCGTCGATCTAGTATGTAGGCCGACCAGAAGCTGTTGAGGGCGTTTTTGCGTTCGTCCTCGTCTTGGATCTTTACCAAGCCCATGCATTGATGGATGCCTAGCTCTAGACACAAGCGCGCAACCTGGCCCATTACACGCCAAGCTAGAACCTCGTCGTTGGAGAGAAACCTGTAGCCTGCGACAAGCGCCAGCAGGGGAAGGCTGGAGACTTGTGCGGGCTCGGCCATGAGTTTTCGGTTGAGCACCATCTCCATGCTGTCGTAGAGCCGGATCGCCTTGTCGCTATGTCCGTGCTCTTCAACGACAAGCGCACAGCACATGACGATTTTCAACTGCAAGGTCTTCTCGTCGTTGATCAGCTCCATGGAGTTCTGATGCCGTATCGTATCCAAGAAGGATGCTAGGCTTTTGGCGTGCGATATGACAGTTTGGACGTTGAGAACAGGGTACATGATGCCAATCTCCTCCTCGTGGACGCGGCACAACCGAACCATTTCGTCCTTGTCAAACTCAAGGAGAGGGTCGGCAGGGCGGTGCGTCATCTGAATGCCCACGTCCTCCACCTGATGGCCATTCTCGTCACCATCGTTTATACCCCTGTATCCCATGTTGGAGATGGTGTTGTTGGCGACATCTAGGCTAAAGGCCATGCTGGTGGGACCTCGGAAGGTGCCGTACCTGGAGTGTACTGCATCACGGTTGACTGAGCTCGAGCTCTGTGAGGGCGAAGGAGCGACGGTGGAGGCCAAAGGCATGGTACGGTCGCCGAGCGAAGACATGCGGCTCGACTCGGACTGGAGGACCTTGACTGTCTGGTGGAGCCAGCCGACCTCTTCTTGCAAGCGACCAATCTGAGCGGTGACATTCCTGAAGTCATCCGAGTCTTTGAAGTTGTTGGAGCAGCAATTTTGAGCGTATAGACAGTTCAGATTTAGATTGCCGCAGCGTTGGCACGGCGTCTCGCCATTGCACTTGATTTTGCGCCGCTTGCATTCGTTACTATGAGGGATTAGCCAAGGAGCCTTTCTAGTGGGAGCTCGAGGCGCCAGGTGTCATGCAGGAGGGCTTGGTATCGTAGGACATAGTGTTGGATATTAGATGGGAGTGACTCACCAAGCGATGGATATATACTGTTGCTCAAGCGCGAAAAGGTTAGCCGGAACCTGACTGCGAAGCATGGAGGAAGGACAGTGTGAGGTATAACGCGATAAAGGGGTTGCGATGAGAGATGCCCTTGGAGTGACAAGCCTAAGGGATGGAGCGATGGATGTTGTGTAACCTCGGGCAGCGATACGACAACGATGATGAAACACCACGACTCATGGCCGGCCACTCATCCCAATTCGCCTCACGCAAATTCCCCTCATCGCATAGCATCCAGGCTGCGACGTTACGCACTGGGGGGATAAAACATCATCACCGCGACGTCTAAGGAAAGACCTCCGCAGAGAATTACTCACCCGATTCCTCTTGCTCCGCGTCTGCTTGGACGCGCTCCCCTCGTCGATGGATTTCCTCTTGTTCGCATTGGAGGCCGACACGCTGCGGGCGGAATTGCCTCCGACGGACGCGGAACCCGGACTGGCGTGGCCCTGGGGCTGCGGCGTCGAGTCGTAGGCGGAGGCGGCGGTTGCGGCAGCTGACACGGAGGCGACGCCGCCGTTGCTACCCACGGAGCCCCCGACACCTCCGGGCCCGACAACGCCGATGCCGACGCCGACGCCGACGCCGACGCCCGACGCGGCGGGGCTCAGGACAACGGGGGCCTGGGACAGATAGCGCAGGTCGCTCACCTGGGTCTCGATCTGCTCCATGGTGCCAAATGGGCCATCGGTCTCGGTCGCGGGTGTCGGTGCGTGTGAGAGACGGCCGCCATCGTAAGGCATCACAGCGCGGTCGGGGTCAGCCACCGGCCGCCGCTGCTGCGAGGGGAGCCAAGTGCCAGAGAGGTCGGTTTGCCGATACGGGGCAGCCACGTGACCGTGACCGTAACCGTGACGGGCACCTGGTCCTGTATTGCCCGGGACTTCTGCCTCCGTACCCACAGCCCGTCTGCCCTGACCTGCACCAGGTCCTCCTCCAAGCTGTCTTCCAAGCTGCAGTCCTCCAGCTCCAGCTCCAGCTCCAGCTCCAAAACCAGCGCCACCCGCACCGCCAAACACTGGATAATAGCCCTCCAGCGCGGCAGCCCTTTCCGGCTGGAAATCAGTCGGGTAGATGCTCTGTACCAGCCCAGGCGTTCCGCGTCCCGTCTGTGCCAGTAGGCCTGTAGTGGCAATTGCCGACAGTCAACCTGCCACTGCAACCAAAGGACAAGTTACCGGCTAAAGCCGAGCAAGGCCGATGGTAAACTCTGCGGCCAGATGCGGCAGACGGCGGGCGGCCAGGACGGGTTGCGTTCTGCGAAAACAATGATGACGAAGTGACGTTTGATGTGCCAGCTCTCCCTAGCAAGTCCTTTGTTGGAAGTGATATTCAGGTACACCCTGCCTCAGCCTTTTGCGTGCTTTCTCCAGGTACACCGCCGTACACTCTCCGCGTGTCTGTCTTCGTTGCTGCTGCCGTTGCCGTTATCGTTCGATGGCGATCCCCAGTAACCATCTGCAGGCGCCCTGCTGTACGGGAGGCAAGGTTAGTAGAGTATGAACTTCGACCCTGTCCGAGACGGACCGGTATCCCTCAGGCCGGGCCGTGTCGTCGTTCTGCTGTGAGGTCCGGACAGTCTGTCGGCAGTCACTTGCCCTCTCGCACCATGCGGTTCAAGCTGCCAGCCCGTGGAACTACTTCGTGCATGCGCAGAATCCGGAGTAAATAACGGACATCAGTGTCGGGCCTGGGTATGGATTGGGGGGGTGGCCACGCGTAGGCGGGATGGATGGGGCTTTAACTTAAACAATTTGCGAAGCTAGAAACTAACAAAAAAAGTACAAGTGCTCGTCCGTAAAAAAACCTAGCTCTCTCTTCCTCTGCCTCCTCTGTCTGCGTGTAAAGACGCTCCTTCATCTCCCTTCCCGTCTTCAGCCCAACCACATGCGTAACTAATTCTCCTTGCACCCATTACCCGTGCACCCAAACGGGCAAGGAACCTGTCCTTCGTCCCAGCTCACCGTCACGGGTCCCAGCACCATGATGTCAAAGACTCAACCGAGAGATGGCCTCGTCCCGGGACCCCCGGCATCGCACCCTACTACCCATGTGGTCCCCTAGACGGCCTGCCTAGCTAGTATCTAAGCTAGTGGACCAAGGCGTGTAGGCCTACTATTTCTTCTCTTTTCGCGTAGGGCAAGCAGAGTCTAGCAGTAGCCACATGCCTAGGAATCGAGGTCCACTTCGTTCCAAGAACTCGCACTTTACATATAATATAAGTATGCACCGTGCTCAAGCTCCCAGGATCCATTCCGGATGTCACTCAAGATCTACCACGGCACGCCTATGTACATACTGTACTCTCCCGAGTACGGATACCTGTAGACCACCCAACCTCGTGCCATCCCCCATCGACCTGCTGTCAGCCGCTCTCCGCCTCCACCTCCGCGCGCCTCATGCCCTCATCGCTGCCGGGTGGAGGCGAGAGCCCTGCCAAACGCAAACCGCAGGGCGCTGTTTTAGACGAGTTTCTCTTTTGGGACGCCAGCTCTCTCCAGACCGTGTTGCCATTGGCTTTGAGTCTTTCGACCCCAGCCAGCTGCGGCTGTAGCGTCCATCTCCCCGGTCGATTTCTCCACCCAACTTGCCCTGTTGACAGCCCTGCTTCCCATGCTGCTATGGAATCAGGAATCAAATCTGCCTTTTCACCTGCGCTTGGTCGCTGCTTATTGCTTTCTTTTTTCTTATCAGGGCTCGCACATCAACAACCAGTACTCCATACTAGTACTTGGAGGCGGCACCTATCTTTGGTGACATCTGCTCTTGCTACGAGGCCAATGACTCTTCTCTCCACCCGTTGGAAGTTTGATGGCTGCCGCTTTCTCCATGATCATGAGGGCATGAAGAGGACGAAGAGACAGGAGGTTCTTTTGTATCGCCCCTCATGGCCTCTTGGGTTCCCACTCAATCTCCAAAGGGACTTGTCCTGGCCTCTCGTCATTTGTCCACCCCGGACCGTCATGTACTCCATTTCCCCGATTCCCCGTGCTGCAGAGTCAACTTCACATCCTTTCGACCTACAACCAGCAACTTCTTCTCCCTGGCCCTGACGAAACAACCCTCAAGAAACCCGACACAATCAGACGATGCCCTAGAATCCCCTGCCATCAGAGCCTTCCCAGCGCAACGCGTAGATCCCACCTAGATGACGTTGGCGCGATCTCGCCTGCGCTAAAATGGTACGAGTTCCCACGCCCTTCGCGCCCTCTGCCCGGCAAGCCAGGGTCCCTCGCAGGCGCAAGGCTGATACGGCGGCAACCTCGACGAAAACGAGTCCCGTTGCCGCCGTTTGCTTTCCTGTCCAAGCTTTCCGGCAAAGAAAAGGGTCTCATTACGAAAACACACCAATCTTCATCTCTAGCGTCGGCGCTGGTCTGACAGCTGAAGCTAAGTTAGCAAGCACGAACTTGTCCGGCTTGTTTTTAACCCCCGGGTACTGGAAACTGAGAAGAAAAAGGAAGCTAAAAGGAAGGGCCCAAGTGGGACAGGCTACTAGTATGCTGCCGAGGGTTATGGTACATACCTACTCCGTAGTTAGCCGATGGATGATGAATGATGACCCAAGGTTGGTATCTGCACCTATGAGAGGGCATTTGTAAGCTCTATTAGAGCCTAAGCTTCCTCCATGTGCTTGCTAGTTCAGTTGCCCGCGCTGCCAAGATTCCAAGGGCGGTGCTGGACGGCTTCGCTTTCGGGTTTGGAAAGCTGAGCTGCGGAGCCATGGTCTCATCTCTACGCGCCTTAGTGAATTGTTCGTCACGAGATCTTGCTTCATCGTCACCTCGAGTTCCGACCCTATTTCCCGTGCCGCTCGCTAAGACTCTTAACGTCTCTGCCGGCTTAAACTGAATACTCTGATAAGAAACATGGTGAGGCTTGCTTAGGCTAGAATCTGTCATGCAAGCTAACCTATCCGGCCTGTGGGACTAGATGCCGCAAGCTCGGCTTTGTGGAGAACCTATCTTTGCCCTTCAGCATTGACAACTAGAATCGCTCTACCGTTACTGCTCAACTCGGAGCTGATCCGAACGATCCGGTATCTCAAAAGTAATCATTGATCTAAGGAATCTCGCGCTCAACGCTTATCTTATCCTTCCATCCACCCATCAACCACCATCAACACCAAATGTATCTTATCCTTTGCTAATCTAGGTCTAAATCCTCCAATGCTTCGGTCACAAAGGTTGCATCCCGGTCCCGTGACTCCACCCCCGCCGAATCCTTCCCGGCCGTAACCCCGCTCGCATCGGAGCTCGCATCCGGGGTCCACCCGCCGTCTCCAACGTCGCCCGTCTCGCCCGTCTCGCTTGACTCACTCTCCGTCTCTGGCGGTGTCTGGAGTCCGCTCACTTGCGTGCCATGGCGCATATTACGCTTGAGCATGCACATCTCGACCGTGATGCCTGGCCCGAACGCGCAACCTACGACGTACTCGCGGACTCGACCATCGGGCGCCAGGGCATCCATTTCCTTCGAACGAAGGCGGTCCATGACGCTGAATATGGTGGCTGAGCTCGAGTTCCCGTGGTTGATGTACGTATCGTAGCTGGCTCGCATGTGCTCTGCGGAGATATTCATGGCTCGCTCGGCGCCGGTGAGAATGGTCGCACCACCCGGGTGCATGGCCCAGTCGAAGTCGGCAGCCTCCTTGTAGCTGGGAGGGAGGCCAGGCAGCGAGGCTTTGAGGTCGGCGAATGCAGGCGCGACAGCGGCGCCGGTAAGCTTGGGGACCCTAGGGGAAAGCACCACCTTCCAGCCTAGTCATTGTCAGCCTTTGTTGCCTCGAGTCAACTCACATCGCGCGGTCACTTACCAAGAGGATCCACGTCGAATCCTAGATCGTCTTCTGTGTCAGCTATCACTCTGTGGTCCCATCCGAGCAGGTCATAAATGGGCTCCGCAGGCTCTCCGATACCATTGCTCAGCACCACAGCGCTTGCACAATCCGAGAACAGACAAGCGCCTATCCTAGTTTGCTGAAGCTCGTCGATGCTGTCCATTTCGCTCCGCACCATGGTCGTACTGACTTCGAGAGCCACACATAGTACTCGAGCGGGTCGACCCCTCGCCGCGTGGCCTAAAGCTAGGTTCGCGCCCGTCCTCAAAACCGCCAGACCGCCACTGCAGCCAACACCGTGTAGCAGAGCCTTCTCGACCTGGTGGGTGATGCCGAGGCCCTTGGCCACATAGTGGTCGAAGCCCGGGTTTGCGCTGTCGGTACAGGTCGTGGAGACAATGTGGGTGATATGGCGGAGATCAATCTTGGCCTCGGCAATGGCCTTTTTGGCGGCCTGTACAGCCAAGGGGACGCCGTCGGAGAGAAAAATGCGGTGGAGGTCGCCTATTGAGGGCGCCTTCTCCTGGTTCACAATGGGGTGGTCGGGAGTGCCAACGGAGGAGCGCGTGTCAATGCCAGTGTACTGGTTGATTGCGAGGACCTTTTTCATGCTGAAAGGCTCGTCAATGGCTGGTTAGCACTGATTGCCACGGTTCAACGTCAAGAGCATTCTGCCACTCACGATGGTGTGTCTGGGTAGAACCTCTTGCTCAGGACGTTGAGGCAGCTAGCATCGAGTGAATTTGGGGGGTACTGAGCGCCGAGACCGATAATGGAGAGGCCAATTTCCCCGAATGCGCTGGGGGCAGCCATTGCGGTTGTGTTTCGGTGGTTGGGGGCTCAATGGCTCGATGAGGCGAGGGAAGTCGGATTCAAACCACGTCGAGGTTGTTACAAGCTAGGTTGAGGGAGTTGGCGGTCTCTGGGGGGTCTCTGAAGTGAAGGGCAAACGTGTAGGAAGCAGAGTGCGCGCTCTCGGCTGGAATCAGGTGTGCCTTGTGTCGGTTCGTGCCTCGGTACGCCTGCAAACGCAGAAATCGGGGGTTAATCGATGACGCTGTCTCGATAACAGTTTCACAGGCTACGCTAGCCGAGAGGTTCAGAGGGGCGAGGGGGGACAGGGAAGATAGGGAAGATGGAGAGGACGGAGAGGACGGAGCCAGATTGTCGGCCTGCAGGTATCAAGGAGGAGGGAAGTCGGCGAAGGCGGACGGAACAGCGTTTCAAGACGAATTGATGAATTGAGGTTTTGTGAAAAGAGAAAGATACCTAGATATTTAGACCTAAGTAATGTTGGTAGGTGCTTCGTACAGCAGGAGGTGCGGCATGTCTTGGCGTCGCGGGGTGAAGGCGACCGAGCCACAAAGCTAAAGCTACCTAAGCTCCACTGTGTCCAGGCGGGAGTCCAGCGGCTCGAGCCACCCAGGGTACGGCGGCCGCTCGTTAACAGGGATCCATAGAGCTTCCTGAACTCAATTGCTAGGTACCTACTTACCTAGAGGCGACGGACAGGCGGCGCCATGATGCAAAGACATCCGAGGGTCGACGGCCGAGCACAGCCTTCCTTCATAAGTGTAGATACTTCGTACAGCAGCCGAGGATGCAATTAGATGCGGCCTTCATGAAACGGTTCCTGATAATTTGTGCGACAATCCGTCCTGCAACGGGCCAGTCAGGGAGTGTGTCCTTGGTTTTGGGTGGGTGGTAATCCGCTGGTGCTTATTAGTGGCGGTTCGGTCCCGTCGAGTTTGTTGGGCGGGTGAGAGAGCGGTCCAGGCCCAACGAACTCGCTGGCAATTGGGCGGCATCTTATCTCACCTCACTGCAACTGCCGAAAAGGCCTGGAACGGAACTGCGCTGCGCCGTGCTACACGTGGAATGGAAGCTTCGGCGTCGTGTGGCTCAGATCATCGGAGAAACTCAAAAGTATGGACTTGATTCGAATACGACAACACAGCATCGTATCCCGTCCCGTTGGATCAGGAATACTCAATTCCCGTCGGGTTGATTGGTAACACCGGGCGCGCAGTCATAAGGCTGAGCGAGCGTCCTCGGCGTTCGCTCCAGCAAAGGAATAGCGCACCGCTTTACCAGAGCAGAGCTTGGTCGTTGCGTCGTGTATTTATGTACCGCAGCCCGAGGAATTGGGAATGGCTTCATGTTTTTTTAGGACCCATCCCCGCAAGCAGTCCACTGGACGAAGCGGCCTATCTGCCCTGATGTGGAAAAGCCCCCGCTGGAGACTATCTATGCCTCTCCTACAATCACTGTACTATGGCCTCTGATCTCTCTTCTGACGTCTCATGAATTCCACCACCACCACCACCACCAAAGTACAACCGCCCATTCGCCCAACTCCAAAATGCCCTTCTCCCTCGCGACGATCCCCTTCTTACTTCACGCCCTCGTCGAAACCCCCGCCGCCCTCACCTTCATCTTCCGCCCCGCCTCTCACGTGTCCCCGCTGCCCCCCGACGCCGGCCTCCTCATCCAGTCCCTCGGCGGCCTCCTCCTCACCTCCAACCTCGTCGCCCTCGGCTTCATTCGCCGCCCCGTTGACCGCATCACCTGCCACGTTGCCCTCGCCCTCGCCTTCTGGCACCTGTGGCCCTGCTACCGCGCCGTTGTTCGCCTCGGACGCCGCGTTGACAGCAGTGAGAGCGGAACTAAAGGGGCTGCTACGCGGAGGACACTGGGCGGACCGGCTGTGCATTTGGCTGTTCACTTGGTGCTGCTGTTCATGTTCCTGAGCGCGTGGCTGCTTGCAGATGTTCAAACCTCCGCCATTACATCTCAATCGTAGTACAATCTAGTATATGCGTCTAGCTTCTGAATAGTCGAAGACCCGCCTCCTCCGCGTCCACCGCCATGTCGTCGTCGGTCTCATCCTCATTCAGCTCCATCTTACGGCCGAACAGAGTTCCAAAGAGCCGATCAATGGCCTCCTGCTCCCACGCCCGTCGGTCCTCAGGCGCCATAAAGTTCTGCAGCTTCTCGTGCACCGTGAAGCGCATCTTGCGGCCCTTGCTAGCCTTGCGGTCCACGTTCTTGCGCATCTTAGCCTCCTTGGCCACCGTCATCATCACTGTCGCCACCGCGCTCTGCGCCGACGCGCTCTCCACGGTCCGCTGGTCTACAAGCTCCTTGAGGAGGACCTGGTAGAAGTCGGCATCGTCGTAGACGTCTTCGTCTTCTGTGATGCCCTTGGCCGCTTGCGCGGGGGCGCATGATCGCGGGACACGAGATCGCTTCGCCAGGCGGTTTTCCGGATTGGCGAGCTGCTCCTGGAGGGCGCTGATGAGCGTCTTGTTCCTCGAGCCCAGACCAGCCGCCGTCGTGACGTTGGCAGTCTGGACCTTGCGAGCCCACTTCTCCAGTCGATCCTCCCTGGACTTGACAGATCGCTGTTCCTCCTCTTGCATCTGCTTCCAGATTTCCTGACTAGTCAATGACACGTCAAGCTCGCGCTTCCGCTTGTCTCCAGCCCGAGACGAAGATCCAAAGTTGTCTTTCAAGCTGCTGATGGTGTTGAGGAGCTTGATAGCAGCTTCCTCCGCAGCCTCGTAGGGCTCGGACTCGGGCTCCGGGCTATCTTCGATGGCAGCAAAGGTGTTTGCGGCGATGAGAGCCTTCTGTAGACGAATTCGAAGGTTGAGAAGTCCATCATAGAGCTTCCTCTGTTGCTGAATCGCAATACCCTTTTCGATATCGGCTCGGTTCGACAATGCCGCGAGGGCAGGCTTTGCAGCCTGATTCTTCTTCTTCTTGCTGCCCTCGTCTTCATCGCTGCCCGACTCGTCGTCGTCGTCATCCTCCTCTTCATCATCATCCTCTCCTTCTTCATTGTCATCTTCCTCAGACTCTTCCTCCGAGTCCGTACCGCCATTCACAAGCGCGTCTAGACCATCATCCATGTCATCATCTTCATCGGACTCACCCAGGTCGACCCCACTGATATCGTCCTCATCCTCGTCCACCTCAGCACCACCGCCATCGTCAGAGGACATAAAGTCCGCAGCAGTAGCCCGGCCCTTCGGCTTCCCCGACTCCTTCTCAACCGGCTTCTTTGGTTTCGAGCTCCCTCGGAAGGTAAAGTCCTGGAAGCGCTCATCATCGCTCTCGCCTAGAGCGTTGTCGCTGGAAATCTCCGAGTCGCTGGCATCCGCCGTATCAAGCTCGAGATGGGCCGTCTCGGGATCATCAAACTCCTCTTCACCACTTGAACCATCCTTGGCGTCATCTTCATCATCATCCTCGTCGTCGCTCTCTTGGTCTAGAGCCCTCCTTGTAACGCGCGCTCCTCGATACTGGGGGCCGAGAGATACACCCTCCTTTTCTCTCAACTTGCTTTGCCCCACGGAAACGTAATGTTCCGTGCCCGCATTCTCATTGTCGCTGGCCTCACTTCCACTTTCGGAATCGCTTGCCTCAAGGTTGGCCTCAGGGTCGTAATCTATACACCGGAACTGATTAGAAACGGCCAACGCCTGCAGGTCGAAGAGCATAAATACCCTTTGATATGTGCTCGTCCTGTTCCTGGAACTTCTTCGCTCGGCGGCTCACTGGTGCCATTGTTGCGGTCGATTTGAGAGTGCTTGTGCAAACTTGCGCTACCAAGAAGCCCCCACGTTGGAAAATTTCTGGATTCGGTCCTTGAACTTTTAGGCGGTGGCGCATGGCAGAATATGAAAGCTCATTGTAGTGGAGCCGTCATTAGTGAACCTCAGCGCTTGGAATTCAATAGCATGGTCTTATAGCCAAACAAGAGTCATTCGGCTACTCCCTAAACTTGTATAACTACGGAAGCCTCTTAGTACTCATACCCTCCTTCTCAGACGACGAAAGAGGTGAGACAGAATCTCCCTTCCAAGGCTCGTAGCTATAGTCCCGCATCTGGAGGGAGACTGTAATTCATCACGATGCGCCCAACTTCGGCCCGCCTCTTCCAAGCCGTTCGAGCTCTTCAACATGAGAACCCACTAGTCAGTTACTATACTTCTCCCAAGCACAATTCCATGTCTGACAGAACGTAGGGTCTCCCTCGCTCAGGGACGCCTCCCAACTGGCCTAAACGCCCCCAGCGGCGCAAGATCACAAGTGTTGAGAAAATCATTGCCGTGTCGTCAGCGAAAGGCGGCGTAGGAAAAAGCACAATTGCGGGTATTCATAAACGCTCTTTCTATACGTAATTTGTGCTAAGAATGATCCAGCCAACTTGTCTCTGGCCTTTGCTCGGCTCGGCTATCGCGCAGGTATTCTTGATACTGACATCTTTGGCCCGTCCATTCCCACTCTGTTCGACTTGTCAGGAGAGCCTAGGCTGTCTAGCAGTGAGTCGCATCGCATCGATACAAATTCATATATCGTGTATTGACACTCCAGAGACAACCAGCTAGTACCGCTGACCAATTACGGAGTAAAGACCATGTCGATGGGTTATTTAGTTGGCGAGAACGCCCCCGTGGTATGGCGAGGTCCCATGGTCATGAAGGCAATCCAGCAGCTGCTTCACGAAGTCGAATGGGGCGGCCTCGACATCCTAGTGCTGGACTTGCCGCCGGGCACAGGCGACACGCAGTTAACTATCACGCAACAGATTATCTTAGACGGCGAGTGAATACCACCGCATTACATTACATGTACTGACCCTCTTGAATAGGCTCAGTTATCGTCACGACACCTCACACGCTCGCAACCAAGGACGCGGTCAAAGGCATCAACATGTTCAAGACCGTCAACGTCAACATCTTAGGCTTGGTACAAAACATGTCTCTCTTTCAGTGTCCCCACTGCCACGGCGAGACACACATCTTCGGCTCCAACGAGAGAGTAGAAAGGATGTGCAAGGAGCATCAGATCGATTTCCTAGGTGACATCCCTCTACACCCCAACATTGGAGACGATGCCGAAAAGGGAAAGCCGACCGTGGTGGCGGAACCAACCAGCGAAAGGGCATCCGCCTTTCTTAAGATTGCCCAGGACATATGTCCTAAAATTGGCTTGACGGGGAATTAAGATGCTTGTACAATCGCAGGTACGACATAGCATGGCGTCAGAGCGGAGCATGGAAGCGTAGGCCCTGTCGACATGACTTGGCAACGTACTCAACTCTAAGAAGCGCCGGCCAGTGTTTCTGATTTCACTAGTTATTCAATTGCGCTCGGATGGCCACTAGCGGCCCTGGTAATCCTATGTACGTCGAAGCTGCAGCGGGTTAAAAAGACAACTGGAATAAACGCCAGACACAAGTCGTTAGCCTCTGCCACAACCAAATGCAAGGCATGTTACCAAACAAAGTAAGCCCCGCGAGCCATCCCAAACGCCCTCTGCCGTCATTTGAATATCGACTGGTCCTGTCCAGAGAGAATGGTCATTAGTCTTGTTCCTCGTTCACTTGGTAGACATGACGGCTTCGAGTTGGGTCTTTCCGCATAGCCTGGCCGGAGCCAGTGAATCCAACTGGTTCGGATGTTAGTGAATCCATAGATGAAGTTTCAAGCTGGCCAGTGCTTACCTCTCGCATGGACACCATTTGGAGTGCGAAACATGCTGTCCTTCTTTTGAGTCTTTCCAAACTTGGACTTGGAGTTGAACTCTTGCCACTTGTTTTTGCCCGCCTCTAGCTCCTTTTTGGCCTTAATCTTCTTTGCTTTAGGAGGCTTCGGGGTGTCCGCGTCTTGTTCGGCTTCCTTTCTCGCGTCGGGATACACTGTAGCACCGGCGGACGACACCACGCCAGGAGCGGGAGGGGTGGGGGTCGAGGTCGCGGATGCGGCAAGCGGGCCATCGGCCTTCCGCTTGTTGGAGACGGACCGGATATCCCTAGAGCGTAATGTTTCCGTCGTGTCATAGCTCTTGAATTTGACGGTATAGATGGGGTCCGTCGAGGATCCGGTGATGGAGGTGATGCGCCCTGGATAGAAAGCCTTGTCACCAGATACCCATTTGGCTAAGATGGTGTCGTTAACCTGGTAGTTCACCGGCGCATCCTCCTTTTCCTCGACGGGAGCGGCTTTCTTGAAGGCTGGATGGTTCTCACGCGACCACTTCTCGGGCTGGGGTGGCGGTGACGTCTCTTTTGGGGCTGGCTTGGGGGCCTGCTTGGGCTTGAGCTCAGCAATGTTTTCATTGAGAAGGTTGATGAATTCTTTCAACTCGTCCTGTAACGCCTTCAGTTCGGCGTTTTCGGGATCATCTCGTAGTTGGCCGGCAACGATGTCGAACTATGAAGAGATATAAGAGTTAGTTCTGGGTAATGCGAAGTGGCGGGGCACGGGAAAGCGCACCTGCTCTTGGTACTGCTGCCTCTCTGCTTCGAGGCCGGCGAGGGCAGACATGACTGAAGGGAGTGAATGAGAAAACGGGAATGGTAGCAAAGATGAGGCAGAGATGGAGATGGTAGATGGGCTTGGTGATGCGAGTGTTAGTGCCTAGTAGCAGGCAGTTGGTTGGGAGAGTTAGGATGGGAAGTGAAGAGTGGATTAGGAAGTCAGGTGTCCTTGCACGTGATGAGATTTAGCGGGCAACCGAAATCCATTCAGTGAGGATTACGATACTTGGCCAAATGGAATGGGCCCAGCTCAAGCGTCGACATTAGAGTTTCATCTGGGCGATCCTGGGCTTGCTCGGCGGGGTAGCGGAGATGCGAGCTGCAAATGCGAGGCATCTCTTTGACGTAGTTGCGTGGACGGGAAGGGTGGATTGTTGTGTATGAGGTTTGGCGAGCACCTCAGGTTGTCGCTCCTGAAAGCGCACGTTCCGTAGCAAGCTCACAGGGCTGGATCGAACAATTGGGCTTGCGCCCTGGCGTTTTCTAAAGCCCTCAAGTAATCCCGAGAGACGGGTCCAGCCAATCGGGGGTAGCGGACACGGCACTTTTCTGGGGTTAAAGGTCAATGCTGGCGAGGGAGCTGGGAGCTATCGACTTTTGGAGGACGTGATGTAGGCCTTAGTACTAAGTTAGGTGCCTAAGTACCTAGTCTCCGTACTGTACAGTACGGACTATGAACATGCCTAGGTACACATCTTTACACGTCTGCATGACGAATTCGCCGTCAGGGAACCAATCTCTAAGAGGTTGCTGCGAGACCAGCTGCAAAGAGAGGCTTTGATTCTAGCTCTACAAAGCACAGAATCCGCTGACCGCTCCCTAGAAACGAAACCTTGTGTCATCTCTCGATACATACCAAGACTGAAGAGTCACACCCTGGTTGGACGTCTCGCGTGGGACCAGGGATGGAGGGAGGCACTACGTATTGTGACGTAAAGACTAGAGATCTTTTGAGCGGTCTGTGAGTGCTAATTACCGTCTTGAGTTTTAAATCACTAGGGTCAATGCGGAGTAATATACTATTGAACGACAAAGTGCATGAATTACGAATGAGTGTGTGAGTGGGCGAGTATTTGCTGTATCGGAACTCGACTTCCAGCAGCCAAAAGACTGGATTCCTAAAAATGCCTAAATAGATGCTTGGTGAGTTCCCCGACAATTCATAGGCAGTTGATGCGCGCGTGCGCAGTCGGAACAGGCAGATTCATCGTTTCCATTGCATTCCACCCGAGCGTCCAGTCCTATTATTAGGAAGCCCAATGCCCCTTCCCAAGTTCCCACCGCAACCCCGAACGCCGTCATCGTCATCTCCTCCGACCTCGTCTCGCTTGCAGGCGGGTTTATTAGCCTTCGTTCTTATCAACCTTAGTTAGCCCACGTTAGCCCACTGCCAAGCGTCGCCGAAAACCTCTGGCACCTCTTTTACGAAGTGGTACTGCAGCACCGAAACCATCTCTCCAGGCTGCCATTTTCACTCCGCAGCCATTCCTCTGAGGGTACGCTCCTTTCACGACATCTCTCCTAGCTCAAAGCCTTTGTCCAGCTAGCTAATCGCTGCCAACTAGTCCAAGGCCGGTGTCTCGGCAAAACTAGCCAACGTCCCAACGCTCCTGAGCTGTCTCCTTTTGTCTGGGGTCTTGTCTGGAATTTCTGGAGACGTCAAGTCTCTCACCTGGTGGTCTCGCTCCCTTGCGTCTCCTCTCCTCTCCTCTCCTCTTCTCCATCTCTTCATCTCTCCCTCACACATATCTCTTTCCTCTTGTCACGCACAACAAATAGAGCAGTCCGTCGTCATTCTTACTGCCCATTGACACCGCTAAGGCCCCGGCGAGGAACCTTCAAGTCTAAATATCCAGCGGCGCAGGCCTTCTCGTCACTTTGGCCGACAAAAACAAAACCAGTCTCTTGGCCTTGCTGCTACTCCATTCTCGCCCTCGCCTCCCAACCCGCAAAGCAAAAACCTTTCGTCGACTACGGCTTTTGCGAAGCAGTCTATGCCAGTTGTCGCTCGGGTCGCCGGCTCGGCAAGGAGGGACACCTACTGGACGCATATTTGGGGCGCATCTTCGTTCCGTCAATCACAGGCCCGCACGCACGCCAGCGCAACACAACGCGCAGTGGTAGAAGGTAGCACCCAGCACACAGCAGCGCAAAGCAAAGCAATCAGCAGCGCAAAACAATCAGCCGCGTACAGTACCTACAGTGCCTACAACAGTCCAGCACAGCACCTACAGTACACAGCACGCACTCAAAGCCGCCTGCAAAAAGACCAGCGCCAGCTCGCAGGCACAGACACAGGCACCGGCACTGACTCCGACTTCTGCGCTGGCTCCGAAATCCGCAGCCACCATGCCTCACACACGCGACGCCGCCGACAGCGCATCATCAAGCGGCCAATCAAAACGCCCTCCCCTCAATCATCAGGAGAGTGATTCCCAGAGCGAGACGAGCGGTGGACAACAGCATCACCAACAGCCTCAGCGCCAGCACCCCCGACATCAGCGACACCATCCCGTCGGCCGACTGCACAACGCCCGTGCTCCCGCCGCAAAGACAACCCCCAAGCAGCCCAAGCTCCACCGACGCCACACATCTCCTCTGGACTCGGAAGACCAGCAGGAGCCGCAAACCCAGCAGCAACAACAGCAGCAGCAGCGAGCTTCCTCCTCGACCCTGGCTTCCTCCGACTTGCCCTCCACCCCCGGTGCCGGTGCCGGTGCCAGCGCCAGCGCCAGCGCCAGCGCCAGCGCCAGTTCCCATCGCCGCGCTGCCAGCGACGCCAAGCTGTCCTCCCGCGAATCTTCCTTGGCCACCCTCACCAAAAGCTCCTCTCACATCAAGCTCAAGCGCAATCGTTCGCATGTTGAGGTCGCCAAGCGCTCCAAGTCCTCGGACAAACTGAAGCGCGCCGCTAGCACCACCATCGTCTACGAGGCTCGAGCTGCCAACCACAAGAACCAGGTCCACTTCGATCTAGGCACTGACGGTCAGGACGACGAATGGGTTGACGCGAGTGGGTCTAACTCGCCCTATCTTTCGCGAAAAGGCTCTCTCAACGGCAGCGCTCAGTCTTCCCTGCCTCCAGGCGGCTCAAGCGCCAGTGCCTCCCGTACCGTAACCCTCAGCGAGCACGACTCCTCCTCTCTCCACGGCGAGCCCGACGAGCTTGAAGAGCCTCACGAACCTCCGCAGCCTGAAATGCCCGCCCCCGAGCGACAACGGGTACAACAGAAAGAGTACCTAACCTCCCGCCTTCTCCAACGCACTCCATCCCACGGTGCTCCTCCCAAAATGACCGCCGACCTCGCCCAAGTGGCCCCGCGACAGTTCGCCCCTACCTCTGCCGACGATCGAGAATCAACGACCCTCATAGGCAGCAACCAAGATGAGCTGACGTCGCGGTTCGTAGAGGCTGCTGGCTCCGGGTTGACCAGTGAGGGATCCTTCTACCGACCTCCCCGCAGTGAGTTTCACCAATTCGACGAAACTCTCCGAAAACCGCGCTCAGTCGCCAGTCTTCCCGCCGGACGAGACGGTGAAGAGAATCCTTTGACAGCCGACGAGGTCGACGACAGCGCATTGGCGCCCAAGGCATCCCGACGAACAGCCGCTCCGCCGGCACAGGCCTCCCGAACACAACAGAAGCTCAATCTACAACGAGCCAGCTCCGTCATCGAGCCGGGCCAGGCCGTTAGTGGTGTTGGCAGAGTAGTCGGCGCCAACTCGTTAATCGGCGTTGGTGGGCCCGGCTACGATGGACCGAACAATCGCGATCCTCGGGTCGGCAAGCTCCTCGAACGCACCGGCCTCGAATACCTCGTCGTACGGAGATACCAGAACTCGGTCTCCCGGTCCATCGACCGGCTAAGCCGGCTACCCGGCATGGAGAAATCGCAACGCATCCCCAGAATCAACGCTGCCCCAACAAACGGCAAGCGATCCACCGACCTCGCCATGCGCCACACGCGAAATGTCAGCATGCCTGATGCCCGACGACCTGTCACTCCCCGGCGCCCCAATTCGGTCCGGACTAATGGAGCGGCATCAAGTTTCAACGACGATGAGAATCCCTTGAACGACAGGCTTAGCGGCTCAAGCCTAGTTGGTGGCGAGGCCGAGGATGGCACAGCATCTGTGTTACGGAACCTCTGGGAGAAGTCAATGGAACTGAGCGCCAGCCATTAAGTGGGCGAGGCCCCTTTTCAGTTGGATGAAGGGAGAGAGGTTCGGCATCTTGCAGGGTTTAAACGGTGCGAAGCAAGCGGGGACTAAATGCTTGAGCGTTTGTACCTCCGTAGCGGCATCTTGTCCAATACCTTTGTCGAACGTCCTCATGGTGCTGTCTGCCACGATTATACCGAGATGGAATACTTATATATACATTAGCCGTCAGCGAGGTACTATTACGTTTTATTCTCATGGGGATCCACGGACTCCATATTAGGGTTTCATTCAGGCGTTAGGGGGCTAGGAGATGTACAACTAGTTACAAATAGAAGCGTTACGAAATCCAGGGTTCTTAATGCCACGGAACGGCGTCTTTTCTCATTGAGTCATGTTGATTGCGCAGTGTATTCGACAAGCCAATACGGTGGTGACTCGAATCAAGTATGGGAAGCGTAAATATCTATGGCAAGTCTCTCCATCTGCTGCGAAGCTTTGAGACGTTTCTTCGTGTTTTTTTCTCGCTCATCTCGATACATTATTATTGTTATTTATCCCCCCCCCCCCTGGACGCCCTGTGAACGCCGTCTCTACTTGCGTACATTGCTTCCCAGACTCTAATCTTGTTTACACATTAGGTGAAAGGAGATCGTATTTGACGCAACGTTCAACCTGCGGAGGTTAGCAACAGGTGGCTCATTACTGTGGAGGGGAGGGAAAGAAACTCACGTCTTCGATGCTAGCTTGCATAAAACGCCTGGCCTCAAGGCCCACCCACACAACCAGCATGGAAAAGTCGCCATGCTTGGCCATCTCGGTGCCGCTTTGGGCGCTCAGCTGGCGCAGGATGGGCAGGGAGCTGCTTAGCAAGTCGACGTCGGGGTTGAGACTGCGGCCGATGCCCTCGAGCAGCAAGATGCTGATGACGACGTTGACGAAGTCGCCCTCGAGGCGGACATGGTGGTGGCGGACCATGCCGAGCACCTGCTGCAGAATGTCGCCGATCTTGACGTTGCCGAGGGCGAGAGTGCTGCTCTTGACGCTGAGCACCAGGTGCTGCATCTTGAGCGCGAAGACATCGCTGTCGAGGACGGCGTCGGGCTGGCGGCACCGCTCGCACATGAGCTGGCCGGCCTTGTAGCCGTCGAATTCGGCCACGGCGCGGAAGAGGTCAAGGAAGTTGTCGCGGTTTGTGGCGTTGAGCTCCGTCACCAAGCCCGTGTCGATGAAGATGAGCTGCGGGCGGAAGCCCTCCTCGTCAATCTTGGCCAGCTCGGCCTGCCAAGCGGCCTTGTCCTTCTTGTGGCGGTACGGACGCAGGCGCTCCAGTACCTGCTCTGTGACGTCGCTCTGCTCGTCGGGGACGGGCTTGGGCGTGGTCAAGGACAACCGCAGTTCCGGGCGAGCAGACTGATAGAATCGCACCATGATGTTTCCGGGGTGTAGATCGGCGTGGACAAAGTTATCGAGGAGCAGCATGCGAAGGAAGGCGTCGAGGCCCTCGTCGGCAATGTCGTGCTGGAACACGCCGCCGCCGTTCTCCATAAAATCCGCCAAGGGAATGCCTTGGGCGAACTCTTCTATTAAGACATTTCTGGTAGTGAACTCGGCGTAGGGATAAGGGAACCATGCGGTGGAGCGATCCCTGAAGTTCCGGCGAAAGGTAGCGAGGTTCGCAGCTTCGATGCGAAGGTCAAGTTGCAGCTTCATCATCTCACCGAATTGCGTTACTTCGTCGGGAAGTGAGAGCCATTCCATTGTGGGTACGAGGTTGAGCATTCTGGCAAAGAAGCCCATGATCCGGAGGTCTCTCCGGACTGTCCTCTCAACCTTTGGGTGCAAGACTTTGACAGCGACATATGACGAGGGCACTCTGTGCGGCGAACTCTTGAGGACAGTCTCGACATTGTGCCTCACGTTCTGTACCAGGTGTCGGGGCTCCTTGCGGGCATCAATGTCGTCGGGTTTCGCTAGGCCCGGCTTTAGTTTGGCCTTGTAAACCTGTGCAATAGCCCCCACGCCCAACGGCGTCTCATCGAACTCGTCAAAGATGTCTTTGAACCTGCGGCCGCCAAAGGCCGCCTCCACCGTCTTCCGGGTGGCGTGCATGGAGTGGGCCGGTGCGTTGGAGTGCAGCTTGGACATGATGTCGCACATCTCGGTGGGGAAGATGTCGGATCGCGAAGCTGCCCACTGCCCAAGCTTGATGAAGGCCGGGCCAGCCAGCTCCATGGCGTTTACCAGAAAGCCATACCACCACAGGGTCCCGGTGCGCTCGTTGTCGCGATGAGGCTGTCGTCGACCAAACCAGGTGGCGGGGACCGTGACGATGACGGGGACAAAGATGAAAACGAGCTGCAGAAAGCGAATCCCCGTGCATGCCGGCTCCACGATGAGAAGGTCCACGAGGTATCTGATCTGTTGCACAACCCGCGAGAGTCCCCGAGCTTCTTCGTTGACCCCCTTTTTGATCTCGTGCCGCGACACCTTCAGCATGCGCTTCTCGGCTGTGTCTTCCGGGGTGTCGTTCTCCTGCTGCGACAGTTCCACAAACGCAGATGTTGCTAGAGCAGCCGCACCACCCGATGCGCGCAGCGTTATCCTCCTCCAGCCGATAGACGGTTGTGGGCCACGGCGACTCGTGGAGGCGAGGCGACGGGGCAGGAAGGCGACGTTGACATGGGCATTTGCATGTGTCCGGAGGCCCTGGCGAAGGCAGAACCGGCCGAAGAGGAAGCCGGCTCTCATCTCGAAAATGCAAGGGAGCAGATGCCGTTAACAATTGCTGTAGACGGAAGTGAGGGCGTCAGCGTCGGCTTGGTCATATTCGAGAAGCCTCGTGGGCAATTGCATCCGGGGGATTGGAGAAGACGAGGAGTCAAGCGCATGTGCAAACGCAGTTACTTTCGTAAGTACGAAGCAAGCTACTTCGACTTCGTAGACTAGATAGAGATGATGCGGCGAACAAGGGTTAGTGCAAGTTGCAAGGATGCCCGCGATCGCGGAACGCGGATGGTGACGTCGTTACGTACCTCAGTCATGACAGCCAGACTCTCAAAGCGTGCACTCGGCCGGAAATAATTCGGGTAGCTTGATCAAGGCAAGTTAGGTCAATGTCGCGACGGGATCCCCCGACCCTTAATTTCTGGGCGACTGGCACCCTTCGACGCAAACATTCCATCATCACCACATTCTCTCCTCCAATTTTCGCTTTTGGACGGACTTGCTCTGACCCCTCTGCTATCATCCTAGTCAACTAATTCCTCTTCTTTCTCACCCTCTGTTCTTTTCGCTTACGTCTTCATCATGGGCTGGTTCTGGGCAGACGCTCCCGCCACCCTCCATGTCCCCATGGGGCATCCTCAAGTTCCCGCAACTGCCGGCAAACAACCTCCTGTAAGTGCACCCCTTCGAACCGCCTCCAACGGCTGCTTACGATTCGTTATACTAGGCCTCGTGCCCGATGCACAAAAAGAGCCTCGATGCCCTCAACCCCACCAACGAGGCCAAGTGCCAGAGGCCAACCGATGCTCCTGCCGCCTCGGGCTGCCCTGTACCTCATGCCGCCCGCACTACCCTTGAGGAGCCGCCCAAATCTCTAATCTCCCAGCTCAACCCTCTCAACTACATGTTCCCCGATCTCTCTCAGAAGCCTGCGCCAAACCAGGAAATCAGCCTACCAACTTCTCGAGATCCGTCGACGATCCCCAAGGGTTCGGGCGACGGGAACTGGGAGTACCCATCGCCCCAGCAGATGTACAATGCCCTGCTCCGAAAGGGATATACCGATACCGACATCACGGCCGTCGAGGGCATGGTTTCCGTGCACAACTACCTCAACGAGGGCGCATGGATGGAGATTCTTGAGTGGGAGCAACGGTTCGGGCGCGGTCTGTACAAGGGATGGCAGATCTGCAAGCGCGGCGAAGAGCATGCGTCCGAGGAACTAGAGCGTCACTGGAACTGGGAGGACGCCAAGGCCACGCCTACGTTGGTCCGATTTCAGGGTCGTCCCAAGGATATGACACCCAAGGCCACGATGCTGCAGGTCCTCGGCTGGGTCTATCCGTCCAAATTTGGGTAAGTTCTTCTGATCCCAGTATTCTGCCCCGTTCTCTGACATGTGGTGAAGCGTCGATCCTCCTTTTGACCGACACGACTGGTACGTGTCACGGGACTCCAACGGCGAAAAGAAGGAGATCCGATACGTTATCGACTACTACCAAGGAGAGCCCGAACCCTCGGGCGAACCCGTATTCCACCTCGATGTCCGACCGGCCATGACTCCTCAGGGTGCCGCAGAGCGAATCATCCGCTGGGGCAGCGATGTGTGGTGGAAGGCCAGTGGGGGCGATAGGCGGGAGCAGGACCCTTCGCCATTCTTCCGTGGCAGCTCTTGACTTCTCAATCTTTCTGGACATGACCTTGGATAGGTGTTCTCTGCCGTCTCCTCTCTTATTCCCTACAGTTGGGCTGTATTTTTTTTATTTATAATCACGACTGGAACGTTACATGTATGAAGTGTAGGAAAATAGTATGGTATTTTCTATATTGAATCATCCTTTTTAGGGGATGTGGCATCTATTTAAGAGTGGCAGCGAGGTTGTTGACCTGGTCAATCAGGGCCTGGTCCTCTCCGGCTGCGTTTTTGACGACTTTCCCAAGCTGGTGATCAACAGTCTGGCCAGGCACAGCAGAGACGTTCCCTTGGGCCTGCTGGATCCGGGCCATCTGGAACTGAAGAAAGAACTTGGGCACCTTTAAGGCAAGGCTTCCTCCAACCGATCGGACTCCAGCCTCGGTGGCAAGGTACGTGTTCAGCTCGTTCTGGAACTGCTGTAGGTCGTTGCCAGCCAGCGGCGAAGTGGTGGCAAACTGGTCCAGGGAGAAGGCCAGCGGCGTCTGGCCGGAGTCGGCAAAGTTGATGGACGAAAAGGTGACGCCGCCGGACTTGACGTCTGGGACACCGTCGATGGTCGTCTTGGAGGTGTCGCAGGTGACGGTGTTGGCGAGGGAGGTGGCGACGTTGGCCACTTCGTCCGGGAGGGCCTCGGAGCCGACGATGAAGCAGGCGTTCTGTCGTTTGAGCAACTGGGGTGCTGCGGATGGTAAGCCTTTAGTTGTTCTTTTTTTGTCTACGCTGGATCGATGGTGGTGGACCAACCTGCACATGCGCTGCCCACGAGAGCGAGAAAGACGGCGGTCTTCATCTTGAGATGGGGATATGAAGGAAGGTCTTGAGCAAGGTAATGAAAGAGAAAGTTCTTGGATTCAAAGACACGCAAACAAAGCTCCTTTACCAGAAAGAGAATGAAATGAAAAAAGACGAAGAACCAATGCGCAGCAACTGGTGGTTCTGTGTACTGGATGAAGGGCATGGCCGCCCCTTTTATGTCGATCGCATACGCTGCTGATCGTCAACTAACAACTACTCTAGCTTCAAGACAGCTCCAGCGCAGAGTTAGCTATGCCCTATCCGTGAACCAAGAATAAAATTCTACCATGTCTCTTTCCAGGGCCGGTGGTATCTGACAGATGTCGTCGCGCATACCGCTAAACGAGTGTGCTGCGGCGCATCTCGTCCCAAGTCATGAGACAGTTTCAAGGTGTGTGTAGCAGCAGCAGCCACCTTGGCCGCTCGGGAGTAGCCGAAGGCCAGGTCCTTCCACGGCAGGAGGCATTATGCCTATATGTGCATTCTCTATTATGTCTCCGAATTTGGCCATGGTCGAGAGAAACTGACACTGGTGGTGTAAGAGGACGGCGTGCCTAGCGTCTGGTTTCCCGATTAGGCAATGTCTCAAACACACAAAGAACTTGGCTGCACACCGAGACCTCGCCTAGGAGGGTGACACACGGCGCTTACCAGATTCTATCCGATGCCGTCCATGCATTGAATCTCGCAAAGACTTCTCCTCTCCTCTCCCCTCCAGAAAGGAAACAGCATTTTGCATCTGGTCAAAGCAACGACATCAAACAGCAACCGACTGGTGTTTCTGAGTTGTAATTACCCTTCCAAGACTCTCTCAGACGGCCGGAACAACGTACCTCCCCTCGACCAATCAGCGCTCAATCGTCTCGGAGCTACCTACTTTTTTTTCTTGGAGAAAGTTGCTTGCAGGGGACGCAAGAACCAGTCTTGGATTCACAATTTCTCGAAGCGAAACATCGTCGACGACGCAAATTGCGTCGCAAATCCGCCTACGACAGCGCATACTCCGCGATGCCTGCTGAACCTGCCTCGCTGCCGACCTCCGCCTCTCCCAAGGCCTCTCCCGGTGGCGCCACCGACTTCACCCGGCTGCACATCAGCCCTCTCGACCCCGAGCTCCTCAAGATCGCTCTGCCCGCCGCCGTCGCCCCTCACGCCCGCAACGTCTCGTACCACTCCATCGAGACCTTTCCCGAGAAGCGATACGGCTTCGTCGACCTGCCCACCATGGACGCCGAAAATCTCAAGAAGAAGCTGCACAACTCGGTGCTGAAGGGGAACAAGCTGCGTGTCGAGAAGGCACGGCCAGAGAAGAAGAAGGTGGAGCCGAGCGAGGAGCAGGACAGGAAGTACGAAGAGCAGGAGGAGCGGAAGCAGAAAAGGAGAGCCAGGAAATTCGAAGACGCGGCCGGGGGTTCCAAGAAGCGGAAACGCAACCCGGACATTGTTGAGGGTGTCGGCCTCACCGACCGCAAGGTGAAGCGAGGCTGGACCGAGCCTGCCGACCAACGGAGGAAGAAGAGCAAGAAGGACAAGGAGAGCGACAAGGACGGCAAGACAACCGACAAGAAGAAGCGCCTAAAGTCCAAGTACACCGACCAAGACGAATGCCTGCTCAAGACTACGCTTCCTGCCAACGCCATCGGCAACGCCACCGGGGACAACCTCCCGAAGAAGCGGAAGAAGCGAAGCAACACCCGCGAGGTCACGGTCCACGAGTTCGAGAAGACCACCAGGTTCCCGAGCTTCCTGAAAACCTCGGCGCCCGAGTCGCAGTCGAAAGCGGCCACTGAGTTCGTTGATGGCAAGGGGTGGGTTGATGAGGATGGCGAGGTGGTTGAAGCTGCCAGAGCTAGGCCGCCTCCCAAGCCGGTCGCCCTGAAACCAAAGAAGTCAAAGCCCGTTGCGAAGGTGGTTGAGGAGGCCGGGGACGATGATGCCACCAGCAGCAGCGGTACCAGTAGCAGCGGCAGTTCATCGGAGGAGGAATCGGAGGAGGAATCAGAAGAGGACGAAAGAAAAACAGAAGCACCCCGGGAGGCTGAAGAGTCCGTGTCGGACCACGATGACCCGCCCGCACAATCCGAGCATGCCACTCCCATCTCAGCCATCAAGGGCGACAACACGCGCCCCATGTCCTCGAGCTCGTCGCGAAGCCTCACCATCAAGATCCCCCCTCCCCTCACACCCTCCGCCACCAAAGTCCACCCTCTCGAGGCCCTGTACAAGCGTCCCACCGAGACGGCTGCCGCCAAGGAAGCCGAGCCCTTCAGCTTCTTCGAGGGCGAGGGCGAGGGTGAGGATGAGGAAGAGCCCGCGGCCGACCAGCGCAACCCCCCCATGACGCCCTTCAGCCGCCAGGACTTCGAGTGGCGCAGCACCCGCAGCGCCGCGCCCACGCCCGACACGGCGCACCCGGCGCGCATGCGCAACTTCTGGAACTCGCAGGGAGACGACGACGACGACGCAGACGCCGACATGGACGATGACGTCGACGGCATGGACGGTGTCATGGACGGCGGAGACGGGCAGGGCGGTGACGGAGTGCCCGCAGCAGGCTCGACCGAGTTCCAATCGTGGTTCTGGGAGAACCGGCGAGACCTGAATCGGTCGTGGATGAGCAGGCGGAAGACGGCAGCCAAGGAGAAGCGGCACCGGGACAACAAGGCGCGGGCTTCCAAGGCTGTATGACGAGAAGCGGGAGTTGGCTGGGGTTTAGCTCTTGATACTTTAAAGCTGAAAACATCATGATGCTGCATGTTTGGCAGTAGGGTATCCTTGCCTTGCCTCGTGAATGTCCGTGTCTGTTGTCACGTTTGTTTAGTTACTAAGCCTAGGTTGCTTTTTTGCTACCCGGCGTCATACCCTATATAGCAACAAAAGACCGAATGTATAAACCAAAAGAAAAAAGGTCTGGTGCTTTGGTTCTTTGCTGTTTAAAATGCCTAGGGAACCAAATGGCCTCTTTTCGCTTCTTGTCTGTCTTTTTTTTTCTTACTTGTCTATGCGTGTGTTGAAGATAGGACGACAAAAGGCGACCAAAAAACACCGAGGAATAAAGCCGCCAATCGTAAATCAACTACTTTACACAATTGTCAACAATCTTAACGGAACTTGACTAAACGTAAACTCTTCTGGCCGAGCACATTTAGTGACGCCTCGAATCACCCTAACATTGAGGCAAGGTCCTGTGACAAGTTCTTCATGCACTTACGAGCTTAGAAACTTGGCGACACTTTAGTCTTGAGGCAGTCGAGTTTAGGCATGATCATTCTAGGGGCTTGAACACAATCTAGGTTATCTTCTAATACATTATACAGCGTGTCTCCCAGTGCCTACCATTTATGGAGATGCTGCACGGGGTGGCGTAAAGAAATCGTTCTCGCATGTATGAGGCCGATTATCCTCCGAGCATGTTCCCTTTCTGCAACGACGGATAGTTAACCTGGCTCCCGTCATGGCCTCGTCTTTGCCTCCGACGTCTAGTCGTGGCGGCCCTGACATAACGTGCTTTACTAAGCTGTCTCTCGATCGTGGCTCACTGCGTAGATGATACTCCTCGGAGTTTGGAGGCCCTATAACTTCTTCTGACTCCTTTCGTGAGTGATGTCGGTGGAAGATCTTGTGGCTTCCTTGTCGAAGTCTGTCCATGAAGCTCGGCAAGAAATTGTCATCAGAGCCTGCTGCAGGAATCAGTGAGGCAGGCGGTTGAGAACTGCGTCGACGGTGAGCCGCCGACCCAATAGAGGCACCAACCCGTTTGTGAATATACGGCAACGGTGGTAGCTCTCCTTCACCAACGTCCTCCGTATGACTCGAGTCGGGACAAAATGGATTTTTCCCAAACATGTCGTGGTTGCAGTTGCGGGTCTTCAGGGGCTCCTGTAGAAAGTTTGATGAAGGTCCCGACACGCTACCAAGACGTGCGTCAACGCCGTGATGATACAGAGTATCAGGAGTAGGCTGTATGACCCCGTCGATATCTGCAAGAGGAGTTACCCAGTCGTTTGTGCAATGGCGAGATAAAAGACGTGGGAACGATGTTATGCCCGCAAGATCACTTGTACTCCTGTTTTTTTGGGAGCTGCACCCGGGAGGGATTTCCGCTCCGAGATCGTTTGCGTCTTTCAAGGTGGTGTAATGACTCAATATGTACCCGCCGGCGGTCCGACTCGGGCGGCGGTCGGAAGAATATGTCGTCGAAGCCCTGTGCGTCGGAGAACTGCACTCGGAGACAGTTCGAGAGTACGTGTCAAGGCGGTGACCTTGACAATGGCTCTCTGGCCAGGTGATTTCGGCGATACTCTTTCGAGAGATGATCGTCGTCGTAGCCTCAGACTCCGTACCGCGGATCTTGGTATGCACCCGGAAATCGCTCGTACTTAGATTTGCGTATGATGTTCTGGGCAAACTGATGGTGGTTGCCGGATCAGCTGCCATCGCTGGCGGAGGTAGGATGATGTTCGCAATCCCATCTAGCGTGGGTAACGACCTTTTTCCAGGATGGACGCTGATGCTATTCTTCTCCCCACAGCTAGGGTTTTCGGAGCTGCGCAATTCCTGCACAACAATCTCCACGACATCTCGAATGTCTCTGTTGCCGACAAGAAACATGTTCTGCGTACCGGGAACATGCTTTCCACGGTCGTCAATGACATGCATGTGACCTCTGAGGTGTCTTCGAGCTCGAAGCCGCTCGTTGACTTTCGTCATGATGGTTGACTGAATTTCAAGACCGAATCCTCCAACATCATCTCCGGCAATCGAAGACGGCGACTTCACTCCGAGGCTGCAGAATGTATCTTCGCCAATATGCAGAGATTCGCCAGAACCTTCAGTCGGGCTAGCATTTGCCATGTCTGATGGGGCCGAATCTTCCTTGGCTTTGGGCGGCCACAACGTCTGGTGGCCAGAGGAAGAAGAAGAGGAGGAACCGCGGGCCTCGCTGGAGATGCCAGTTTTGTAGGCAAATCCTCCTGTTTCGTGGGGAATAAGGGTCATAGGCACTTTTCTGACGTGGAACTCGGTCCCTGCATTGGCTTCATCGCCATTGCTTCGATACAAGTGGTAAGCGGAGCCAGGTGACCGCGAATCGAGGATGTAATAGGATCCGGGCCCCAACAGAGGCGGCTCGATTGGGGACTCAGATGTGCTTGCTGATGGTGAATCTGGTCCTTCCATTCGCGGTGTGTCACCTCCAGTGGTTGCAGCCTTGGACAGATCATTCCAGACTGGATGAGAGCGCAAGGCCGCCATGTTGAAGAACCCTCCGCTCGGGGCATGATCGAGGCGGCTTTTGGTCACCTTCTGACGAGTTTGTAACACAGTGAAATCTGGATAGGTTCCAGTGGTGGAATTATTGTCATCGTTGGACTGCTCGGTCAATGTTTCTTGTTGACGAGGGCCATTCTCACCTAGTCTGGCGTCGCGAACGGCTGTTACAATACTTGTAAACTCGGCAACAGTTTCATCTGGGATGTTCTGTGGCGTGTTTATGGCTGTAGTTGCACCACCCAGTCTATCAGGAAGGGTGCCGACTGCGGTTGATCTATCCCCGGATACGTCTCCGTTCTTTCCACTTCGACTTCTTCGAGGCTTCGGAAGACCATGGGCTCCATGAGCCTGCTAGACTAGAGAGTCGGGGTGACCGGAGCCGACGAGGCTCGTGCTCACCAGGTGAACGGGTGCTGGGCTGGCTTCGAAAGCAGGCCGTCCTGGCCTAACTGTATCCTCGGCATGGGACCCGGTCCCCCCCCGTTTATGCAACTTCGAGCCTGGGCGATGTCCACCTTCGGGGAAGAGCACAATTTCGGAATGGCTGGATGGGAAGATTGCCGATAGCTTTGGGAGACACCGTGCATCGTCATCGAGCGAAAGCTCTATGCCTCGACTCGAGTGATCTCGCCGCGAAGACGGCATAGCTGGTTCAGCTTGTAGGAAGAACCCAGAAGGGCAATGTTAGATCTGATAGAGGTTACTGGCAGGGTATGAACGGTTTGAATGAAGATACAAGTAGTAGGTAGGGATGTGTGGTGGAAGAATGGAAAAGGAGTCAAGTGGGCTGAGGGAGGTGTGCGAGTTAAACCTCGTGGCTTCCGTGCGCAGACCACGCCTTCCCAACCTACGTCAGTCTTGAGAATTCAGCTTCTTGCCTAGTAAGGCACCGGGATTCTTATTAGTACATGCTGTGATACCAAGGACCTACTTAGGTACTATGGTTGACATCAAAACTCAACTCTCTCTTCTATAACACCCTCACCACCTTCGCCATCAGCTTCAACCTTACCATCATTTTCATCCTCGCCCTCCACTTCCACCCTCCTCTCTCCCCAAAACCCCTTTCCATAAGTCACACAGATCTCTCCTCCCTTCTTGATCCCTTCCGCCCTTGATCCCTTACCCTTTCCCTCCCTCGCCTTCTTCCTCTTCTTCCCACCGCCGCCCACCACCCAAACCCCAACACAAAGCTCCCCGAACCTCTCGCACCACACCGTCCGGAACTCGGCATTCGCCCGCTCCCGCACGCCCCGGAAATCGTTCACGTAGCGGCCCTCGTTGCCCTCGTGCGCCGCGTCCACCGCCACGTCCTCCCCGCGGTCCAGCCACAGGTCGTAGTCGCTGTCTGCCGCCGACGCCGCCCCGGAGTGCACCCGCCCCAGGTACGGCATGATGAAGCTCCCTGGGGCCAGGTTCTGCGCCGCGAAGAGCCCGCTTTGCCCGTTGGCCGGGTGCGAGGGCGCCGTGATGGGCTGGATCTTGACGAGCGTGCTGGGCGTCGTGAAGGCTGAGGTCGGGATGACGGTGATGTCGCCGTCGCTGTCTGGGCTGTGCCTGGCGCGGAGTATCCCGAGATGAGACGGCGTGAGACTCTTGTCGTGGAGCGGAGTGCACAGAAAGGGAAAGGACTCTGGCCAGTTCTTTGGTTTAGACATGGCTGACGAGATGGTATGTTGCGTGGTGGCGGTGGGGTGGTGACGGCGATGGCAATGGCATGTTTATTTTGTGTCGTGCTGGAACAGGGACTGGCAGAAGTTAATACTAATGGACGTTCTGTCTACCACTACAACGGGTGAGTCAGGTCGAATGCGTTCATGATAATTCTCAACGTTTCACAAGTGAGCCAGCTTGCCAGTCACATTCATCCTCAAATAACATACCAAGACACACTTCCCATACCACGGTTGCGTTACATCTATCTACTACTATTCTACAATTCTTATAAGCTCTTTTCCCTTCCGTCTGAGCCTCTTCACCATGCCCCGACACGGTTTCGGAGCATCCTGTTTTGCGAGCCAAGCATTCCCCCAACACCATTACAAACTTAAGATGCTCCCCTCTCCCTTCCTCGCCCGATGCTTTATGCAGCTACAACCTTCATCCTCAATGGGACAATATCTCCCGATACCGACCCATGCTTAAATCCACAGAGTATGCCAGCAGACGATCTTGTGTCAGTGGTAAATCCAATATCCTTGATCGAAGCTCGCCATCCTGTTATTATGTTAGTTTCTGAGAACAGCCGGATCGCCCACAATCTAGGGCAGCGTACCTGTTTCTTCTTTGCGGCCTTGATTATCTCTTTTGCCGTCTCGTCCGCCATGTCTGACACTGCGGCATATCTCAGAATCTCCTTCTCTGGCGAATTCTCGTTCATTGCGTGTAGGCCAGCCAACAACCTCTCGAGGACAACCTGTGATACAGTCTCGCCCTCTTTACGGCTCTCAAGTAGGCCGAGGAAGAGGCTGTAAATCTCTCCTCCAAGTGACCAATCCGAGACCGCCGCATGTTGACCGTCAAATTGAGAGATGAGGGCTGATAGGTTGGCGTAGTCGCGCTCCACGATTGCAAGTGGCGCAACCTCTTGTACCAGCACGCGATGAGCCTCTACAAGGGAGCCAGCACGCAAAAGGCACTGCACTTCGGAATAGGGGTCCTTCTTAACACTGCGCGCATATAGGGCTAGTGCCTCCCAGATCCATGACAAAGGGATCTGGAATTTTTGTACGAGAATGCCAAAGGCAGGTCCGGTTTCAGTCCCAATCAAACCGGCATGCCGGCAGAGGTGCTCCTGGATGGCCTGGGTGCGTGCCACGGGGCTGCTCAGGTGCAGAAGAACGAAGATGGCTTCTAACCACTCGCCAGCGCTCGTGAGTTGTGAGGCGTAGGCAATAGTTGCAGCATCGGCCTTTTCGGTTCCATTCTGGCCGTAAGACACCCTGCCCGTCGAGACTAGAGTAAGACCTAGCTGCCAGGACAGCCTCATGTCGAGAGGCGAGAGTTGTGAGTTTTCTGGTCGGAGGATGGCTTCCAGGTCAGAGTCATCGTGAGCATACAGCTGCAATAATCCCCAGAGAAGATCTTGTCTGCGATCTGAGTCGACATCGTCCCACAAGGGCTTGATACCTTGGTCGATGTACCAGGGTAGCGGCTGGTATTCGCGCTCCTGGTCAATGTCATCTCTGAATCTTTTGACTGCAGCTGCCAAGTCGTCGCCCTGAGCGATGCCATACCACAGGCGGAGACCAAAAGACTGCTTCCAGTCTAGACCAAACTTCTTGGACATGACGAAAGAGTCTAGACGATCTTCAACAGGAACACCCTTCATGCCCTGGCAGACGCAGGAGTTCCCGCTCAGGAGCTCGTAGATTGTTCGGATTGGTTCCGAAAACTCGGAGAGCATTTTCGAGTCATGCCAAGCCTTGAGCTGTTCTTGCATGTCCTTCTTCGCCTCGTCGCTAGTTCCAATGAGGGCAACCAGGGTTCCGAGTCGGAAGTTTCTGCCATCGAGAAGGTGCTTACAGGCCTCAGCGACGCGGTGACCGGCTAGACAGGCGACAGCCTTCTCTTCCGACGAACCGGCAAGGCTTATTGTCGTAGACGAAGCGTGGTCAACTAGACCTGTCCAGAATTGAGAGAGCTTGGCCTTTCGTAGGAGGTGCGTGTGTCGCGACGAGTTCTGGGTGTCGATCTCGTCAAATAATATGCTTGCCAAATCCCACACATGCTTCTCCTGGATGCTAGCTGGGTCGTTCATGTCTTGATGGTGGAAGACATCCTTGAGACTCGTCGTCTTGAATGAAGCCATGGGAACGCCATCAACGATGCGAATATTCGTGAGCTTGTCCTGGCCACTGAGAAACCTTTTTGAGGACTGTCCAAGTTAGTTGTTGCTTGTCGATGATCCCAGCTACGTGATACATACCTCAATCGCAAAGGTCGCTAGGCGAAGCTCCTGCTTTTCGCTTTGGATATTGGAGCGCTGGAAGGTAAGAAGGTCCGAGGAGTGAGACGCGAATCGGTGACCATGCCCAGACGCAAGGGGTCTCGTCAAGACGAGGGTCTCACCAGGTCCCCAAGTCGGTCGGCCAGAGTCGTGGAAAGTTTTCAGGTCTTGATCCATGGTAAGGTTCTTGTCTTGTCGCTCGTAGGGCCACTAATCAAAATCAATCTTAGCATTAATTTCATATCAAAAACCGTAGATACATGAGCCTCCATCAAATTCAACCTGGGAGGTGGTTAGGCAGTAACCAGGGAACCGACCTTAGGGAATCCTTTGCCAGGAATCGACGCTCGAAGATTCTGAGGAGCAGGCTTGGGCTTCTCAAACAACGAGTTCATTAGGTCGATGCTAGTGGCAAACCCACGCCCCTTATCCAGACCGAGCTGAGTGCTTGCCGCAAAATCCAATCCGTTCTTAGCCGTGCTCTTCTTCCAAATCGACCTTCGTAGGCTGCCACCGTCGTTCTTATCGAAGTCGATGAGTAAGCCCGTTTGTTTCGAGGGCGTATCGTTCAGCTCTCTCAGAAGCTGGCGATCTCGCTTGACGGGGCTAACAGTCTTCCTCAGCATCTCCGTCCAGTCGTCTCCATCTGCAACTTCGAGCGTGACAGGACCAACAGAGTCCTTCACAGCTCGCATCCTAGCTCTGAGAATTCCACCAGGAGTGCCTTTCCTGGCTTCCTCTTGGCCATTCTCGGACGAGGCATCGTTGTGCTCCGCGGCAAGATGTTGTCCAGTTGAAGACCTCGCCATTTCTTCATCGTCAGACATGTCATATTCGTCGCCCATGTCGGCGGTGTACTCGTCGTCGAGAGACAGCCTGACATCGTTGGGCGCAGAATCCGCGGAGCTAACCCCTAAAAAAGACGGCTTGCCAGTGAAGTCATCTTCAAACACAGCTGCCGGCTCGTCGAACGTGCCAGGAAGACCGGACCGTTTCCCAAAGTCGAAGGTGTCGTCTTCCATTGGGGAGCCGACGGAGATATCAAGAGCCATGTCCTTGAGGGAGATAGGCTCCGGACGGGCGACATCGAGCTCGTCGTCAGACTCATCGTCGTCAAGACCGTAGGTTGTAAAATGCTCGACTAGGAAGGTCCAGACGCCAGTGTCCTTGTCGTAGCTCTCGAAAGTGGTATTTTCGATTTTCTTGAGACGTTCCACATGCTTGTTGAAGCGCTTAACGTCAGTGGCGATCCTCTTATCGCGGCCACCACGGGGCCACGACTGCTCCAGCGAAATTCGGGCAGGAACGTTGAGGCCTTTGCCGACGGGAGGTTTCTTCGCAGAAATGGGATAAACGGTTGCCGATCGGGGCTCTAGAACGATTAGGCCACCACAGATTTCGTCAAGGTCAATGTTGCTCAGGTCAACAGGGACCCTGAAAGAGACGTAGCCGACGTTGTCACGGCCGACCGAGAAGCCGTCAACCTTTTGTCGCTGCATGCGGTTCATGTTCTCGAGGTCCTCCTGAGGAGGCTGCATCCAGTATCGACCGGGGGTGCTGTCAAAGCTGCTAATGACGCTAGCCTCGGGTGTGACGGAGTGGTCCTCCTCATGAACAATCGCGAGCTCTTTACCCTTGACTTCCTCCATCTCGGGGGTCTTGGACACAGAAGAACCATTCAACACACGGGTCTGTCGAGGCGTTTCCTCGGCAGGGGGGCTGGCGATGTCCTTGGGGGCGGGGAGGGCGCCGCGAACCGGAGTTCCCTCGTCCATTTCGACGTTACTCGTGTCGAAGCTGACACGCTTGGACAGCTTTCGGGCGCTTCCGTTGCTGTCGCTAGACTTGTCCTTCTGAGGGGTCGAGAACAGGTCACTTCTAATGTCTCTGTTGATGACTAGCTTCTTCGAGCCAGTGCTGCCGTACCAGCGAGGTTGGGAACCACTGGAGAAAGCGCCAGGGGCGAGGATGCTGTCCTCAGTGTTGAAGCTTCGACGTAGGTTGTTGGTGGACATACTCTTGCTCAGGCTGCCGCTGGAGCTCGAGCCGAGCAGGCTTCGGCCCAGGTTGCCGGGTGTGCTAGAGATGCTGCTGGCAGGGCTACCAGAGGGAGTTCCGTAGGTGCTGTACGAAAACCCGAAACCTCGCTTCTGGGGAGTGGCGAAGCGCGACGCAGAGGCGGGAGCCAGCTTGTACATGGGTAGAATCGAGCTTCTTCTAGGTTTCGAGCTCCCATTAAGTGGCGTCGCTAGGGGTCCTGGATTCTGGACCTCAGTCCCGCTCAGGCCGGCAAACAAAGAGGGAGTGCCATATGCGGAGACATCGTTGAGGTTGGCAGTGAGTCCCTGAGGCGCATTGCTGGCCTGATTGTTGCCGAGGATAGAGTTACCCATCTGCTGCTGCTGGTTGGTGCTGTTGCCAAACAGACTACCTCCAGCGGCTTGGTTGTTGTTATTGTTGTTGGGAGTGCCAAAGAGGCTGCCACCGGTGTTATTGTTGGTACTACCGAACAAGCTGGGCTTTTGCTGTTGATTATTGGTGGATGCGAACAGGCCAGTCCCAGCCTGCTGCTGGTTGTTGGAACCAAGTGCTCCAAACAGGCCAGTGCCCGTGGTGTTCTGAGTAGGCGTGCTGTTCCCGAAGAGGCCAGTGGTAGGCTTGCTTGCAAAGAGACCACCGCCAGCATTGGCAGTGTTGCTGGCCGCGCCGAACCCACCGGTATTTTGTTGTTGTTGGGTGTTGTTTGCAAAAAGGCCGCCACCTCCTGTATTCGTGGTAGAGTTACCAAAGAGACTGGTTCCAGCTGGCTTCTGCTGATTGTTTGCGAACATACCTCCAGGCTGCTGGGTCTGGTTCGGCTGGCCAAACAAGCTTCCGCCAGCGCTCTGCTGCGGCTGTTGCTGTTGTTGTTGCTGGTTGTTGCCGCCGCCAAAGAGACTGCCTCCAGCGGCTTGGTTGTTGTTGGGGGTGCCAAAGAGGCTGCCACCAGTGTTGTTATTAGGAGTAGCGAAGGCATTGTTGGTTGTGCCGCCGAAAGCTGAGGGCGTAGCAGTGGCAGCAGCACCAGTGTTGCCAAAATTGAAACCAGTCCCGGTCTTGGTCTGGTTGTTGGCAGACCCGAAAAGACTACCACCAGTGTTAGCAGTATTCGTAGTGCCGAATCCGCTGTTGGTGTTGGTGCTTCCAAATCCTCCAGTAGTGTTGCCACTGCCGAAGAGTCCACCGCTCGTTTGATTTTGCTGCGGGGTGCTGCCAAATAGATTCCCGGCAGGTTTATTAGCGGTCTGGCCGAACATGCTACCTGTAGTGTTGGTAGCATTGTTGGCACCGAATCCGCTCGTTCCGAAGCCAGAAGTGTTGCTAGTGGCTGCAGCGTTGTTGTTAAACAGGCCACCAGTAGTGTTGGCAGGAGTGGTGCCAAATCCACTGGCTGTGGTGGTGTTGGTGTTTGTATTGGCTCCGAAGCCACCTCCGAAGCCCGAGCTCACGCCAAAGGCACCACCGCCGCTGGCGTTGCCATGTCGCCGTCCCTGGACATAATCTGCCAGTCGGAGTTCTTCAGCTGACCACTTCTTGTAGGGATCCTGGAAAAGGATGTTCTGGAAAGCGTTGGACTGATTCGAAGCGCTGTTGGGCTCCTTCTCGGTATGGGCTTGGAAAGGGGTACCGCCGGTGCCAGGAGGATCGCCAGTAACACCAATACCGCCGCTGAGCGCCGAGTTGCCGGCACCGAACCCTCCCCCGAAACTAGAAGTGGTGTTGTTGGCAGCTCCACCGCCAAAGAGTGATCCGCCGGTATTGGCAGGAGTGCCGAAGCCGGTCTTGTTGGCAGTGTTTCCGAACATGCCGCCTCCGGTCGTGTTGCCGCCTCCAAACGCCGAGGTGGTGGTGGTTGCGGCGGTGTTGTTGCCTCCAAAGCCGCCAAAACCTGAAGTCGTAGTGTTGGTCGCGGCGGGCGAGCCGAAGAGGCCAGTGCCACTGGTATTCGTGGCAGCACCGAAGGTAGGCTTGCTTCCAAAGCCGCTAGCGGTCGGGTTCGATCCGAATCCACCTGTGAAATGTCAGTACATGAATGTCGCGTTAGTGTCTATGCCGTCGGTTCTCTCTGTCTCTCTAGATCGGGGATGACAGCGGTGCGTCGGGGCATCAAGCTCGCATACCAGTTGATGAACCGAAGGTGCCTGCGGTGCTGTTGGTAGTGTTGTTGCCGCCGAATAGACCGCCAGTAGTGTTGTTGGTCTGACCGAATGCACCGGTGTTGCTGGCTCCGAAGCCTTTGGGAGCATTCCAGTCAGCACCGCTGCCGTCGAGGTCGACCAGGAACCGACGAGGGGGAGCTTACCTGAGCCGGTGGTGTTGTTTGCACCGAAGCCACCAAATGTAGAGGGTTGGTTGGCAGTATTGTTGTTGTTGTTTTGGCCGAAGCCACCGAAGCCGCCGCCGAAGGACATGATGGTCGTCCGGGAGTTGCGCGGATCGTGGATGACGATGCGTGGTCAGATCCAAGCGTCAGAAACCCCGTCGCGCTATTGCCTCCTTCACGATATCGGGGAACTTCGCCGTCGAATTGATGGATCGACACAGGTCGTGCGCGCGCGCAGATGCTCGTCGAGGGGTTTGTCGGAGTTGTATGGGTAATTTCTTTTCTCGCGGACAGCTAGGTTCGCGCGAAGCCTTTTATGCCTGGGCAAACTGAGGGTATCCAACACAGAAGATTGCAGCAGCGTCGAGGGTCGTCAGCTGCGCGTGAAAGCTTCTGCAGCCGCCTTGAGTGGGCGGTGAAGAATCGACGGAACAAAGGAGACAAAGGAGGGAATGGGCGCGAGCGCGATGCAGACCAGGTGTGGGGAGGTGACGCCCTTTTTCACCTCGAGCTTGGTGGCGACAGGAAGAGACAGAGAGCAGTGAGTTCGTCTCGCCTGGAGGTTCGACCCAGCCAGCTTTTTTTTGGGCGGGTTTTGCCCACTACTTTAGGACGCTCGGGTCACCGCACCGTAGCTGCGTTGCTGCCTCAGACAAGAACTTCCGCCCTTGATTGGCCTAAAGGTGTCGGCTGACTAACGCGGTCCAATGAAAGCTGGCGGCTGGGCTACACGGAGGCAGAGTCACCGGTGCCTGCGTGCTGCCTGGCGAGGTACCTGGTCAGCAGGTACCCAAGGCAGACTTGCCATCGCGATTCGCGACCGACCAGCTTGGCCAGCCGAAGCTTGTGGACGCTGGCGCGTTCCCGTTCAGGTGGTCGGTCCGGTCGCGTCGCATGGCCTCCGAGTTCTTTGTCTCTGTTGGTTCCATCTCATCCATCCTGTCTTGCCAACCAACCTTTTCCTTTTTTTTGCGCCGCGGTCCTCTATTCTACTTCGTACGTCCTCTCTCTAGCTGAGCGACTGCGAATAGCTTCATATCCGTATTTTTTTTGGCCTCTGTAGGCGCTTCCATCTGCTCCAATTGCTCGTTGCATCCGCCTTTGCTACTTCTCGCGCTTCCAGCCGCCCTCTCACACTCACAACACCCACCACAACTCGCAACAATGAACTCTCACACCACACCGCGCCCGCCATTTCCGATGCGCTCATTAGCAGGCGGCTCCGGTCATCCGTCTCAGTCCCGCCAGCCTATCCCCCCCCAGGTCTCCTCAAACGAAAAGTACAACACGATTCCTGAAGAGGATCGTGAGCACATTGATGAAGTCGTAGGTCCACCCCATGGGCAGCCGTTTCCGAAGAAAGACAACTCCAACTCACATCGCCGCCACTTTAGTTTGACCTGATGGACATGAAGAAGAAGGGATGGCTCAACAGCTACGAGTTCAGGCACTCACTCGCCGCCTTGGGCTTCGACATGCCCAAACCCGAGTACTTCAGGGAGCTCGAGGCCTACGGCACTCCCCCACCAGAGTGGCAGGACCACAGCTGCCCCGTCAACCGCCTCTGCATTTACCCTGACCAGTTCAGGCTATGCGCCGCCAAGCTGCTAGCCAATCGCGACCCCCGGGAAGAGGCCACCAAGGTGTTCAACATGTTCGACTACGATCAAGACGGCATGATTGGCTTTGAAGACATGCACCGCCTAGCCCAGGACATCAAAGAGGAGAGGATTATGACGGATGAGGAGATTCGAAGCATGATTGAGCACCTGGACCACTCAGGTAAAAACGGCGTGAATCTCGAAGAGTTCATTCAAATGATGGAGGAGGCCGGTTAAAGCAGCGTCATTCGGAGACAAGGGCCACCAGGGGAACACAACAAAAACAAAGCAACTCGCACCACTGACGAGTCACATCTCCCTTCGCCGACACCCAGCTTGAGTAATGAATGCCGGGCTTGCGACGCCCCATCGCAACTACACATTAGTCTTTGGCTGGCTTCTGGATTTGAAGGCTTGCAGGAGCTTGTCGCGTCAAAATAATCGGCCACAAGCAGTGCACCCCAAACTTGACCGGCACACGTTTATCGCCCGCAAGTAACCGTGGCTCCAGGACAAACGGACCCGTGAAGCGGCAAGCCGAGCCGCTCCATGGCATCAAGGAGCCTAAAGGATTGTTCCAGGCGTTGGGGTACACCGGCCGGGATCAAGTAGACAAAGAAAGGGTTTAGCTACGGTGGAGTACATATGAATCAGATCTAAATTTTTGAATGTGGAAGGGCGCGCTGTCTAAACCCCCCCCTGGGCCATCACACGAGCTTCCAATTCCTCGGGACAACCGAAACCCCCCAAAATCAACATTGGTTCGACACCATAAATGTATCGAAAACAAGAGAATACCATTCTTCGCCTGTGCAAAAACCTGGGAACCGGGGTTAAAAATGGTAAAAGGAGGAAGAAAAGGAAACGAGAAGCGGGCGTCATGTGTGAGAAAGGAGAGAGGCTAGCACGACCAGTTGACGGGATCGCTCGCGTCGTTCATTACTGGTGCAGGATTCAAACTTAGAATTGAATCAAATCTTGGTTCTGCTGTTGGCGAGGTTGCTGCTGGGCAGCGAATGGGTTGTTGGTGCCCTGGCCGTTCATGCCAGCAGGGCCAGTTGCTGCCGGCATCTGAGCGCCGTAGCTGATACTGGGCATGCCTGTGAACTGTTGTCGGAGGAAGGGGTTGCTTCCGGTGGCATCGGGGCCGATACGGGCAATGCCTGCACCGGCGCTGTTGACAAAGGTTCCCGGAGCGGTGTGCTGTGCGGGAATGCGGAGATTTCCAGTGTTGCCGAAGGTATCCATTCCATCACCAGAGCCTAGAAGGGCGTTGAGTCGGGTCTCGTGCTCGTTCAGTTCCTTCTGGGGGGCCGTGAACGATGGCTGCGTCTGGCCGAAGGAAGGTTGCTGCGGTAGCTGGAGCGGCTGCTGCTGTTGCTGGTTGTTAAAGCTAGCCAGGGTCTTTTGCTCAGGAAGTGAGCCTAGTGACGAAATGGGGTTCGTCTTGGTCGGCGTAGGGCGGTTGAACTGGGCAAAGGGGTTGTTGGAGCCAGTAGGGGTGGGCTGCAATGACTGTGTCTGGGACTGGTTGCTGGTGATCGCCCAAGGGTTGTTGGTTCCAGGTTGGAGGGTAGGCTCGGGAGAGGACGAAGAAGAGAGCTGTGGCTGTGGCTGCTGTTGCTGCAAGTAGGGGTTGAAGGCAGTAGTCTGAGGCTGGAAGGCCTGCAGGTTCTGTTGCTGTTGACCGTAGGGGTCCAGACCCATGCCGGTCTGCTGCATTCCATAGCCAGTAGTGTAGTTGGGTTGGAAACCCGTGGGCTGGTTCTGTTGGTAGCCGGTGTAGGCATTGGCAACATAGCCGGTGGGCTGGTTTTGCTCGATGGGGTTGGCGAAGAAGTCAACGGGAGTTCCTTGCTGGTATCCCTGGTTGAAGCCAGTGGGCTGTGTTTGAGCTTGTGGGACGGGGTCGTCGTCGAATAGAGACGCGGCGTTGCTATCTTCCAGCTCTCGGCGCCTCCTCTCTTCCTCTTCCTCACTCAGTTTAATGGCCTTGGCCAGGTCATCGTCGTCGCCGGGCACTCGCCTGCTCTCTCGCTTTTTTCTGTCCTCTTCTTCCTGGTATCTGCTTGCCTCGAGGGCCAGTCGGTATTCGGCATCTTCCTCGTCAGTCATCTGCCTTCTCTCGCGGGGGTGTCGTCGCTGAGAAGAAGAAGGTTCGGCGTGCTGGGGGGCGAACTCCTCAAGCCCGGTAACGCGCGACTTCCAGGTCTTCCGATCGCTTCGCTCGGCTCGCAATCGTTCTTCGTCCACGATCAGGGAAGTCAGCTCCTTGGCAGCAACTCGGACTATGGAAATGTCAGCACCCATCCCGGACGAGTTTACCCTGTGCGCATACCATTCTGGCCTACATCCCTTCCCTCCTCGTCGACATACTGAAACTCCCGCAAGGTCTTGATGATGTAAATGCTCTGGCGGGCCCAAGTGACGACAAGCTCGGAGCCCTCGTGGAGACAGTAGTCGAGGACCTTGAGGGCCTTGAGGACGTGGCGCCAATTCTTTCCCTTGTCATTCAAGCGCTTGTCGAGCATGTCCATGATTTCGTAGAATTCAGTAGAGCTAGAAGGGACACGCCAGGTCAGTACTAGTATCGCCAAGTAGGAAGCAGCGTGGGGCGGTCGCATACGTGTTATAAGTCATCTGAGCAATTTCGCTCATCTGGGTGCCGGTTGGGCCCCAAGGGTCATTGCTGGTAGCTGTTGAAGACGGGAGTCAGCGGGATGGTGCGATGGCATGGCTGTGGTGGAATACTGACCTTCTCGAACCTTGACCTGGGCACTAGAGTAACCCTTGGTCACATTTTTGACGCTTCGCATTACCTTCGACATGGTGGGCGATTTGTGCGGGAGGCCGGGAAGGGTGGGATAGTGTAACTTGCAGAAGCGTTGAGCTTAGGGGAGGCTGCGTCCTGAGCGCCAACGAGTCGGCAGGGGCGCGATCGGTCGTCGGACGGGTCGACGATTTTCGAATGAGATGGGGGGTGGCTCTGCGACTCGTGATGGTACAGATGCAGTTGCGAATAAGACGCGCACGATATGGCGACGTTGGGCGGAGAGGACGTCGTATAGGTAGGAGGGGAAGGGGGGATCCAATCTCAGAGGGTCACGAGACGCTTAATCCAGTCGACAAGTGGAAGCGTCGCGATCGAGAGAGGTATAATCGAGATCTGGCGGGGAGGTTTGCGATGGCTCACGGTGCGTAGCCGATGCGCAGGAGAGATGGCTTGTGGGGAGGTTGGAGGTTGGAGGTTGGAGGTTGGAAATTGCGGCGTTCGTGGGGTGACTGTGACTGAGACTGAGACTGAGGCTGGCAACCTTGCGGACGCTAGACGGAGCTGGAGAGGAGATGGATGGAGAGTCGAGAGAAAGTTTGGCGCAACGCGCGTCGATGTGGTGGAAAGTGACGGGGGGGGTTTTTAGCCAAGACGGACGGCCTGGACGGAGATGATTGTGCTCTCGCTGTCGTTATTACTGGAGGGCTGATGGTGGTTGCCAGTTCATCAATCTGGCCGGGGAGAGCGGCGGCGAAAGCGAGAGTGGCTGCGCAGCCTGATTAGATTACGTACGGACGGTTACGGGGCCTCCGCCGAGAGTGAGGAGGGAAAAATCAGTGGAGAGGGACATGACAGAATAACGGAGACATGAAGACGCCCAAGAGTCTGCGCATCCTTTTTGTCGCCCACTCGACATTCAATATTCAATTAATACTACATCCAAGCACTTTCCTCATCTTGAGTACCTACCTACGTCACGGTGTGCCGCCACCATCACTCATCATTTGCCCCAGCCACGTCGCCAAGATGGACATCCATCCGTGTGATCCAATTCATTTTTATGCGCCCGACTGTACAGCCATTTATTTCCCGGCTAGGCCGCGACATACGAATTACATCATCTAAGTTGTACGTAGGTACCTACAGATAGTCTCGGCTAGACTAGATACCCTGCTAATTTTATGTTCACTTTGAAGCTTAAAGTGTTCAAGTTAAAGAGAGTGTGATCATGATGCCCTCACTTATACGCATCATTGATTAGTCTCGACGAGTCTCTCGTACTGAGACGCTGTGCTGAGTGCCCAATCAAAGGTTTCTCAATTGATCAGATAGTATCTACCAAAGCACTCTTCCACACTTACTAACCTTAATTCTTGCCGTCAATACGCCATGACCAGGATTCTGACCATTCGTATCAATATCACCCTAGCCCACCACCCGCAACCAGCTACTACTATCCATTAGGTATCCAATAATGTGCTGCAGAGCTTTTTACTGCTCTCAACCTCATGAAAAATGACTAAACAGGGTAGGACAAGTCCCGAACACTTAGCGTGTTCCGGTGCAATTGCTGTTCTAGTCACTAATGAATAAGCCTTTGTTCATTCTATCCCTATCACCGGAACGGCCCTGGAACACTAACAGTATTTGTCTCTTTTGAAGAGATCGTGGGGATGTTCCTGTTGTATAAAATCAGGTGCTGACTCTAGGATCTCTTACTCTAACGTACCTAGCTTGAACTCGCACGACCGAACCCCCGTTTCTTCCAACTAACCTCAGTTCGGTCGCTGCAATGACAGCTCTCAGGACACCAACTCATCCTAGGGTGACCAGACAGACCGCATCAGCTTATCAGGCCAAATTGCTCAACGACTTGTTCAAAGAATGGGCAGACGAAAGGGCCAAGGCAGAGCTCGGAGAGGAAGGGAAGCAAGCGAAGCTTTCCCTGGCTCAATGCTACCCTTCACCAGCGCAATCCGATTCGTCACAGGAACAAACAGTTTTAACACCGGTGAACAACAATCAAAAGCCAGAGCAGCCTAGGAAGCTTCAAGCCAAATATATGTCGGTACTTGACGATGTGAAAAGGGCAACGGAACCGGGACCCCCTTCAAAGCAGACTCCCCTTTTCATTAGCATTACAAGCTCTGTAAACGCTGCACGTGCAACTGATGCTGAGTCTGAAGGTTTCACTGACCCGGCAGCAGAATATCTCAACAACATCTCCGATCATGTTCCTCATGCACTGGATAGTCAGGATCTCAGCTTTACTCACGCTTGCCGCACCGCTAACTCCTGGGACTCGTCTGACAGTAGTTCAGGGTCCAGTACCTCTTCCGCCTGGTCAAGCTCGAGCACGGCATACAGGAAACCAACTAAACGACCTCAAGGCAGGGTTGGAAGGCCTGTAAGCATGAGCGCGATGAAAACAAGCTTCAAAAGTGGATGGCTCGAGGCCAAGAACCGCTGCAGAAAGGAGGCTCACCATTCTCTATTCTTAGGTCATTCAGTCACTGCGCAGATGCGAAGCACCGACCACTGTCGAGACGCTTCTGACCTTGAGCTCGGGACCATCATCTCCGCTGCTTACCACAGCCAGGGCCGCGGCGAGGTCATCAAGGCCGACGACCTGAACGTCTCGTATACCCCACACGGTCCCGTCCACTCCAAGTACCGCAAGATGATTGTCCTGGAGAGGTGGGCCGAGCACTACAACTGCCTCCCCATCTACACTTACATGGGCAAGGGCCTCAAGTCGCGCGGCACGAACTCCGAATACCGCGTAGACTTTTCCGACGAGTACATCAGCATTCGCGACGAAGCCAAGTCGCACGACTGGGCACCCAAGGAGTCCTCGCATGAACCCCTGGTTGCTACGAGAGATCGCAATTGGTCGATGGTACGGTGCTTCATCGACGGCTTGGCTGTCGTCAAGCTAACCGAAAGGCTCGTCCACAGCAAGGCAGATCGGTGTTCAATCGAGGGTCGTATTGGCACTGATGACTTCAAAAGGCTATACAAAACGGTCATTGACGGGGCCCAAGACAAGGCACACCAGGAGCTCGGTCGGATGTAGTCGATTCCAATGGTTTGAATGGTTTGGTATAGCATGCCCTTGGTGAGTCGTGTTCAGAGATGGTAGGCAAGTCCATTATTGCTAGGATCCTAGCTGGACTGGAAAAAGGAGGAGATATGGGTTGAAAAAATTGCGCTGCCGACTGCCTTGGTTAGATGCCACAGAACTCACCCTCATGATTCATCAAAGGTGATGGTGTTCCTGAAGAATAGAAGCAACGTCTTAGGTAAGGTTCTATACATATTCGTTTTCTACAAGTAAAAGATTTGTCTCCCCTGGCTCACTTGGATGTACCTGTTTTGGCTTGCGCACTGGAAGTTAGCAAATTCAAGACTCATCGCTGTCAGTAGCACGGCTAAGATAGCAGCTCAAATGGCAAACCTGTCAGGTAAGCATGCGCCATTGACGTTGGTGAACTCGCGCGAGAGCCAAACCGAGGTTTAGAACAAGTTGTAGTCAAACTTTTTAACTAGTGCTAGCCAAGGTTGAAGTTGAACTTCATAAACGTTTAATTGACCAAAGACTGATATGAAACATCTATAAAAGTCCAGCCCAATGTGAAATGATACCGGTCCCCCATTTGTATGTGACCAGCCTAACACCCTCCAATGCAGGTTTTCTCGAACCGTGAGGATGTACCTAGAACCCGACAGGCTCAATCAGTAGGCACCAGTAAACATCAAGATCGCCCCCTTTGTTGCGTCGCCCTCCGAAGTCCTCCATGCACTCTATCGTAGGCTGTGGTATTGGTGTACATTGCAAGTTCCATAGTTGCATACGGGGATTCCCCTATTCGAGGTGGGAAATCACTTTTGCCAGCTGCGGAAAGTGTCCATGACGGTGGTGAAGACGACCAAAAGAATACCACCTCCGGGACCCAGACGCAGGACCTGAGGTATCATGATCAGTACACTGCCTAAACCCGTTTAGTCCGGGAACGGTGACTCACCTTGGGGAGGAAACCCTTGTACAGAGCAGCGAAGCCCTCCTCGCGAGCGACGGTGAAGACGGAGGGGAAAGCCCAGTTGTACTTGGGGGTCACGCCGGGAACCTTGGGGGTGTTCTGAATTCGGCTCTTGACGACGTCCAAGGGGGTGTTGAGAACGGTACCGATGGTGCCACCAACGGCACCGGAGATGAGGTCGTTGCCCATCTTACCCTGGGGTGTCTCGGACTTGGGGAGTAGTTGTCGGACCTGGAAGATACAGCCAAAGTAGCCAGCATTCCAGAGGATGTGTCGCCAGAGGGTGCTCTCCAGACCTTGGTACATGGCGAGGGGACCCTCAGCCTTGATGGTCTTGGCGACAACGTCGAGCATGCCGTTGTACTTGCCGGCGGAGGCCTTGTCCTGCAGTCGGATCTTGACGAGCTCGAAGGGGACGACGACGAAGGACTCGGTGGCACCAGCTGAGGCGCCGGTGAGAATCGAGACGGACTGGGTCATCTGGGTGAGGCCGAAGGCGTTGCGGTAGAACTTCCCCCACTCGTCATTGGCGGCGAACTTGGTCGCACGCTTGGGAGCCTCCATGAGGATGGGCGCGGAGATGCCACGGTAGAGACGGGAGAAACTAGGAGACGGTCAGCGCGTCGTCGCACAATTGGTGGCATTGGCGCAAGCAGTACCCCTCATGCTTGATGATCTTGCGAAAGCAGTCCAGCATGCCATTGTAGGCATCGGCGCCGGTAGCATTGGCGGACTGCAGTTGCCTGGTACCGTTAGCAATTGATCGCTCGACGGGAGGCTCGCGCGTAGCAGTCCGTACACTCGGGTCTTGACGACATCAAGAGGGTACCTGGGAGCAAGTTAGCATCGGTATCGTCGAGTTCAGCGGGACGTGGGGCTGTCGTACATGACCAGAATCTACACCGGGCGGGGGATTAGCAGCGATCCCGGGAACATTGGCTGCTGGCGCCGGCATACCTCCGAGACACCGGCAATGGCGCCTGTTCGCGAGGGTTAGTCAAAGCATCCCGACGAAGCGGATCGGAAGCTGGCGAGGCGGGAAACGAACCTGCGGCGAACTGGTACTGGAAGGGGAGGGGCTTCTCGGTCGACATGATGGCGATGGGTCGGACTGGACACTGGGAGGGGGGGATGGACAGACGGACGAGGCTGGGGCTGGGTAGGAGAGAGAAAGAATGAGAAAGCCCGAAGCTGGGGAAGATGAGAAGGAAGAAAGCCAGAGCAACCTCCGAGCGAATACCGGGCCGGGGAGGGAATTTGTTTGGTGGTGGTCATCCGTCTTATCGGGTTTAGCGATAACACCCCGTAACATGCCGAAGAATGCCCCCTAAAACTAGTGTGTTAGCATAGGTGGTTATATTTGCTATATCCCTCTACCTGCTATAGACCCCTGTGTCCTCTAACATAATATATCTACTAGCACCTACTAGCTTAGTAATATACTTAGCTAAATTACCTCTTATAGACTACCTAGATGTATAATAGTAATAACCCTATTAAGACACCTCCTGTTGTTAATAATATATAAATCTAGACTTAGATAATATATTATTTTATACTCTCTATCTAGGTAATAGTTTCCTTTTATATCTATCTATCTTAATTATCTTTTATAGTAGTTATATATTTATTCTTATTATTAAGTTTTACTATATCTTAGTTATTAAGTTAAGATAGTCTTAATTATTTCTCTTACTATATATATAGCTTTAGGTTATTAATATGTATTTTTTATTCTAGTCCTTCTTAAATACTAATTATAATATATATTACTAGGGATTCCTATTAGATAACTACTAATAGATTCTTTTAAGACTTATAGAATTTCCCTTTTAGCTTTCTAGGCTTATTCTGCTTCTCTTAGACTTATATACCTACTTATAATAATTATATCTTACCTAGTTCTAGTTTTACTTTAGTATAATAAATAGCTACCTCTCTTACTAAGTATTCTTATTATTTATCTAGGTAATCTTAGTGCTTTAGGTTTACTACTTAGTATTAAGTAATATTATTCTTTAGTCTTATTATAGTATTAGACTTAATTTTATTATTACTATTATTAATTTCTATAATATCTATATATTTAAAAAATAGTTTAAATCTAAATATAACTATTATTAGGGTAGTCTCTAATAAGTTTACTTATTATATATTTAAATTTATAAGAATTTATAAAAGTACCTAGTCTTAATTCTTTAGGTTCTTTCTATCTTATTTAACTACCTATTTTATAAGATCTTACTTTACTAATTAAATATATCTTTCTGCTAAACTAGTAGATTATAAATATAATATAAGACTATAAAGTAGTTAAGTACTATATTTCTTAGTAGTTACTATAAAATATAAGTTCTTAAAGTGACTTTTATTATTAGAGTAGATTTTTAGTAGCTAACTAAAAGTTATATCTTATCTAGTTTTCTAAATATAAGAAACTTCTTCTCTTACTATATCTTTATAAGAGACACCTCTTATTTACTATATTAAATAGTTTACTACTAAGAGTATATAAGTATATCTAGTATATATCCTTAAGGTAATTAGTCCTAAGTAATCTATTACTATTATTTCCTAGGGTTATTACACTCTAATTCTTTAGGTTAAAGATTTTAAAAGATAAGATACTATTTATTAATAAACTAGATATAACTAAGAGTATTTCTTAATATCTCTTAAGTATATTAGCTAGTATTTTTCTCTTCTTAGAGACTCTAAATTAATAGTACTTATAAAATATTTATATATATTATAGTAGTTCTATAAAGTTTTAAGGATCTCTACCTTAGTAATATATTTTACTATACTCTTATTATTTTTAACATAAAGTAATATCCTATCTTAGATTTAGTATCTTAAAGTATATCTTAAGATTAATCTTTTTTAAGTCTTATCTAGTATATTATATCTATATATTAAATACTTTATAATCTTCTTATACTATTTAGAGTTTAGCTAGATAAATATTATCCTTTTTAGGTTCTCTTATTATATTAAGCTAAGAGGTTCTCCTCTAAGAAAGATTAGGTTTATAAGTAGTATTTATTCTACTATTTTTCTTAACTTAACTAACACCTTAAAAACTATTTATTATTTAATATAAGTAGTATTATCTCTTAAGTGTTCTAGTAGTCTTAATATTCTATTAGTAATCTTAATAATTTTTATAATATTTAGTTAATATATAAATTCTAGGTTATACTCTCTAAGAAGATTAATCTATTAGCTAACCTTTTTATAGACTTCTCTTATATTTACTATTAAGTTAATAATACTTTTATAGTTAGTATAAATCTTAATTAGATATAGTATATAGCTAATAAGCTATAAGTACTCTCTTAATCCTCTTATAATAGCTAGTATCTTCTTTTTTAGTATAAAGTATTATTTCTTAGTATTATTAAATTATCTAGATATTTATATAATAATTTTTACTTTCCTAAAGTTTCTATTAGTAATAGTTTCTCTTATTAGTATATTATCTAGTTATATTAAGACACCTTCTAATCTTACTACTAATATATCTATAGTAATATAAAATTATACCTCTAACTAAGCTCTAATAGTAGTATTCTCTTAAACACTTAAACAAATTTGTTAAAGTATTACTATAGTATTCTCATCTTAGACTAGAGTATTATAGTAAACCTTCTCTTTCTTTATAGATAGTTTCTTAGTTTATATTAAAGTCTACCTCTCTTCCTAAAAGGCTTATTTTATAACTTATACTAGGTTATATTATCTTAGAATAAACTTTCTTATAAAAGGTATTAAGTATAAGACAGTTTAAATATCTTCTTATATCCTTAGAGGATTCTTAAGAAACTTACCTGCTAGTCTAATAAACTTATCTTAATATTTTATAGTAGGTTTAATATATCTTATATCTAGAGTAAAGCTAACTAAGTTTACTATTAATATAAATAATTTTATTTTTATTTCTAATAATCTAATTAGCACTTATATAACTTTAAGAAAATAATACTTTTATAAGAACTTAAAATATTTCTTAAAAGTTTCTAAGGCTATATTATAGTTATTAATATAAATAAAAAACACTATCTTAAGTTTCTTAAGGTATTCTAATACTAATAGCACTTTAGTATTATCTTCTAAGAATAAGTATCTAAAAACTAAGTTACTAAACCTTATATATATTTATAAGAAACTCTTAAGTTCTTATACTATATTATTATAAGCTTATATTCTATTTAGTATTAAGAAAGCTATTTTATATCTATCTAGAGGGAAAATACTAACTCCTTAGAATCTATTTAAGGTATTAGTTTATAAGAAAATAGTTAGTCTCTTATAGTAGATAAAATCTAAGTTAGCTTTAAGGTTATAATATAAATATTTTAACTTTAATATAAAATTATTCACATTCTAGTAATTATAAACCACTTTATAAGTCTTAATACCTAAAGTAAAACTAGGTTTTAATAAGAATAATATCTTAGTTACCTATTCTAATACTATTTTTATAATAAATCCAGCTCTTTCTATCCTTAGAAAAATATCTATAGTAAATTCTTATTAAGCTTAGCTATATCTTATTTATTATTATTTTACAGGCTTTACCCTCTTAATTAATAAAATATAATATTATATTAGGTCTATTATTTAGATATCCTCTAGTCACACTATAAAGTAGTTATAATAAGTATAATAAAGCTATATAACTAGAAATTACTATTTATTTATTATAGCTATATTACCTAATATAATTTTACTATTATAAAACTATAAAACAATTTTTTCTAGCTACACTTTACTAAGTTAGTAGAATTAGTATAAAAAGCAGACTTATAAGAGGTATATAAGGGTTAGTCTTACTAGAGTGTAAATATAGAGATTATAAAGGTAGGTATTAGTATATTATAAAGCTTCCACTTAATAAGTATTTAGTAAGTGCTTGTCTAGTATTCTTAAAAAGGCTGCTAGCCTACTATTTAGGCAAGCCCTAAAGTTAAGCCTTAAAGGCTTATATTAGGTATTAATAGAGTTAGTGCTAACTATTATAATTACTCTCTCCCCCTTTAAGCCTTATCCTAAAGTGTTATTCTTTATAAGAGAAAGTTTATTATTTTCTTATATATATAGTAGTTTACTAACTATATAGAAATAATATAGCCTGTTATTAGGTTTATTATAATCTAAGTGTTATATAAGTAGTTATTAGGCTGTTATATAAGAGCCTACTTATTTTACACTCTAAATATTTACTCTAGGTTTTTTATTTACTCTAAGTTTAAGATTTCCTCTTTCTTATAACCTTTTTTAAAACTCTCTTATCTGTAGTTAATATATTAGTTTTCTCTTTTAACTTTATGTTTTTCTATTTAATTAGTTCTTACCCTCTTAATATTATTTTTACCTGCTTACTAAGTGTTTAGCTCTTATATGCTAATATTAATCCTTAGAGTTATAACTATAGTGCTAGAGGAGTTTTACACTTAAGCTAAAGTTAATTTCCTCTTTTTAGATAAGAAGTTTTCTAGAATATCTCTTAGTAGTGTTTTCTGCTCTTATTATATCTAATAGAAATACTATTTCTTCTTATATTCTTATATATATAGTTCTCTTATTTTCTACTATACTATCTATAAAGCCTTAAATAAGTGATATAGCTAGGTATATATTATAAGTGCTTAGTAAGCTGTAGGTACTTATACTAATTTTATAATAATAGATTTTTACTAAGTTAGTTCTTATAGTATAATAGTACTAGAACTTTTTTTACTACCTTTCTTACTATAACTAAAATAATAAGAAGAAGAGTGTTTTTACTATTAGCTACTAGTATATTATTTATACTATTTATACTATTACTACTATATAGTAAAATCTTATTAAGTTTACTAAGAACTCTATAGGTATTTATATTTAGGGTAGTAATATATATTTATTTATATACTAAGAAGTAGTTACTTTTACCTAGATTTAAGCTTTATATGCTAAGGTTAAATTTAGTTTAATTAACTATAAGAACTAGTTAGTTTTATAAGCTTAACTAGCATTTATAATACTCTTATATTACTATAATAATTTTATCTTTTAACTTCTGTTATTAGCTTTTTATGCCCTAGTAGTTGCTAAATATATACCTACTATTAGGGTGTCTAATAAGAGTTCTACTTATACTTTCTCTAATAATTTTTCTAAGGCTATCTAGGCCTTTATTGTTTAGTATTATAATAATAAAGCTTTTAAGCTATCTGTTTCTTTTATAAGTATAATACCTTTTTGCTATAATAACTAACTAGCTTCTAACTGTTCTTATAATAATAAGAGCTTAGCATATAGTAATAGTATGTTTAGTGATTCTTTTTGTTATAGTTTAGTTTATTCTCTAGCCTCTTTTTACGCCTCTTTTCACGCCTTTTATAGCTGCTAGCTACTTACCTAAGATCCTAAAAGAGAAGCTCTTACCTGTTCTAAAGTAGAGTATATTATAGCTAAGTAGTAATACTTAGAGGAGGAATAACTTTAAGAGTAAGCTTACTAAGAGTAGAATAAGAAGAATAATAAGAAGGAGAAAAAAGTCTAGTCTTATTATAGCAGTTAGGTTTATTATATTTCTTTCTAAGCTTAAATTTTTATTATTAGTTTAGTTTACAGTCTGGTTTCTTTTATAGTTTTAAGCAGCTTTTATTTAGAGTTTTAGTAGTTTAGTTGTTTAAGTTTATATTTAGGTTAGAAGAGGGTAAGTATTTATTACCTAGTTATTATTAGGTTTTTACCTGTTATTAAAGATTCTTATTATCTTATTTTTTATATATATGCTTTTATTATTAGTGATATTACTATACTACCTTTATTATATTTTCTAAGTGAATTATAGGTTCTTAGGTGTTATATTTTACTAGCTATCTTATCTATTTTACTAAGTAGAAGGTTTTCTCTTTTATTTTCTTATCTATAATAATTTTTTTAACTTTCTACTTGTTTTCTTTTTCTTTAAGTTTTAAGAGAGTTATTAAGTGTTTATTAAGTATTCTATATGTATCTTTTTATAGTTTAATAAGTAAGACTAAAAATATATTATATATCTTATATTATTATTTTAGCAAGTAAACTTAATATGCTTATTTTCTAACTCTTTTAGCTATTATAACTTAGATAAACTTAAGTGCTAATTTCTTATATTTAAATTAGAAGTTATATATAGAT